>JAESUZ010002432.1:1200000-1725402 GCA_017311185.1 Proteles cristata cristata | reverse complement strand
GAGAGAGAGAGACAGCGTGAGCAGGGGAGGGTCAGAGAGAGAGGGAGTCACAGACTGAAACAGGCTCCAGGCTCTGAGCTGGCAGTCAGCACAGAGCCGACGCGGGGCTCGAACCCACGAACCGCGAGATCATGACCCAAGCGAAAGTCGGACGCTTAACCGACTAAGCCATCCAGGCGCCCCAATCCTGGTTTGTCTTAATGGAGATTGGCATTCCAAGATTGCAGTCTGGGTGCTAGGAGTGGTCATTGCCACTCAAGAACTCTTTGTAGGTGTTTTTAGTGGGCAGACCTAAGGTATACCTGTGACTTACAATATTGTACTTATATTTCCAATGTAGATTCCGTACTACAGAGTTTTTACTTCTATATATTTTTATATCTATAGTTCCTTTCTTCCACACTGAGAATTCTGGTTCTCAAGGAGACAATAACATTAGAGTATCCCGTAATTATTCATTTGCTTTATCCCTCTTGGTAAAGACAGTGGTCTCAGAACATTATTGCCACCACTTTTGATTACTGAAATCAGTTAATTTTTTGTTATTTTTTAACGCTTTCTCCAACTCCCCCCCCCATTTTTTTATTATAGTACTGCATCTCCATTGCCAGATCTTATACCCACTACATTCTGTAATCTCCCCATTTAAAAACTCTCATTTAGTAATTTAATCTTAATTTTTTTAATGTTTTTTTTTTTTAATTTATTTTTTGAGAGAGAGAGAGCAGGGGAGGGTCAAAGAAAGAGGGAGATACAGAATCCGAACACAGGTTCCAGGCTCTGAGCTAGCTGTCAGCACAGAGCCCAATGCGGGGCTCAAACCTACGAACCGTGAGATCATGACCAGAGCTGAAGTCAGACACTTAACCTACTGAGCTACCCAGATGCCCCTTAATTTTGCAATCAATTATATGTTTAATACTCACCACGAGTCCTTATTTTGATGTCTTTCCTGTTGCTTTGATTGCCTGTAGCTAGTTCTCTACAAGAGCCAGGACAAGTTCATTGGAACAGTATTCACTGAGGCTTTGCATGTTGATAACAGTTTATCTTTACTCTGTATACTAAATGGTTAGTTTTACTGGATATAAAATCTTTGGCTCACGTTTTCTTTCCTTGTGTATTTTAAATCTATTATTTTCTCTTATAAATCATATGATGCTTTTGTCTATATACTCAACAGATTTTTTTTTCCTTTTATCTTTAAAGTCCAGTAATTTTAATACAGAAGGTCTTGGTGCATTGATCTAAGTTGATTATCTCAAGTACACAGGATACTTTTGCAATATGTAGTTTCAGATATACTGTATATACATACATATGTGTGTGAGAAGGTATACATGTATTTATACACACATATAACTATATATCACATATATACATTTTTTTTCTGGGAAAATTTTCTTGTATTACAGTTTTAAATATTTGTTTTGTTCTCTCACTTTGGTTTTCTCCTTTAGGGGCTTCATTTTAAAATTTTTTTTTTTTTTTATGCTGTTATGTTATGCTTCACCTAATCTCTGATATTTGTCACCTTAAATCCTTTTTAATGTCTCTTTTTTAAATTTGTTAAAGATTTTCTTCCTTTTTACTTTCTGTTTAAGATTTTTTGTTTATTTGTGCTTGTTTTCTTACAATTTAGTCTTCAATACTGAAATGATTTTTCTTTTATTTCTAGTTCTTTCTGTCTCCTCATTTCTGAGTTTTTCTGATTCTGATTTATACTGCTGTTTCATGTATTACATAATTTTCTTATTATCTCTCATAAGACCTATAAATGTAGTTTTTATTAGTAAAACATATAATCCAGGGGATTATTTGACATACTTTGTACAAATAAACAGCTGTAATTAATTTAGACATTGCTCTAAACAAAGGCTTCTCTACTAAAATCTGTGAGTGAGCTTTAGAGTTGATAAAATTATTCGTTATATGTGAAGAAGAGTATATAGTATATGGGTAGGGAAAAAACACCTTCAGTTTCTTTAGACTTCCAGAGAAAAATGTAAACTGTCCACAAAAAAAAAATATGGGTAAATACTTTTCACTTAATAGGAAAATGTCCCCAAATATTTTAAAGACTGAGATTACAAGAAGTGAAAGCAAGTGATAGATATCATTGAGATACAGATGGTGCCATAGAAGATATTCCATCAGTTTCATTATCTGTTTGCTTATGCTCTTTCTTCTTTTATACAGATGGAGGGAGCGAGGAACCACCGGATCGAAGACAGTCAAGTGTAGACTCTCGCCAAAGCCGCTCTGGGCAAGGTATATTTTCATTAAATTTATTATTAAAATGAAAAAGACAAGATATGAGTTATTCCTTTCCAGTACTTAATATGAGGATTGGGGTTTTCCTTGGGTCTAGTTTGGATATTCTAGTTTTTCCTTTATGGCTTTAAATGTTACAGTCTAAAAGTTCTATCATATCATTTATTCAAGATAAAATGAAAACTGGTCTCATGTCTTTTTTTAAATGCTAATACCTTAATAAGGTTTTAAGTAATTTTGGAGCATTGTGATACATGTCTGGATATCACTTTTGGAATATAACCAAAAATAAATTAAAAAAAATTTTTTTTAATGTTTTATTTATTTCTGAGAGAGAGACAGCATGAGCAGGGGAGGGTCAGAGAGAGACACACGCACAGAATCCGAAACAGTCTCCAGGCTCTGAGCTAGCTGTCAGCACAGAGCCCAACGCGGGGCTTGAACCCACAAACCGTGCGATCATGACTTGAGCCAAAGTCAGACACTTAACCAACTGAGCCACCCAGGCGCCCCTCAAAAGTAAATTTTTAACAATTATATTTGTATCAACACACTGGCTTTTAAAAATTTCATCAATGCAGGGCGTCTGAGTGGCTCATTTCGTTAAGTATCCCGACTTGGTCTCAGGTCACCATCTTGTGGTTTGTGGGTTCAAGCCCCTTTTGAGCTCTGTGTTGACGGTTCAGAACCTGGAGCCTGCTTCGGATTCTGTGTCTCCCTCTCTCTCTGCCTCTCGCCTGCTTGAGCTCTGTCACTCTCTCTCTAAAAAATAAATGAACAAAAAATTTCAAAAAGATAAAATTTCATCAGTGCATATTTGTTGTCTTAGATCTCTCAGAAGAAATAGTTTTTGTTTAAGATTGCCATCTTAAATTAGTATTTTCTTAATTATTTTCCTTTTCTGTTTAAAATTTATTATGTGCTTTAGACTGGTTTTTTGAAGTGACAGTTTCCAAACTAGGTAAAACTATACTGTATCAATGAAATCTTCAGATAGGCTTTTTCTAATTAACTTATTTAAAATTGCATTAACTTATTTAAAATAGTACTTGTCACCTTTTTATTTCTTTTATCTTCTCTGTCCAAAACTAGAATGAATGCTCCATGATTACAGAGATTTTTGTTTGTTTTGTTTATTGCTATATTTCCTGTGTCAAGAATAAGTACCTGGTATATAGTAGTTACTAAATAAGTACTTCTGAATGAATGAAATGATCTCTAAGAGAATGAGAATTGACAACCCAAACTGATGAATATATTATAAAATTTCAAGCAGTTACTAGTGTGTGTGACTTTTAGAGAATCTTTATTTATAAATAAAATAAAGCTTAGAGTTACAAATGTATGGTGTTTTAATCTTACGAAAGCTCCTGATTTGTTTATTTCATAATCCCATGCCCTTTTTTCTCCAAGTTTACTCTTCCCAAGTTTTAGAGTTGTGCTATTTTTGTAAAATTGTGTGTTGCAGAATAAAAAGAAGAAGAATATATGCAAGTTGATTTGGAAATTTTAACTTACATTAGTACTTACTCATTTTTAATTACTGTACATTATATTATGTCAGGCATTTCTAATTTTTTTCTTTTTTCCCCCTTAAACATTTTTTATATGAAAAAAAGAACTTGAGAAAATGAAGTGTAATACATAAATATATCAAATCAGCACATTGTACACTATAAACTTTCATAATGTCATATGTCAGTTATATCTCAATAAACCTGCGGGGGTGGGGAGAAGGAAAGAAAATGAACTCGTGTACAAAAGACCCTAAAGATATTAGTAGAAATTAATTTTTTAAAGTATACTAATTTCTGTTAACTATTATAGTTTTTGTTTTTTAATATCATAATTTGTATTAAATGTCACAGATCTAGATGTGGGAGATTATTCATTTACTTATACTCCCTGAGCTGTGTCAGTTAAAGTATTTTACAAATCATTGATATAGTTGAATTTAAATAATAACAGCTGAATTTAGTATGAACTTAGTAACAACAAAATCAGTGATCTCTATGTTCTTGAGCACAGCTGCTTGATCCTAATTAAAAATGACCAGGAATGGCATCATCATCAGAGTTAACTAATAGTTAAGTTGTGTTTCTTACCTTCTTGAAGATTTTGTTTATAGTACCTCTTTATTCAAAAGATGGAAATAAAAAATACAAAGCCATTTATAATGAGCTGAAGGAGAGTGTATTATCAGGGCTGAAGAGATGGGATGAATACACACTTCTACTTTTGTTCCTTCTGGAAACCTGCTAAAAGATCAGTAAAGGGTGATTGGAGAAAAGCCAACATCGACACACTTTTAGAAACGAGAGAGTATATGCGTAATTAAAAACTGAACCCTAAACTCAATAACAGAGGAAGGCGAGAAAACAAGCTGATTACCCTTCAGAACAAAACTCAAGAATGGTAGCGTGTGGAAATGGAGGCAAAAGGAAGATTGGTGGAAAGTCTGTTGAAGAAGCACTTGATTCCCGAGACCTCTTTCACAAAATTAGCAAACTACTGTGCTGGGCAGGTGCCCAGCTCCCCACTCTTAACCTTGGCAAAGCCCAGAAGTTTATTTTTTGGAATAAAATAACGATTCTAGACTGGGAGACACCTACGAGACATAGTTGAGGGCAGTCTGTACTGAAAATAGGACAGTAGGGGACTCCAGTTGTCTTTATGCTACTGGCTATCAGAGTGCTGGCAGTTAGGCCGTCATATTTTGGGCAGGAGGTTGGCATAGTCTTTTCTGAAGATTCTGACTAAAAAGACAAAAAATGTAGTCATCAGAGATTCCTTAAATAAACAGTTCAGCTAGATCATTCTATGTATCAGAGCTTTCAATTGGCTGTCTAGTCCTCTTCTCTTAAATATTAGCAACTAACCAAGGGTTACTAGATATTTGAGGAAACCCTCTAATGTACAAAATAGACTAAAGTAAACAGAACAAAGCAACTTTAAGAGAACAGAGATTTTGCAGAGAAAAATAATGGAACTTAGAGACATAAATCATACAGTCTTTTCAGACATGGAAGCTTTTGGTTTTTGTTTTTGTTTTGCCTGCCTTGTCCTCTTTCTTAGGAATCTGTAGGATATGATTGATCAAAATGAGAAAGTCAGACAAAACGAAGAAATAGGTTAGAGGAAATAGGAAATTCAAGAGAGAAAGGTAAAGTCTTTAGGATGACAGAGAGAAGACAGGAAAAGAGGGCAACCAGCCCAGATTAGAGTAGGTTAGAAGCCTCCAGAAGAGTTGTTTCACGAAAATAAGATTGATAGAAACCTGATGCATTTAATTATCTAGAAAAATTTTAAACAACCGGCAAAAGGCTTAGGATTGAAATGATGATACATGCGTGAAATAATAAGTGAAAAAAGTTCCAAATTCAAGGGAAAACAGATAATGTGTAGGAATGGAGATTTTCTTCAGAATAAGTCCTCAGTCCTTGGGGCAGGGTCTGGGGTAGCTGCTGTCCATGCTGGTCTTATCAGTTTACTCCAGTGTGGTATAATATTTCCATTATTCAATTTGGACCATTATAGTCAGGAAGGAGAGCTCTAAAGCCCAGTGAGTGTGGTCTGTGTGGCCTCTTTTTGAACAGTTGATAGATTTGATTTGCTAAAACAAGTGGGATGTTGACCTTTAGTTCTCTTGTCTTACAGTACCTTTGTCTGATTTTGGTGTCTGAGTCATGTTGGCCTCTTAGAATAAGTTGAAACTTGAGAAGAATTTTTTCCTCTTCAATTTTCCTAGAGTATTTTGTGCACAACTGGTATTATTTCATCCTTAAATACTTGATAGAATTTCTCAGAATAGCCTCTGGACCTGGAGTTTTCTTCATGGGAAAGTTTTAAAGTATAAATTAGGGGCGCCTGGGTGGCTTACTCAGTTAAGCATCCGACTTCGGCTCAGGTCATGATCTCACGGTTCGTGGGTTCGAGGCCCGCATTGGACTCTGTGCTGACAGCTAGCTCAGAGCCTGGAGCCTGCTTCAGATTCTCTGCCTCCCTCTCTCTGACCCTCCCCTGCACACTCTATCTCTCTCTAAGAAATAAATTAAAAACATTTAAAAATTTTTAAAAAGTATAAATTAAATTTCTTTAATAAAATATAACTATTTGAATTATCTATCTCTTCTTGAATAACCTTTTAAAATCTGTAGAATCTTCAGTGATGTCCACCTTTTTCATTCCTGGCATTGGTAATTTGGGTATTCTTTGAGCTGATCATTCTGGGAAGAGATATATAAGTTTTATTGATCTCAAAGAATCAATTTCAGTTTTCATTTATTTTCTCCATTGGTTTCCTATTTTGTATTTCATTGATCTCTGCTTTATTCTTCATTATTTCCTTTCTTCCTCCTTTGGGTGTAATTTCTTTTTCTGATTTTCTAAGGTAGAAGCTGAGGTCATTGATTGGAATTTTCTTTTTAGTACATGAATTTTTTAGTACTATAAATTTCCCTCAATGTACTGCATTTCACAGAATTTGATGAGTATGATTTCATTTAGTTTAAAATGCTGTCTGATTTTCCTTGTGATGTCTTCTTTAACCCAGTATTATTTAGAAGTGTGTTGTTATAGTTTCCAAATGTTCAAGAATTTTCCATGTATCTTTCTTATATTGATTTCTATTTAATTTCATTGTGATCAAAGAATACACTTTCTATGAATTGAATCATTTTTTTATTTAAACTTGTTTTATGCTCCAGGAAATGATCTTATGTTCAGTATGCACTTAAAAAAGAATGTGTTTTATGCTCTTTTGGAGTAGAAGGGCCTGTAAATACCAATCTGGCCAAGTTGAATTGATAGTGTTGCTCATGTCTTCTAAAACTTTGATGGTTTTCTGTCTGCTCATTCTCTCATTTATTAGGAAAAGAATATTGAAATCTCAAACTGTAAGTGTAGATTTATCTATTTCTCCTTTATGTTCTGTTATACTCTTCAGACCACTGTTCTTCTGGTCAAAAAGGATTCCCCTCCCTCAGAGATTTAGGTATCCATTCAGTGACAGCTGCCAATAGTGAAATATATTTGCCTAGGGGGCAGAGCTGGAAGAAAAAGGTAAAAAGGAAAAAAAAAAACAACAGACGATTTTCCCCACTCTTTCTGTCCCATATGGAGCCCTCCTCACTCCCTTCATTCATACTGTCTAACCAAGAAGAGAAGACTTGCCTTGGATCTTTCTTTTCATCCCTGCTGTGCTGTTCCAGGATTAGGATTTGGATTTCCTCCGAGTTCAGGCTGGGAGTTTGGGTACTTAAAAAATGATAGGAATGTGCCACTGAATTGGTTGTCCTTCAAACTTTGGTTTCCTTCCACAATTTGCCTGCTGCTTTTTATTTTTCAGTCCTCAAATAACTATTCTATCTTCTTTCCAAGGTTTTCAGTTATATTCATTTAAGGTTGAGTGTACTTATTCCACCTTAACGTAAAACTAGAGCTCTTCTGTTTGATTACATTTTGTGTTTGCCTATCTAAAGGACTAATATTAAAATTATTTAACAATTATCATGCCACAAACATCATCCAGAACAGATGGCAGTGTGTTTATAACATACACTGACTTTAAACAACTGATATGCCTGTATAGGTACATAATGTCTGATAATCTGCCCTGCCTGATTGTGGTTCAATTTCTATTTAATATCTTTTCTCCCATGATAATAGCAGACATGTAAGGTAAGGTGTCTGGTGAACTACCTTATCCTTTGGTAATGATAACTCTCCTGTGTGTTAACTAGCTAGCTTGGCCTCTGATCTGTCTCTCAGGTGCAGTGGATTCTGACTCACTCATATCATATTCATTGCTCTAGCTTAGGGGCAGAGACCTATGATATCTTCTGCTTATCAAATGTAGGAGATGGGAGATGCCTGACTACTTGCTGTGAATCTGATCCTACTCCACCCATTCAGATCGCTGCCTGTGGGCACTTCCTTCTCCTTATATTTCACACTTCTGTGCTTAAAACAGACCTGGAAACACTCTCCTCTTTCACAGTTATCCTCCTACACATGCTCTGGGCTATAATTTCCTCATTCCAGTTGCATCTAGTTTGTGTCTTCCATGGATTTCTTAACATTTCTCCTCTATTACTGGATTTGTTTCATTTTATAGTGCTTTAAGAATTTGTTCTGCCTGGGTAGCTCAGTCTGTTCGGCATACGATTCTTGATTTCAGCTCAGGTCATGATCCTAGGGTCATGAGATTGAGCCCTGTGTGGGGGTCTTTGCTGAGCTTGGAACCTGCTTAGGATTCATTCATTCTTTCTTTCTGTCACTCTTACCCCCTCTTCCTCTGCCCCTCTCCCACTGTGTGTGTGTGTGTGTGTGTGTGTGTGTGTGTGTGTGTGTGTGTGTGTGAATGTGTGCACGTACACGCGCGCACCTGCACGCACGCTCTCTTTAAAAAAAATTAAACTTTTTGTCATTCCACGCCTCCTCTGTTATTGCCATTTTATTCTGAACTACCATCATTTTTTTCCTTTAATAGTGTCCTATTCGTATTCTTGCCAATCTGTACTTTGTTGTCCATGTGATAGCTATAGTGCTCTTAGTAAAACAAATCAAATCGTATATTTCCCCAGACTTGAAATAAAATTCTTCAGTAGCTTTCTATCCCATTCCGAAGAAACTCCAGCCTTTATCATTCCTCACAGGGCCCTGCTTGACTTGCCCTTTTCCTGTAGTGCTCTGTGCCTCCTCCTCCTTCCATAGTTTGCTTTGCTTGCTCTTTGTTGGCCTATTTGCTCAAATATGTTAAGAGTATTTTCTTTTTAAGCCTGTATGCTTGCTCTTTTTTGAATAAAAGGCTGTAGATTTCTGCTTAAGTCAAAGAGGCCTTCTGTCTCATTGCCATGTAGTATTCCATGTGTAGCAACATGGATGGACCTTGAGGGTGTTATGCTGAGCGAAATAAGTCAGGCAGAGAAGGACAAATATCATATGTTTGCACGTATAGGAGGATTAGGAGGAACTTGACGGAGGACCAAGGGGGAGAAGAAGGGCGGAAATGGTGGGGGAAAGGGAGAGAGGCAAACCATGAGAGACTCTTGAATGCTGACAAAAACTGAGGACTGATGGATGTGGGGGGGAGGAGGGATGGGCATGGAGGAGGGCACCCGTGGGGATGAGCACTGGGTGTTATATGGAAACTAATTTGACAATAAACTATTTGTAAATAAATAAATAAAACATTAAAAAAAAAAAAAGAGGCCTTCTGTGACCATCCTACAAAATATGCAGCCCTGAACTTTAGAGTAGTTATCACTGCTTGAAAATATTTATTTTTTTTTGTCTCTACTAGAAAAAAGGTTTCATTTGAACGAGACTTTATCTTGTTCACCACTCTTGCCCAAGAATACTTGCATGTATGAACTTGTCAGTTTTTGTTGAATAAAAGTATGAACAAGTAGCACTTGGGTACTTGGGAAGCTATATGGATATGCCTAGGCCACATATTGATTAAGTGTTCACTTCTGTTAGTTAACTAATAAAGCAGTGTAAGACATTTCTTAAATGTGGGTAGTTTATCAAACTACCAACTACCTATTGATTAGTGAAATGAGGCCCTTGGAATTTGATTCTAAAACTGATTTGCCAGTTCTGCTTCTAACTTAAGGCCTTCTGAGGTTGAGTGGTTATTTTCTGCCTTCCAGTATAGCATATTGTATATAATTGGATTACATTATTTATTGTATTTAGTCTTTTTTTTTTTTTTTTTAAGTTTATTTGTTTTGAGAGAGAAGGAAAGCATGAGCAGGTAAGAAGTGGAAAGAGAGAATCCCAAGCAGGCTCCCTGCTGTCAGTGTGGAGCCCAGTGCAGGGCTCAATCTCACAAACTATGAGATCATGACCTGAGCGGAAAGGAAGAGTCCGAAGCGTAGCCAACTGAGCCACCCATGCACTCTTTATTTGTTGTATTTAGTCTTATTTGTCTAGTGGAATGCTGTTTTTATTAGTAATTTAGGAGTTCATTAACAGTAGGATCTTTGCATCTAGCACAGTGCCAGTATCTTGTATTTAAGCCATTCAGTTGACCAAGGAGACTCATGCATGAGTCAATGTGATATGGTTGAAACACAGATTTCATTTACTTCTGCAAGGAGAGTATTCTACAGGCATCAGGCTCTGATAAACAAAATGCATGCTGATGTATTAATGCTCATGACCCGTTCATGCTGGAAACCTGGGAACTGCACAGTGTTTGGCTTTGCATGATTCCCATTATCTGTATCCAGTTTTATTTGATTAGGATAGGCTGGTGGATTTATAGGAGTGATATACTCACTTGTCAAATACGTTTTCTTTCCTTGCTAATATATGAAACATTTCATAGAAATAAGATATTCACGCTCTTGAAACATGCACAAGTTATTTTTCAGTTTGGTAAGTTACAAAGATTTCTTTATTAAACCAACATTATTTTATTACGTAAAATGATAAGGAAAATTATTTCTATATTTAAAGTGTCATTTTTGTGTCATTGTAAGGGTATATCTGGTATAGTAGCATTGCTAGAGAACAAGATTTCTTATTGTTTTAATAGTTTAGCATTGTGATAAAAAAATCATTTAGCTTTCAAAAGAGATTGCTTTGAGAATAAAGAAAATAAAACTTAAATAATACATATGCGCCAGGCTGTGGATGAGGTGCTCTCACATAATCATCATTTAATTTGCAGAATAATGTGATGAAGTAGGTATTATTTTCCATAGGAAAATATTTCAGGCTTTATACTAATCTACACCAGAAGTTTCAAATCCTCTTTGTTGGTAACGTGTACTTAGAACCTTTCTGTTCTAGTATTTAAAATTCAAATTTGGGGCACCTGGGTGGCTCAGTTGGTTAAGCGTCCCAGTCTTGATTCAGCTCAGGTCATGATCTCATGGATCTCATGAATTTGATCCCTGTGTTGGGCTCCACTCTGACAGCAGGGAGCCTGCTTGGGATTCTCTCACTTCCTCTCTCTCTCTCTCTGTCCTTGCCCTGCTTGCACACCCACATGCTTTCTCTCTCTCAATAAATAAACATTAAAAAAATAAAATACAAATTTGTTTGTTGGTGGGTGGATAAGACCTAGAAGAAAAGATTTGACCTTACATGATAAATCCCTCTGAAGTGTCTTTATTTCTACTCCTATATTTCTTCTGAGATTTAACTTAAAATATTGATTATCCTTTGTATAAAACTCTTTTTTCATAAAATTAAAATTGTCCCTTTTGCCAACGATTTCTTATTATCTTGATGTTCTAGGGATAGTTCAGAATGTGTTTACATATTTTAGCCATGGTTTATATTTCTTAATGTGAGATATAATATTACTAATTAAAAAATTACTTTTTACCAACAAGGTAGATATTTAAAAAGAACATATTAAGGCTTCTTTAGCTTCCACTATCCTAAAGTAACCAATATTAATTACATTCAGTTTGTATCCTGCCATGTTTTTTCCCTGAGCTCATACTGGCATATGCAGGTGTGTTTGTGTGTGTGTGTGTGAGAGAGAGAGAGACAGAGAGAAAGAGACAGAGAGAGACGGAGGGAGACAGAGACAGAGAGAGATTGAGTTTGAAGATTTTTAAAAATAAAATGCTATTTTAGTTCTCTTTTCTCCCAGTTAACAAGATAGTATGGCTACCCCTCCATGAACACATTTAATTTCTAACTTTTTTAGTATATGTGCTGCCGAAGCGAGCACTTAATTTCTAACTTTTAAAAATCTGCAATGAGAAACAATGAAATCTGGCCATGTGTAGCAACATGGATGGACCTTGAGGGTGTTATGCTGAGCGAAATAAGTCAGGCAGAGAAGGACAAATATCATATGTGTGCACGTATAGGAGGATTAGGAGGAACTTAACAGAGGACCAAGGGGGAAGAAGGGCGGAAATGGTGGGGGAAAGGGAGAGAGGCAAACCATGAGAGACTCTTGAATGCTGACAAAAACTGAGGACTGATGGCTGTGGGGGGGAGGGGGGATGGGCATGGAGGAGGGCACTTGTGGGGATGAGCACTGGGTGTTATGTGGAAACTAATTTGACAATAAACTATTTGTAAAAAAAAAAAATCTGTATATGGTTCACAGCATAAGTAATCCATAATTTATTTCACCATTCCCTCATATAGAGTGTTCATATTTTCAGAGTGATTCATAATCATTTATCTAGTAATACCTTAAACTCTTGGAATATGCACCCCCAGATACTTTTTGTGTCAGAACATACTAAGTTTCTACTTTGCAATCTGATAATTGGTCTAGTTAACACTAGAAATCTTGTAGAAACCTCTCCCTTCTTACCCGTATTTATGAAAGAAAAGGAATAAAAGCACGGCAGCTAAAAAGGTTGGAAAAGGTATCTTTCCAAACATCTAGAAAGATTTTGATTTAAAATATTCATGGGGCACTTGGGTGGCTCAGTCAGTTAAGCATCCAACTCTTGATTTTGGCTTCAGGTCATGATCTCATGGTTTCTTGAGTTCAAGCCCTGAATTGGGCTACCCACTGGCACTGGGGAGCCTGCTTGGGATTTTTTCTGTCCCTCCCCACTCACACTCTCTCTCTCTCAAAATAAATAAATAAACTTAAAAAGTATATATATATATGTATATATACACACACATACGTATATACACACGTATATATATATATATATATATATTCTTAAAATTTTTTTTGATGTTTTTATTTTTGAGAAAGAGATAGAGACAGCATGAGCAGGGGAGGGTCAGAGAGAGAGGGAGACAGAATTTGAAGACAGGCTCCAGGCTCTGAACTAGCTGTCAGCACAGAGCCCGATGAAGGGCTCGAAGCCACGAACTGTGAGATCATGACCTGAGCTGAAGTCAGATGCTCAACCAACTGAGCCACCCAGGCGCCCCATATGTATTCTTATCTGAGTTTTTCTGATAGATAAAACTCATAAAGCCTCTTTGAAAACTTCATAGCCTTTAATGAAGGGCCATGCAAAGTTGGATAACAAAGGGTGAAGAAGAAACATGTTAGTAAAGCCTGGGATAAAGTTATTATTGAGTAAGTACATTATTTGTTTTGTTTGAGGTACAGGTTGGATTTAGTAAATATTATTTCTAGTGAGAGATTGAAGAGCTCGTTCCCACAAGGGGGCAGACTAAGACTACCTGAAAACCTTCACACTATAAAGAATATTTTTAATTCATGGTTGATTTATTAAGAAGGAAGAGGAAATTACCTGGGGCTAGAAATGAATAGAGAGATAACTGGCTGATCATCCCATGAATGGTACCATATATTGGGGGCATCCACCTACCTCGTCCCCAGTGCAAGCATGGGGGTTGGCATGTTGGACACACCCCTGTGGCTATGGGCAGATTGGCCTTCGTAAGTGGAAATCTATATTGCTGGACCCATGATAAATTCCATCCCTGCTACCATGGCCACTTTGTTAATGAGCCGTTTGGGCAAGGCTAGAGGGGCTGTGTAAAAAGCCAAGTCCTCCAATTAGGTCATGTGATCTGCTGTGTAGTTCAGCATCTTCTCTGCAGTTTTCTTTTTGGTAAGCATTCGCATGGGACATAAATTTCATCCTTTATTCTGTGCCCTTTGAAAGAGGTCTGTTCATATACCTCAACCCCAGATTTCCTTATCATTAGTTTTCTAATTATTCCTTTCAAATCTCTGAATATCCATTAAACATTCTCCTTGAGTCAGTACAGGATGGTTCCTCTGTCATCTTTATTCCTAGGCAAAGTGAACAACTAGGGACCCTGTTCAAATTTCTGCTACTGGAATGCTTTCCCTTCATAATGTCCTTCAAGATCACCACAAATTGTGGGTGTAGTGTTGTCATCTGCATGGTATCATCCAGGGCTATCAGTAAATAAGCCTGATTTTTTTTTCAGTGAGATGGTCATAGAGAATTTACCAGATTAACTAAAAACCTATAGCAAGAGTAGGAACTTTGGGCATCTGGGCTACTTGATCATGCAAATTATTTGTGCATTCAGGACCTGCTCAAGCCTAATCTCATGTACACTTCTTCCTTTTGCTGAAGTCCTACAACACACACCCAGTCATATTGATTTGTTGGTTCAACACTACTTAGTTCATGATGGGCTCCCAAGGTCAGAGCATTCATTCTAAGGTCCTATAGTAAGCCAAAAGCTAATTTTCAATAAAGGATAATATTTACATAGGATGGCATAGTTTTTTGTTTGTTTGTTTGTTTGTTTTTTACAAAGTACTAGAGATCTTTCCTGAAAAGTTCTGAATTAATAAGAGCTGTAAGAGCTGTATCTGCCACAGATACTTGGAGCAACTTTGGATCTGGTGGATTATATAACCCAAGAGGCAAGGTAGCCCATATTTGTTGCAGAGTCTTCTGTTGTTCTGGGTCTCTCTCATATCCAGCAGTGTTGGTAAATGGTTCACAGTAGCATAATCAAATGAGGTACAGATTGCCTAAAAAAATCAAGGAGGTCTAGGCATTGTACCTCTTTTTGACATAAATGAGAGTAGATGAAGCAACCTCTTCACCTTGGAAAGGATATTTTGAATTGCTCAAGACCATAGGGTTCACAAAAATTTCAGTGTGGAATATTTATGAATTTTTGTGGAATGCTTTCTGAATTTTATTTCCCACTCTCTGGCATGCATGTTTTTGCCACAGTATCTAGATCAATTGCTGCTTCCTGTTCACATTTAATCATCATGAACGCATCAGTATAGTAGACAAGCAAAGGTGTCCTATGAAATGGAGGGATAGTTAAGATTATTATCTAGAGTAGGGGAATTAATTGGAGGTTGAAGAGTAAAAATATATAGCTAACTATAACAGCTGATGCATACTATTTATGATTATCTCATTCTCTGGTCATTAACTGCAAACCAGGTGTCAGGGATAAGTTGATTTGTTTTAGCAACAAAACCACATCTAGAATACTAGTAGCAGTGGGAGTCACAACCTGAGTAAGTTACAAAAATACACGGTTATTCTCGAGATTTTTCTATCCTCTGCACAGACCATATAGGTAAGTTGAATGGGGATGTGGTAAGAGTCCTCATCCTTGGATCTTTCCAGTGTTTAGTGATTGGATCAAACTTTTACCTTATATTCTAGAGATGGATTAAACTTATTTCTTGATATAGGTCTAGGACTTGACTATGCAGTACAGTAGTCATTGGCCACATGTGCCTATTGAATACTTGAAGTGTAGTTGGTTTGAAGGGAGGTGTGTTGTGTCTGTAAAATATACACCAGATTTGAGACTTTCGTTCTGTTCATATCAAGAATGTTTGCCTTTACTTATTGAAGCATTGTTGTAATAGTTGCTTACGGTCTTTGGTTTTTACTTCTAACATCTGTTTAATCTCAGGAATGCTTTTATTTATGAACTTCTTTTTCTCATGTTGATATTTTCCTGTTTCTTCAAATGACATCTAACTTTGGATTATATTCTGAACTTTTTGAGTATCATATATCATACCATGGATTTTATTTAAATCCTAAGGAGAATGTTGATTTTTTCTGTGTGCTCATTGGCCAGTTGGCCAGAATATGTTTAGGACACAGGTTCCTACCTGCCTTCTGGGGGCTGTGGTTCCAATGTCAGTTTGGCTTTCTACGCATTTACAGTACTATATAGATAGGCCGCATGTATGTGACCCAATGTCCATCTGGGATCAGAGTAGTGGTCCATCTTGTTGCTCTGCCTTCAAAGCCTATGGGATGCTGTTTAGGGTCAGATCCATGCACACAGAGCTCTGAGTCCGGAAGTTCATATACAACTCAGTGGGATTGTTTAGTTGATATCCCCTTCTTACCTCAGTCTTACAAATAAGTTCCAGCTCTCTCCTTTCCCAGCACTCTCACTAAGAAACAGACTAAATTTTTCCCATTGTGCTGATAAACTGCTGTTACTGTTTGTATCTAGATCAAGTGATAAAAGGACAGAGGGAGAGGAGGAAAGCAGTAATGATTTACCTCATCATACTCTTGGGATGGCACTTCTTGGGGTCAGAGAAAAGGGTTCCATTTTCCTAGGGTTTTAGGTACCTGCTCATTCACCACTACCATCTCTGTGCTGCTGCTGACATAGAATTGCCTGGACACTGGGATAGAAGATAAGGGGGAAAAGGGATTTCCCTAGTCTCTGAGACCAATAAAAGATGAACCTACCTTGATGTGTCGTTATCATCTAAAGTCCATAGTTTATAGTAGGATTCACTCTTGATGTTGTACATTCTGTGGGCTTTGACAAATTTATAACAACATGTGTCCACCATTATGGTATTATAGTTTCACTGCCCTGAAAATTCTCTATGCTCAGACTGTTCATCCCTTTATCCCTTAACCCTGGAAACCAATAAACTTCTTAGTGTTTCTGTACTTTTTGCCTTTTCCTAAATGGAAAAGTCAGAATCATATAGTATGTACCCTTTTCCAGTTAGCTTCTTTCACTTAGTAGTGTGTATTTAAGGGCTCCAGTATCTTTTCATGGCTCGATAGCTCATTTCTTTTTGGTACTGAATGGTATTCTATTGCCTGGATCTACCACAGTTTATTTATCCATTCATATACTGAATGATATCTTGGTTGTTTCCAAGTTTTGACAGTTATGAATAAAGCTGCTATAAACATACATGTACAGGTTTTTGTGAGACTATATTTTCAACTCATTTGGGTATATACCAAGGAGCACAATTGCTGAATCATAAGAGTATGTTTAGTTTTGTAAGAAACTGCCAAACTGTCTTCCAGAATGACTATCTCACTTTGCATTGTCACCAGCAGTGAATGAGAGTTTCTGTTGCTCCACATCCATGTCAGCATTCGGTGTTGTCAGTGTTTTGGATTTGGGCCATTTTAATATGTGTGTGGTGGTATCTTATTGTTGTTTTATTTTGTAATTCTCTAATGACATATAATGTTCATCATCTTTTCATGTGCTTATTTGCCATCTATATATCTTCAGTGAGATGTCTGTTCAGGTCTTTTGTTCTTGTTTTAACTGTGATTTCCATATTCTTGTTTTTGATCTTGTATATTTTACATAATGTCCTTTATTACATTTGTGTTTTGCAATCTGAAGTTGGTTATTATTATTACTTCTTTTTTTGAGGGGTAGGGGCAGAGGGAGAGAGAGAGAGAATCTTAAGCAGCCTCCATGCCCAGCATGGAGCCCGATGTGGGGCTTGATCTCACAACCTGAACTGAAATCAAGAGTCAGACAGCCACTCAGGTATCCCAGAGCCAAAGTTTTCTCCCTCCCTCCCTCCCTCCCTCCCTGCCTGCCTGCCCTTCCTTCCTTCCTTCCTTCCTTCCTTCCTTCCTTCCTTCCTTCCTTCCTATTTAGAGAGAGAACGCAAGCAGAGAGAGGCAGAGAGAGGGGGGGAGGAAAGAATCCCAAGCTGATAGGACAAAATCTGACATGAGGCTCAAACCCATGAACTGTGAGATTATGACCTGAGCTGAAATCAAGAATCAGATGCTCAACTGCCTGAGCCACCCAGGTGCCCCACCAGAGCCAAAGTTTTAAATTTTAATGAATCTAGCTTATTATATCTTTTATGGATAATGCCTTTGGGGTTGTATCTAAAAAGTCACTGCCATACCCAGAGTCATCTAGATATTCTTCTATGTTATCCTCTAGAACTTTTATAGTTTTGCATATTACATTTAGGTGTATAATCCATTTTGAGTAAATTTTTTGTGAAGGGTGTAAGGTCTCTGTCTAGGTTCATTTTTTTGAATGTGTATGTCCAGTTCTCCTAGCATCATTTGTTGAAAATACTGTCTTTTCTGTACTGCTGCCTTTACTCCTTTGTCATTGATCAGTTGACTGTAGTTATGTGGGTCTATTTCTGGTTTCTTCATTTTCTTACACTTATTTATTTGTTCTTTCACCATTATGACACTGCCTTGGTTCCTAATAGCTTTATAGGAAATTTTGAAGTTCAGTCGTGTCTGTTCCCTGTTTTCCTCCTTCAAATATTGAATTGGCTTTTTGAGTCTTTTGCCATTCGAAATAAACTTCAGCATCAGTTTGTCAATATCAACAAAGTAACTTCCTGGGATTTGACTGGAATGACATTGATTCTGTCTGATCAATTTGGGAAAAACTGACATTTTGACAATATTGATTCTTCCTATCCATGAACATGGAGTATCTTTCCATCTGTTTAGATCTTTGATTCTTTTTGTCAGAGTCTTGGAGTTTCCCTTATATAATTCTTGTATGTATTTTGTTAGAATTAAATCTAAGTATTTCTTTTTAAAAATTCACAGTCTGATAATTCCAACATCCCTGCCATATCTGTGTCTTGTTCTGATGCATGTTCTGTCTCTTCAAATTATATTTTTCACCTTGTAAATTTTCCTTGTAAGTTTCTACTGAAAGGTAGGCATAACATACTGTGTAAAATGAACTGTGGTAAATAGTAATGTAATTGTAAGGTATCAGGGAGGGGAAAGTGCCCTGTCGTTCTAGAATTAGGTCAATAAGCCCTATAACCTGAACTTCACCAGTGCTTGTCAGTTGTTGTTTTCTCCCCTCTCTGTTAGGAAGCTGGAAACGAGTTCTCTGCATTCTTCAAAGGGTTTAGACTTGCATTCAACAGGAGAGTAAAGGTGGAATATGCTTATTCCATCTTTCCCGGAACTGTAATCTAATCACATTTTTCAACTATGTAATCATACTGATACTTGTAAAACACTCATATGATGTGTTTCCTTGTATTAATTCTCTTCTGTAGAACAAGAGAAAATTTTGGGCTGAAGGCTTTCCCACATGGTATATTTTCATGGATTTCTTTCCATTATGAATTATGTCTGTAAAGGCAAGAGGGATCATTGAAGCCTTTCCCACATTCATTACATATATAAGCCTTCTCTTCTGTAAGTGTGTTCACATTTTTCCCATGGGATGAGTGACTTCTGAAAACATTTTCACAGTCATCGCATTCCTTGACTTTCTTCCCAGGATGTATTTATATGTGTTGGGTAAGTTCAAAGTTTCTGTAGAAAGCTTTTCTGAATTCATCACAGTCATTGTGTTTGTCTCCTGTGTGTATTCACATAGGCATGTGAAGCTTACTGTTTCTACTGAAAACTTTTTCTCAGTCGTTTGTGCTTATAGAGTTTCTCCCCAACCTGGATGCTCTGGTAAGAAGTAAAATGAGTGATCCTGTTGAAGGCTTTCTTACAGTCTTTGTGTTCACAGAGTTTCTGCCCATTGTGTATTCTCTTGTGCGTTGCAAGGCTAGAGATATTTCTGAAGAATTTTGCATACTGTTTACATTAATAAAGTTTGTCTCCAGTATAAAAGCTCATGTATATTTTGGGGATGACTCTGTAGTCATCAGCACTAGATGCACTAGATGCTTTTCTGTTCTGAAATTATTTGAAGGGTTTCTCCTCGTTTTAATTCCCCTGTGTCTCTGAAGAATATAATGGTTCCTGAATTCTTACATTTGTGATTTGTTTCTCCTTTATGATTTCTCCTGCAAAATAAGATTAGTGCTCCTTCTGAAGTCTTTTCCATGTAGATTACTTTCATACAGTTTATCTCATTAAGATTCCCTTTTATTTGCATCTCATTTATACAGACAGTGTAGTGAAAAGCTGAAAGCCTTCGCTCTCTGATATATCCTGTCACTTCTTTTCTTCAACTGTGTCTAGAAATCCTAGCCAGTGTATTAAAGCCTCTATACGGAAGTTCTTTTTGTACTCAGATCAGGATGGTAAGATGAAAACAAAAGAGACCATAGGACAGAGCATTCCAGGCAGATGGAAAGGCCAGATCCATGCCCCCAAAGAAAGAAGATCGAGGGCCTCAGTCAGCTCTGCCACCTCTGCCCAGCCAAGGGCTACCCCAGTATCCAAGTCTCAGCCATGCCAAGGGGCAGGAGCAATAAATAAACCATAGAACATTTATACGGTTATGAGCATTCATTCTAGAGGAATGAGACAAATAAAAGAACCAGATAATTTCAGGTTATGATAAGTGCCATAAAGAAAATAAAACAGGATTGTGTGACAGAATGAGAAGTGGGGAAAAGAGTGAATGATAACTTTAGGTTAGTCCTGGTGGGCCTTCCTGAGGAGGAAACATTTGAGCCAGAACCTTTTAAGACAGAGGAAAGCCAGCTTTGCAGAGGTATGGGACTAAGCCTTTTAGAAGAAACAGGCAAAAAGGCCTGAAGTTGAGAATAAATTTGGCCAGATGAAGGAACTGGTAGAAAGGCTAGTGTGATGGAAACATTTTAAACTGAGGAGAAAAGAGGGAACTGATGGCCTCAGAGAATTAAGTAGGTGGGACCAGGTTGTGGGAGGGCCTTAAAGAATATGGTAAGGATTTTGAGTTCTAATTGTCTTCTGGTACTGATTGACTACATGATCCTATATTAGCTATTAAGCTTCCTCTGCCTTATTTTTGATTAATACAGGAACTTGTGAGAATGTTGCAGACTAAGAGTGATACAAACCTTGGTTTAAATCTTGCCATGATTTAAATTATTAGGAAAAATTTAGGCCAAATCCCTTTGCTTTAGAAATATATGAAAGCACTTTGACAAATTATGCATTAAGTATGTCATGTTTCACATGCCTACACTTGTTGTAGGGGCCAGTTTATCACCTGAGCTCTTGTTTTTTCTATATGCTTAAAAAAAATAGTCTTTAGTGGGGTGCCTGGGTGGCTCAGTTGGTTGTCCAACTTGGCTCAGGTCATGGTCTCACAGTTTTTGAGTTTGAGCCCTGCATTGGACTCTGTGCTGAGAGCTTGGAGCCTGGAGCCTGCTTCAGATTCTGTGTCTCCCTCTCTCTCTGCCCCTCCCCCACTTGCGCTATCTCTCTCTCTTTTAAAAATAAACATTAAAATAGATTTTTAAAAATAGTCTTTAGTGAAATAAAACATGCAATCAGAAAAGCATACAAATAATAACTATACAGTCAGTATATTATCACGAAGTATTGTGGGGTTTTTTTAAGTAAATTTATTGAAGTTTAATTTATATACAGTAAAATTTGCTCCTCTTAAAGTATATAGTACCAAGAATTTTTGCAAACATACATGGTCATGTAACTATCACTAAAATCAAATATAGATCATTTCCATCATTATGTAAAAGTTACAACATACCCTTTTATAGGCAGTCCCTTCCCCCTACCCCAATCCCTGCTATTTGATCTGAATTCTGTTACGACTGTATATTTAATTCTTTTTATTTTTTAAAGTTTTTTTTTTTTTTTTTTTTTTTTACAATTGTTTATTGTCAAATTAGTTTCCACATAACACCCAGTGCTCATCCCCACAAGTTGCCCTCCTCCATGCCCATCCCTCCTCCCCCCCACATCCATCAGTCCTCAGTTTTTGTCAGCATTCAAGAGTCTCTCATGGTTTGCCTCTCTCCCTTTCCCCCACCATTTCCCCCCTTCTTCTCCCCCTTGTTCCTCTGTTAAGTTCCTCCTAATCCTCCTATACGTGCAAACATATGATATTTGTCCTTCTCTGCCTGACTTATTTCGCTCAGCATAACACCCTCAAGGTCCATCCATGTTGCTACACATGGCCAGATTTCATTGTTTCTCATTGCCTGTATATTTAATTCTATAGATGAAACCATATAGTATATAGCCTTTTTACTGTAGCTTCTTAGGCTTTAATGCATTTGAGGTTGATCTATTTTTTTGGATTTTTTTCTTTTTGTATATGTGAGTAGTTAATTCTATTTTAAACTACCAAAATGTTCCCCACTGTTGTATACCATTTTGTATTCTCACCAGTGGTACATAAGATTTCTAGTTCATTCTTCCCAGCATTTAGTTTGTCAGCATTTTGTTTTTTAATTTTAGCCATGTAGTGACGTCCTCTAATTTGCATTTTCCTGATGATCAGTGATGTTGATCATCTTTTCATGTGTGTATCAGACAGACATCTGTATCTCTTAATGAGGTATCTGTTCAGATCTTTTGCCAATTTTTTTGAATTGGAGTTGTTTCTTGTTACTGAGTTAAAAGACTTCTATGTGTATTGTAAAAATCAGTCCTTTATCATATATGGGTTTTGCAAATATGTTCTCTCATTTGATAACGAGTTTTTAATTTTCTGAGTGCCTTTTGAAGAGTAGATCTTTTAAATATTTATGAATTCCAGCTTATCACTTTTTACAGTTCATCTTCTTTTGGGTCCATTGTAATAAATCTTTGCCTGACACAAGTTCACCAGGTTTTCTCCTACGTTTTCTTCTAGAAGTTTTATAGTTCTGTGTTTTACATTAAGGCCAATGATCCATTTCAACTTGATTTTTCTATGTGGCAAAGGTATGGGTCAGCATTTGTTTTTGTGTGTGAATATCTACTTGTTCTAAAACTATTTGTTGAAAAGATTATCCTTTAAGCACTGGATTGCCTGTACACCATTGTCAAAAATTATTTGACTAGGAGTGCCTGGGTGGTTCAGTTGGTTAAGCATTGGACTCTTGATTTTGGCTCAGGTCATGATCTCATTGTTGTAAGATTGAGTATAGCGTTGGGCGCTGCACTGACAGTGTGGAGCCTGCGTAGGATTCTCTCTTTCTCTCTCTCAAGATAAATAAATAAACGTTTTTAAAAAATTAGTTAACTATATCTGTGTGAGTCTTATTTTGGACTCTGTAATCTGTTCCATTGATTTTATGTACATTCTTTTGCCGGTACCCCGTACCTCTGATTACTGTAACTTTACAGTTAGTTTTGAAATTAGGTACTGTGATACTTCAAAATTTGCTTTTCTTTACTCAAAATTGTTTTGTCTTAGTGGTTTTTTTTTAATTTTTACATACAAAGTTTAAAATCAACAGTGCCTGCCTAGCTCAGTCAGTAAAGCAGGTGTCCATTGATCTTGGGTTGTGAGTTTGAACTCCTAAGGGGTGTAAAGATTACTTAAAAATCAAATCTTTAACCAAATAAATAAAGTGTAAAAATAAATAAATAAATCAACTTGTTGATTTGTACCAAAATACTACTTGATGGATTTTCACTGGAATTGTTCTAAACCTGTAGGTCACTTTGAGGAGAATTGACATCATAATGACGGGAATCTTCAGATTCATGAACACATTATATCTCTCCATTTAGATCTTTGATTTTTTCATCAGTGTTTTATAGTTTTTAGTATACAAGTGTTGTACTATTATTTTGTTAGATTTATTCCTGATTAATATCATGTTTATTTTTATTAATTTTTTAGATGTTTATTTTTGAGAGAGAGAGTGAGAGTAGGAGAGGGGCAGAAAGAGAGGGACACAGAATCCGAAACAGGTTTCAGTATTTGAACTGTCAGCACAGAGTCTGATGTGTGGCTTGAACTCGGGAATGGTGAGATCGTGACCTGAGCCGAAGTTGGATGCTCACCTGACTGAGCCACCCAGGCGCCCCTAATTTCATATTTCCAATGGTGCTATTTAGGTGGTATGGTTTTTAAAATGCTTATTTTTCAAGTGCCTGTTGCTAGTATGTACAAAGACACTTGATTTTTGTATATTGACTCTTTAATCTTTGAGTTTGCCTAACCCACTTATTTTATACTAGTAGCTTTTGGTGTCTGACTACATGATCCTATACTAGTTATTATGCTTCTCTATGCCTGTTTCCTGCCTAATAATATGGATCTGTTGTGAAAATATTGCCAAGTAACAGAGTGGTAAAAGCCTTGAGTTAAAAGGATGTTTGGAGTAATTTAGGCAAACGCCCTATGTTCTTGAAATAATGTACAAGCTCTTTGACTTTAAGGGCTAGTTTATTACCATGCTATGTTTTGTTTTGCTTTTCTGTGTACTTTTTAAAAATAAACTTTTAAACTTTTTTTTAAAGTTTATTTATTTATTTTGAGAGAGAAGTAGTGGGGGTGGGGGATACAGAGAGAGAGAGAGAAAGAGAGAGAAAGTCCCAGCAAGCTCCATGCTGTTAGCACCGGGCCCAACGCAGAGCTTGATCTCACAAACCATGAGATCAACCTGAGCCAAAATGAAGAGTCAGACGCTTAACCACTGAGCCACACAGGCGCTCCTAATAATAAACTTTTATTGAAGTTTAATATATAAACTGAAAAATTTACAAATCGTGTGTAGTTTAATGAAGTATCATGCTGGAGGTTTTTGATTTGTTAAGTTTTATTTGTGGTTATTCATGTAACTTGAAAAATTAGAAGGCTGTTATCTAGAATAAGTATTGACTTAGGCTAAAGAATTTATTAACTTGAACTTTAATATCTAATGATCATCTGTATTAAATATAAGACTTAGTGATGACTGAAATTTTTATTGAATTATAATTACTGCTAACATTTCTTTAGTATCCATATACTTGATATCCTAGTGCTTTTTTAGTTCAGCTTTTGAATATTTCATCACCAGGTGTCTAGCATAACTGAATTTTTTCAGTCAATTAGCAGTTTATTTTATTCTGCCATATTTTCATCACATTATTTCAGTAACTTTATTTGGTTGATTGAAGCAGGAAAAGTGGCAGGAAAAAGAAAGGTAGAAAATGAAGACAAGTAATTTGGAATACCATCAGAAAATGTCATTGGTAGGGGCGCCTGGGTGGCTCAGTTGGTTAAGCAGCCGACTTCGTCTCAGGTCACGATCTCACAGTTCATGGGTTCAAGCCCCACGTCGGGCTCTGTGCTGACAGCTCAGAGCCTGGAGCCTGCTTCCGATTCTGTGTCTCCTTCTCTGCACCTATCCTGCTTACACTCTGTCTCTCAAAAATAAATAAGTGTTAAAAATTTTAAAAGAAAAGAAAATATTAAAAAAAAAAGAAAATGTCATTGGTAAATGGGATTCCCAATTTCACTTCCTTCCTGTTATAAGATCCATTCATTTTGCTATACAAAAGTTCCCATTGAAGTAGGGCTGAGTGGTTTATCAGTGAACAGGGATCTTAAATATGCTCCTCTGGTTTGACTTGGCCTCCTACACTCTTGTGATCTGCCATGAGATGAGCAGCCCCACATATTTACTGCCTCTTCAATGACTAGGCCCAGTACTGAAAACCCATAGAGTAGTTCTGAACCTGATAGCCCAACCTAGATCAGCTGACCTCCAGTGAATCTGCAGATTCATGAGAAAAGTAAATTGTAGACTCCTGAGATTTTAGGTTGCTAGTTACCCAAGAAAATCTGACTAATACTGTCAAATTCTGTGAATGCTTACCAGTACTTTTCTTTACTTGAAACACATATTTTTAGTTTTTTCTCTATAGCTACAGTGAGTTCAAGCACAATTTATAGGACAGGGAAGATGGAGGAAAATATTTTTAAACAGAAAAGTAAACTAGGACATCAAGACTGGACTAATTACTGTATTATTCCTTAAGGAGTATTATTAGATTCTAAAATTATCAGCCAGCCAGGTTTTAATATTGGAACATTTCAAGTGAAGAGGGCTGCTTCATTAAATCAAATGCATTCTTCTAGATATATTTCTTCTAAAAAAAAATCTAATGCTTATTTTTCTCAACAAAAGGACTCCTCAGTTAGGGAATTATATTAATGGCATGACTCTTTGTAAACCTGTAAAATACTGTAATTCTATATAAATGATTCTCAAGCCTATTCATGAATGCCCACAGATTAGAAATCTACTATGAGAGAAAGAGACTTGAAAAATATGTCTAGGAGGTACAGTATCTACAGATCACAGTTCTAGAGAGAAGAAAAAACAGTTGGAAGAGAAGAAGTAGTCAACATAATAAAAGAAAAGACCCAGAGACTAACGAGAAGAAAAAAGTTAAAACAGATCTTGTTAAAATTTTCTAAGCTCTAAGGATAAGGAATAAATTCTATATTTCTACCAGTAGAAGTTTGGGGGAAAATAATAGTGACGTGGACTATAGTAATGGTAGGAGAAGCGGAAAGAGCATATCTGATTTAAAATCTGATGTTGATGATCTGCAGAACTTCTAATGCATTTGTTGTAAAGGGTTGTGTTAGGAAGAAATTAACGATGGCTTCTGGTTTGAATAAATATGGGAATAAGTAGTAAATATCTACATAAAATTTTTGAAGTAAAATTTACCATTTAAAAATGTACAATTCAGTGGCTTTTAATACAGTTACAGAGTTGTGCAGCCATTACTACATTCATCAGCCCCAAAGGGAAATTCTATATGTAGTAAGCAGTCACTCTCCATTCCTTCCTTCTTATAGTCCCTGGCAACCATAGCCTACTTTTCTTCCCTCTGGATTTGCCTGTTCTGAACAATTCATATAAATAGAATCTTATAGCATGTGACCTTTTGTGTCTGTTTTCTTTTTCACTTAAATGTAATGTTTTCAAGGTTTATCAGTATTATGGCATGAATCAGGCCTGGCTTCTTTTTGTTGCTAAATAATATTTGATTACACAAATAGACCACATTTTGTTTATCCATTCACTAGTTAATGACATTTTAGTTGTTTCCACTTTTTGGCTTTTGTGAATAATGCTGCTATAAACATTCATGTTCAGGTTTTTGCTTGAAAACTTGTTTTCACTGCTTTTAGGGTATATATACAGAAGTGAGATGACTGTGTTATTTCGTGTTTAACTTTTTGAGGAACAGCCAAACTCTTGTACCCAGCAGCTGTACCATCTTATATTCCCACCAGCAATATATCAGGATTCTAACTAATCCTCTACATCTTCACTAACACTTTTTTGTTGTATAGTTCTTGTTTTTGTTTTTAGTTTTTATTTTTATTTTTAAAAATTTTTAATCTTTATTTATTTTTGAGAGAGAGAGAGACAGAGGGCGGGCAGGGGAGGAACAGAGAAAGAGGGAGACACAGAATCTGAATCTAGGCTTCAGGCTCTGAACTGTCAGCACAGAGCCTGACACAGGGTTCGAACTCACAAACCATGAGATAATGACCTGAGGTGAAGTCGGACAGACACAACTCACTGAGCCACCCAGGCGCCCCTATTTTTGTTTTTAATAGCTATCCTACTGGATCTAAAGTGATACGTCATTGTAATTTTGATTTACATTTCTGTACTGATGAATAGTGGTGAGTAACTTTTCATGTGCTTATTGTCCATTTGTATATATTCTTTGGAGAAATGTCTATTCAAGTGTTTTGTCTATTTTTAAAGCCTTTTTTTTTCTTTTTTGAGAGGGAGAGAGGGATGGGGAGGGAGGGGCAGAGACCAAGGAGAGAGAGAATCCTAAGCAGGCTCCATGCCAGTGCTGAGTCAACATAGAGCTCAATCCCATGACCCAGAGATCATGACCTGAACTGCAATTGAGAGTCAAATGCTTAACTGACTGAGCCACCCAGGCACCCCTTCTTTTGCCTATTTTTAAGTTGCATTGTCATTTTGTTGTTGAGTTGTAGGAGTTCTTTATTTGTCCAGATTCTAGACTCTTTTCAGAACATGATTTGCACATATTTTCTGCCATTCTAGGTGTTGTCTTTTCACTCACTTGATACAGTGTCTTTTGATGCCACAAGCGTTTTACTTGTCAGTTTACTAATTGTCTCTTCATCTCTATCTAATCTGTTTTTCAGCCCATCTTTTTATTTTCATAATTTTCATTCTTAGCTGAAATTGTAAACTTTTATTTTGTCCAAATATTAAGCATACTACTCTCCCCTTTTATACATGCAACATGGCACAGACTTTTAATACAGCATTTGGTCAGTATTTCTCAGTAGAAACTCAGCACTTTGACCTAGTGTATTTCATCTATAGAAATACTGTATAAAGAGCTACTTAAGTGGCCATTAGCAAGAGACTGGTTATATATAACCACAGTTTTTTAAAATAGCTGGAATTGCATATAATGAAATTACAACTATAACACAATTACAACTATAACACAATTGGGAACCTTGAAACACTTAATTTAATTTTACTTCTCAGTGTAGGCCACATTATCATCATTTCATGTAAGACCATGCTTGTTTTTTTAAGTTTCCCCTCTTCAATACGTATTGAAGTATGATAGACAAGTATAAATTGTATATATTTAAGGCATATAACGTTATTTTAATAAATGTATGCATTGTGAGGTCATTACCACTATAATGATAATATCCATCACCTCATGCAATTACCCTTTTTGTATGTATGTGAGAACACTTACATAGGAGAGTTCAAATATACAATGTATTATTATTAGCTATAGTCATCATGCTGTACATTAGGTCTCCAGAACTTATTTATCTAATAACTGAAAGTTTGTACCCTTGACCAATATCTCTCTTTTTTCCACATCTCCCTAGTCTAGGTAACCACCATTCTCCTCTTTACTATGAGTTTGATTTTATTTTTCAGAATCCACATACAAGTGAAATAATGCAGTATTTGTCTTTCTTTGTCTGGCTTAGTTGACTTAGCGTAATGTTTTCCAAATTCATCCATGTTGTTATAAGCAGCAGAATTTCCCTCTCCTTTTTTTTTCTTTTAATTTTTTAATGTTTTATTTATTTCTGAGAGAAAGACAGCTTGAGCAGGGGAGAGTCAAAGAGAAAGGGAGACACAGAATCCGAAGTAGGCTCCAGGCTCTGAGCTAGCTGTCAGCACAGAGCCTGAGGCGGGGCTCGAACCCATGAACCAGGAGATCGTGGGCGGAACTGAAGTCAGACGCTTAACTGACTGAGCCACCCAGGTGCCCCAAGATTTCCCTCTCTTTTAAGGCTGAATAACATTCGTGTGTGTGTGTGTGTGTGTGTGTGTGTGTGTGTGTGTGTGTGTGTGTGTAAAATCACATTTTCTTCATCCACCTGTTGACAGACACTGAGGTTGTTTCCCAGTCATGGCTACATGGCTACTGTGAATAGTGCTGCAATGAGCATGGGAATGCAAGTATCTCTTTGGGATAATAGTTTTATTGCCTTTTGATATATACTCAGAAGTAGGATTGCTAGATCATATGGTAGTTCTGTTTTACATAATGGTCGTGCCAATTTACATTGCCACCAACAGTATACAGAGACCTCTTTGCTCCTCATCATTGCCAGCACTTGTTATCTTTTGACTTCTTGATAATAGCTGTCCTAACAGGTATAAGGTGATATCTCATAGTGGTTTTGATATGCACTTCCTTGATTATTAGTGATGTTGAACACCTTTTCATGTACCTATTGGTTATTTGTGTGTCTACTTCAGAAAATGTTTATTTATGTCTTTTGCCCATTGTATAATTAGGTTGTTTGGGTTTTTTACTATTGAGTATGAGTTTCTTACATATTTTGGATATTAACCCCTAAGGATGTGTGGTTTGCAAATATTTTCTCCAATTCTATAAGTTGCTTTTTCATTTTGTTGGTAGTTTCATTGGCTCTGCAGAAACTTTTTAGTTGGATGTAGTCTCACCTGCTTATTTTTGCTTTTGTTGCCTGTGCATTTGGTATCAAATCCAAAAAATCATCACCAAGACCAGATTCAAGAAGTTGTTCTCCTATGTTTTATTCTAGGAGTTTTATGGTATCATATCTTATGTTTTGATCTTTAACCCATTTTTCAGTTGATTTTTGTATGCAGTGGAAGATAAGGATCCAGTTTCATTCTTTTGCATGTGACTATTCAGTTTTCCTGGCTCTATTTGAAGAGACCATCATTACCCTGTTGTGTATTCTTGGTGCGCTTGTCAAAGATTAGTTGACCATATATGTATGGGTTTATTTCTAAGCTTTCTGTTCTGTTCTGTTCTGTTGGTCTGTGTGTCTGTTTTTATGCTAGCATCAAATTGTTTTGATTACTATAGCCTTGTAATATACTTTGAAATCAGGAAGTGTGATACTTCCCACTTTGTTGTTTTCTCAGATGTGCTGTGCTAATTTAGGGTCCTTAGTTGTTTCATATAAATTTTAGAATTGCTCTTTTCTACTTCTGTAAAAAAATGCTTTTGGAGTCTTGATAGAGATTGCATTGAACCTATAGATGGCTTTGGGTCATACGGACATTTTAATAATATTAATTCTTCCAGCCCATGAACTTGGGATATCTTTCCACTTACTCTTCTTGAGTTTCTTTCATCCATGTCTTACAGTTTTCAGTGTGTGGATCTTTTCACTTCCTTGGTTAAATTTATTTCAAACTATTTTAATATGTATACTGCTTTAAATTTTGTGCCTTATTGCCCCATATTGTGAGACTGTTTCTTTTGAATGGTCTTTCAGATTTACTTTTTTCATATTGTTTTATCCCTTTGTTATTGTTACTTAAGGGCCAGATACTGTGTGTGAAAAATTGTGGAAGTAATTTGAGATCTATGATGCTGTTGTCGCCCTCTAAGATTTGTGTTAGTTTTTGGCAGGCATTAGCAATCCAAGATTGCCTTAATTTAATTTTGTGATAGACATTTGGAGCTGAGCTTCTTTCCTATAAAAGGCCAATCTAGCTTTGGTTCATACTTCCTCTTAGAGCACGGCCCTTTGGGCTTCCAAACAAAAGTGTTGGAGTTTTACCAGCTTCTCCTCTGCGTCTTCGATTTGCCTGCATTCCCGTATTTGTCCTTCCAGCTCTTTAAAACTGTCAGTAGCTCCTTAGCCTCTCAGATGTCACTAAGTAAAAAGTAGCCCCTAATGCCAGGCTTTAGTCTTATTTTTGTAATCCTTCATCATGCTATTAACTCTTCAGTGCCTTCAGGAAGATTTTTAAGGAATATGCATAGTGTTAGTTTTTCTTAGGGAAACGTTGGTCTGAAGTACATAATCTGCCATTACCAGAAGTCAACAGTATGTAAGTGGGAATGAACAGCCTATAACTTAATCTTTTTAAAATCCTAAGGCAGATTCAAAAATCACCATATAATAACGTCAACCTTACCCACTTGTATTTTCACATACTTTCTTGGAGAAGGGGGTGTTCCTAGAATTAGAATTACAGTGTTCCTACTAGAGATTGCACATATTGGATTGTCGATTTGAATATCAGGTGGATGTCTTCTGTCATGTGTCTTATCAGGGCAGCTAACAGAAAAAAAAATGCTCTAATTGTAACACTTACTGAATTGTACCATCACTGTTTTTTATGTGACTGTATCACTCATAAGACAGTGAAGCCCCTTACAAAGAGGAACTGTGTTTTACCCGCGTTTAATCTCCTAATGCTACACCTGGATTTAGGTGTCCAGTAAGTATACAAATGAATGTAGGTGTTGAGAATACCTTCTTCGCTTTTCACAGTGAGAATCAGTTTGGGTATATGGTGTTCTGAATCATCTTAAAAGATGAATTTTAACAGAGAAGGAAGAATCTTTTCTCATCAGCTCTTTTGTTTCATTCTATCCTAACAGGTGGCATCTCCACAGAAAGCGACTGTGCTTTTGAGCCAGACTACGCCGTCCCACCACTTCCAGTGAGTGAAGGTATGCAGCACATTCGGATTATGGAGGGCATGTCTCGCTCTCTTCCATCCTCCCCCTTACTCACACATCAGTCTATCAGTGTTCGGCTCCAACCTGTGAAGAAGTTAACTGGTAAGGACTTTACCTAAATTTAGTATGTTTAACAGGAAAGCTAATAGTATGACACTTTAGGTCATGTCAGATATGTTTGTGTGCATCTTTAGGTTTTTCCTTTTAGGCCTTCCTAATGTCACAGACTCTTGGAAAGTAGAACTTCTGCTGGTTTTAACTTAAGGAGTTAGAATAGTACTCAGTTTGACAGACTGATGTTTTTATTTTCTAAGTGATCCATCTGTTGTAGACATATTTTTCTAGGCTTTCAGGAAACTTCTAGTTTTGCCAGAATACACTGTTGTTCTGATTTCATTTATCAGCTTGTTCATGTCAGATTAACAGATGGGGATATTGTAATTTTAGGATAATAAGAGCTTCATAGTTCAGCAGAGGTACCTCAGTCATGGTTTTTGTTTGAAATCCTAATCTGTATATTTCACATTTATTTCTAAAAGTTGATTTAGATATTTTCCTCTCCATTGTACATTTCTCCAGCTTCTTAGGATATTTACCATAATTCATAACTTGTGGGTTGCGTTAACTCAAATATGGTCTCACAGTATATATTATCCATTCAGATCAAATTATTAGGTGTGAAACTGTATCTTTATTAAATGAAGTTTTGTCCTTTTAAGCCTTTTCAGAAAAGAAATTTTACTAATGTTGAACAATACTTACATGTGAAAATATGTAAGCCTGAGTCACTTTCTTAAGTTTCTTTTAACATTATCAGTATATATTTTGTGTCAGTAAGTTGATGGGTTGTGAGTGATTAGAGGCAAGAAATTAAGTCATTCTCAGAAGACACATTAACTACTTCTTATGTGTCTGGCATTAAGTTAGACAGTGGGGAGATTTGATTATCATGTGACAGTTCAAAAGAAAGCAGGAGGAAAGAGAAAAATGGAATTTTTGGACTCTTGCATCTATTTTGAATGAAAATTTTATAATGTTTATAGTTTTCATGAAAATAATAGTATTTCTTTATTCTTTAGTTCCACAAAGCATATGAGATGCCTTTTATATTATTTATTGTTTTCTTCGACTTCGTCAAATAACTGAGTCAGATACCTACTTTGATTAGGTAAAAATTTGTAAAATAGTTTAGTAACATTTTACTGAAATAGTTATTCCCTTCTTATATGTAAAAATACGGTAAATTTTAGGTGATTGGGCCTTCATAAAATGTCTTTGCTTAAAAATGTCCATTTTCCCTGCAGTTTAAGGTATTATTGATTATTGAAAATACAAATAACCCAATATAAGATGGCTATCAAGTGATGTGCTTCACTTACTACACATGGGAAGAGATAGCAAGAGAAATTCAGTTTCCACACAGAAGTGAACTGGATTACCTGACATTTTGGAGATGACACTTTCCTATCCCATTTGCCTATCCCAATTTAAACTTCACCTTAAATCAGCGAACTTCATTAAAAGATAACTACACTTAATAACACAGTCAGTTACATGCCTGATATCAGAGGTGAGAGAGGAAAGCAGTAATAAGAATCATACTTGGTTAATTACAGGTATGACCTATTCAGTTTTAATTTTTTAATGTTTGAAGTATTTGAATACTCTCAAATAGTTTTATTTGCTGAATAATTTGTTGAAGGCCTAAGAATTTAAAGATTGAGAGTGTGTTTTAAAATTTCTAAACGAAAGAAATCTGTCTCCTGAAAGAGGACACCATGAAAATTTTTCTGTGGCCAATTTTCTGCCAAGTAAAGCAGATGATAAGAATTTTCTGGTTTAACCTGGAGTGAAATTACTTTGAAATTTAAATTTGAAACCTCAGTGAGTAGATTATTCATGAGTTATCATTCCTTTCCTAATTATATTTTGTTATTAATAACTAAAAAGAACGTTTAGTAGAGAAGGACTTGCTGACCATAAGTTAATGTTCTCCAGAAAATGGTTTTTAACAAAATGCATTAATTCACCCCAGACATTAGGGCTACACTTACTGATTTATCCATTTCCATGCATTTAAATTTCAAAGTGCCTTATCTTCCTTATATTCATATTAACAACTCAACTGAGTAAGTAGGGCCAGAATAGTCATCTTATTCTGCTTTCTTTCTGACTTTCCAATATTTATTATCCTGTCTTTGCTACAGTCATAGTAGTTTACATATTATTTTTCTGTGCTTTACACCTAATCGTTCGGCAAATATTTGTTTAGAACCCATAAAAAGTCAAGCACTACTTGAGACAGTGGTGAAAAATTACAGATAGTGACAAGTAATAAGAGGGTAATAAAACAGGAAATGGGATAGAGGAAGATGGGAGTAGGGATAGGGTGGGTTTCTTGCTGTGGAGTGGTCAAGGAGTCAGAAGAGCTATTTGAACAGAGGTGTGAATAACAGAAAGAAACTGGTCATGGGAAGATCTGGGGTCAGAGCCTTCTGGGCAGAGGCGACAGCCAGAACCAAAGTCCTAAAGCCGAAAACAGCATTAGCATGTTCAGGGAGTGGGAAGAAGGCAAGAATGGCTTCAGCAGAGTAAGTCAGAAAGGAAGGTGATAGAAGATAGTCGAAGAGGTAGGCAGAAACCAGAGTCTTTAGGTCATGGTCAGGAAGCAAACTTTAGGATTTTAAGCAGAGCTGGAATGATAATGTGATTTGACTTATCTTTTAATCAGATGTTTCAAATGTGTAAAGAATAGTGTATGAGGGACTAGAGTATGCCATGTTCGCTAACCTTGTTTGTGTGTTCCTGATCTTTAAATAGGTCTTTCACTTCTAATAACTTAATACAGTGGCGAAAAGAATATTTTTGTTTTATCTTGTAAGATACAATGAAGGAATAACTAAACCTTTCCAATCATTTTTATTATAGAACCTTTGTACCCCTAACGTATTTAGCTTAGTCCTTCACTCAGATATACATTACAACCCATTTGGTATATCAGTTAAGACTTTTTATTCCAAGCAACAAAAGATACAGCCAAATGATTTAAGTAGTAAAGGGAAACAGGAAAACCTAAGGTTGGGAGAGCCTCAAGGTTCATTTGACTTGGTTCTGTATTGTTGTGCACTGAGGAGGCATGGAGGAAAGTATGCAGAGACACTGTTGGCGTCCGTTACTGTGCCGATGGAATTGCTCCAGTTCTCCGGATACTTCGTCAGGGCTCTTTCCAGGATGTTCATGTTCATAATAGCCTAAAACCCCCTAAGCATACTTCTTAAAATGTAGATAATTAGAAGTGCCAATAGTGTATTCATTCAACATTTACTGAATTCATACTGTTTGCCTGTTATGTACACTCTAAGTCTAGTAAAGGTTAAATTCTGAGTATTCACATTATTGGTAGGGTAATAAATCATTGCAGCCTTTTTGTAGGGCAGTTTGATAGTGTGTATCAAAATTGTAATACACATAATACTTGACACAGCGATTTTATTACAGTGTGTTTATTTGACAAATGAATTTGAACAAGTTTGAAACATGTATGTATGTACATACGTGTACATATATATAGCAAAACACTAAAATTTTAATATTTATCATTAATAGTAATCCATTGTGTGATACACACACACACACACGCACGCACGCATACATTTTGTGGTGGTGTGGAGATACAATAACTGTAACCCAAAAGTGAGAGAGGAATGACCTAAATTTTATTGCATACCTTTCTATGTTTGTATTTTTTACTACATGTAAAATTTAAAATCTCATGAGGCAGTATAACAAAATGGATGCTGGATGCCATTTCTTAATTGTAAACTTATACAAATTTACTACAAGTCTGTACTTCAGTCTCTGTACTTGTTTCCAAAATAGGGATACTGATTTTATCTGCCTCATAGGACTATTAAAAGAATTGGATAAGTTGGTACACATAAAGCTCATAAGAGAGTACCTGACAAAGAAGTAGTCAATAAGTGTTGGACACATTTATTATAATTTCTAAAAGAGATTTGGGTGACTTTCTATTGGCTATGTTAAATATGAGTTCTGAGCCTTCGGAAGGTGATCTTCAAGTAATTTGTTTAATTACCTTAAGTGAGGAGTAACCTTCAAATACTGATATCAAGTGAATTAATTACATATTTCCTTTTGGAAAATCTTTTTGGCCGGATTTAAAAAGAATTTGCTGAAGGGGCGCCTGGGTGGGTCAGTCGGTTAAGCGTCCGACTTCGGCTCAGGTCATGATCTCATGGTTTGTGGGTTCGAGCCCTGCATCAGGCTCTGTGCTGACTGCCAGCTCAGAGCCTGGAGCCTGTTTCAGATTCTGTATCTCCCTCTCTCTCTGACCCTACCCTGCTCACGCTGTCTCTCTCTCTCTCTCTCTCTCAGAAATAAATAAAAAATAAAAAAAGAGAATTTGCTGTATAGACTGGAATGACTGTGTAACAGTCCAATTTAGATGGTAAATAAGTCAAAATAACCCATCTGATTGTGCAGCAGCCACATTATGTTGGAAGCTAGGTATGGCCAAAATATTATTTTCATCACGGATAAAAAGGTATCATTGACTTGTTTATAAGACATCTTGGGAAAAAGAGTCAGAGCTATTTTGACATTAAAAAGAGCTTGTATATAATAATAGTTTATGTACCCTGATATATTTTAGTGCACTTATGATACATTTTTCACATGATAATTATCTAGCAATTTTGGAAGCACTGGAATTCAAAATGTACTTTAGTGAATTTTATTATTAGAAACAAATACAGGGTTCCTGTGAAGATTGAATAAGATTGATTAAACTTACCACTTAATACATAATAAATGTTGAATAAACGTTATTTCTCATTTATTATCTTGGATAAAATGGAAACATAGTCTTCAAAGTTATTGAAAAGCCAATTTGAAAATAAACAGAGCATAGAGATTATATTGGTCTTCTAGTATGATGTTGCAATGTACTCACAATTCTGTAGCATGAGTAAATCTCTTGTAACTTAAAAAAAAAAACATTAGAATTCACGATATATTACAGTGAATTTTATTAGATTAAAAAATATAATAGGTATATATGGTAGTCTAAGCTCCATCATTGCTAATGTTCATATTTCTGTTTTAATTTCCATATGGATAAAATATCTTACCCAGTATCTCACTGTATGCTCCCTAGACCACTTGCATTAGAAATACTTGGAATACTTCTTGAAAAGACGCAGATACCTAGGTATCCAGGTATAATAATCAACTTCACTTCAGAGATTCTCTCTCATTAAGTCTGGAGTCCCAGAATATCTCTTTTCTCGCTCTCGCTCTCTCTCTCTCTCTCTCTCTTTAAGGTTAAATGAGAAAATGTATATGAAGACTTTTAAGCTCTTTGGAATGATAATACTAATTAAACTAGGTCTGGACCTCATTACTGTTTCTAATTCAGATTCTCTAGTTTTATGGGTTAAAAATTATGCTGTTATAAATTCTAGGGTTTACTCAGTCCAGGAGTACAGAAAAGGGGGCCATTAACTTCCACCACTGTGTTCCTGTTGTCTTCTAGGCCAAAAGTAGGGAATGTTAAGGGGACGTTATTTAATTCAGTTTAGGAAAGTTTAGTTGTCATCAGTCAGCATTGTTGAAACCAGAGCTAGACAGTAGTTAATGTGGTAAAAGGTTTTGTTCAGGAATTATTGCAATGGAGAAACTGGTCTCAATTCTAAATACAGCAAAGAAAACTAAGGATTTATAGCCTAAGAGAAAGGTGGTTAGTATACATAGATAGAAAATTACTAAAAGGAGACATCAAGCGTGGAGGGATTCTTGCTAAAACCAGTTTAACAGGACTGTTGCTGGATGGACCAGGGTGATGATATGTCGAGGATGGATTCTCATGAAAGGGATTTACCAGGATCCTTGGTGTTACTGAGCTAGACTGCAGGCTTAAGGGTAAGGACCAAGGAGCAGATGCAGTGGAAAGGGGTCAGAGGAGACTGACAAAGGTTAGTCAAGGAGAGAGTCTTTGTCAGTATGTGTATTTTGAGCGTTTAAAAAATCAACATGTATTATCAAATAAAGAATCCTTTTGAGATATTTACACCCACTAGATTTGCAACATAATTAAATATCTTGTTAGGTTTTCTAAGAACTTAAGAACTTGAATATGAGAAAATAACTATTCTACTAATTATTCTCATAATTGAGTAGAAGTCACTATACAGAGTGGAACTATTGTTTATAATGTTATATTTATTTATAGTGAGATTATTTATAGCAGCTGTACTATTGCCATATATATTTCATTGAAATATAGTAGTTGTCTTCCTACCTCTATTCAACCACTACTAGAGAAAGTTTGCAAAATGCCACAGTGTTCCATAATGGAAAACGAGCTGAAATAACAAATTATTTACATTTTTTCTTAGGAAATGGTTTTGTTTCTGTCAGGTTAGATGATCAGTATATGGAGACTTTCTCACACAGAAACATTATGCCTTATTACAGCAAATGAATTTGACACTTGGGAGAGCAGTATGTTGGTATGTTTGGCTTCAAATAACAAAATGCACAAGCAGGGATGTTTTTATAGGATCGAAACAATTGTAAAGACCCCAGAGGTCCACCTTTCAAGCCTCCTCATCCATTTCTCAAGTATAAGAACCACAAATACAATGGAAATAAATGGGCTTTGCTCTTTTATTAAAAAATTTTTTAACGTTTTTATTATTGAGAGAGACAGAGCATGAGCATGGGAGGGGCAGAGAGAGAGGGAGACACGGAATCTGAAGGAGGCTCCAGGCTCTGAGCTGTCAGCACAGACGTTCACACACGAGAAGGAGAAAAAGAAAAAAGAGGGAGATTAAATTTGTAACTATCATTAAATCCTCACCCATGTGAAATGCTCACGGACAGTGTTTCTCACTCTGTGGCCCCGAGACCACTTGTATTAGAAATACCGGGAGTGGTATGAGGAAACTAATTTGACAATAAACTATTTGTAAAAAATAAAAATAAAAATAAACATTAAAAACAAAAACGTGAGTTGAAAAAAGAAAAAAAAAAAAAAAAGAAAGAAATACCGGGAGTGGGGCACCTGGGAGGCTCAGTTGAGCATCTGACTCTTGGTTTCAGCTCAGGTCATGGTCTCATGGTTTCAGGAGTTGGAGCCCTGTGTTGGGCTCTGTGCTGACAGCATAGAGCCTACTTGGGATTCTCTCCCTTTCTCTCTGCCCCTCCCCAACTTGTGCTGTCTCTGTCTCTCTCAAAATAAATAAACTTAAAAAAAGAAAAGAAAGAAATACCAGGAGTGCTTCTTTAAAAAATGCAAATTCCTGAGTATCCAAATTTACCTAATCAATCTCACTTCACAGATTCTGTCTCATTAAATCTGGAGCCCAAGAATCTCTATTTTTAGCAGTCTGCTTGGCTCACTGAAGTTTGAGAACCACTGCTCTGAAGAGTTACTTTAGATAATTGTTTTATTCTAACCCTGAAAGTTAATCCCTTCAGATCGCTTAAAAAACATTGTGGAAGAATACCTTTTAAAAAATGTGTAAGTTACTTATATACTGAATGTAATCTAGTCTTTTCTTGATGATTTAGAGTTGTTATTATGAACATGAAAATGAACTAGACTATTCTGTATCTAAGGTGACCTACTGAAGATATAGCAGTTTGCTCCTATACCACGTGCCCAAACCATCATTAGTTTTTCTGTTCTCTCCTTTAATCATACTCACTTGTCAGTTTTCACACCTCTGAGTTTACCTATTACAATTCTTCATCCCCTTCTATTTTGAACTTAATGATGTGGACTTAGAAATCACATCTCTAAACCTATTGACCTGATTGTGAAATTTACCAAGATGTTCTTCTTATGTGCTGTGTGGTGAGATTCAACAGAGTAAGGGAGTTTCTGGACCTACATACTCACATTTTCTAATTTGACTTAGCCAAGTCTGTACAAGGTTGTAAGAAACCATGATGGTACTTTTCAGCAGAATTGTGTTCTTCAGTACCAACTAACAAGAAGTCTTTATAAACTTTGCTCAGTTTCCCATTTACTTCTATCTCTCGAAATGGTCATTACCTCCTACAATGTATTGTTTTTTCACTTGAGGACTAATATTTTCTAGAGAAAAATAGAGTCTTCCTAGGAAAATTATAGCATATGCTACAAATGAGGATAATTCCTAGGAAGATCTTTCTGTAATTTTCCTGTGTAATGGTCCTTAGTAGGCTTCATCTGTGTAAAAAATTCCTAGTATGTGTACTTTTCTTTGATGTACAATTTAACTGGTAAGTTAATGAGCTGGCCCATTAGCTTCTTTTTCTATCTTAGTAGTTGTTTTGTTAAGGTCTCAGTCATAGAAAGCAGTGTTGTCCCAGCTAGTCTAAAGCATCCAGGAACTCCTACCTCCCTATAATCCTAAACGAACACCACACAATAGCCCCAGATAACCAGATGTCTTGACCTTAGCATTTGCCAGAAGATGCAGTCTTTCTACTTATGGCATTCTCTTACTTCATCATTGAAGGCATGGGAGGATTGGTACATCTTATTGGTAAAAACTTAGGTTATATGTTTGTGTATTAACTCAAGGGTATCTGAGAAATGTAGATTTTTGACTTTCCAGCCATAGTAGTGTAGGAACACGGATTGGAACAGGTTGAGTAAACCAGCTTATAGTATTTGCCAGAATAGTCTTCACATGGCTCTTGGACTTAATAGTTTCATACTTTTCACCCTGTTAATGAATGACACATCTAGTCAGAGTGAGATTACCGAGAAAGGACCCAAATTAGTGAGTATTTGTAAGCTGTGTGAATATACCAGTGATGACTTAGTGCATTTAAATGTCAAGTCTTTGAATATTTCTTATAGGTCTTTTCAGTAATGTGAGTGGTGTTAACTAACAACTGATAATTTATTCTTTTATATTATTCTTTACGTACTTCTTACTGCTACTCTGGTGCTTGGAGATTAATGATTAGTCTCCAGGGTGATGGGTGTTAAGGAAGGCACTTGGAGTGAGCACTGGGTGTTATATGTAGGTGATGAATCACTAAATTCTACTCCTGAAACTAATATTACACTGTCCATTCACTAACTGGAATTTAAATAAAAACTTGAAACTACAAAAAAAATTGGTTTTTATTGGTGATTTGAGGTATTTCATAGTTTAAAAGTTGATGCAATTTTACCAATCTAATTAGCACGAATATAGTTTTGTAGATGATTTTACTTTATAATTAAAGTAACTTTTAAACTATTTATCACAGTATAGATTCTTTTTAGTGATTATATTATGATGATTTATTATTAGGATGGTGGTAGTATAAGTGCTGAAATGAATTTCTTTAAAAATAGCTCTTTTGAAATCATCCCAAAGGTGATGTTAACGTTTGTCTACTTCTACATTTGCCCTAATTCATAAACTATAGGTGTAGACATTTTATTTTTTCTATTAAATATTTAATAATATTGTGTGTTTATACTTTAATTATTTTTAAAAATATTTTTTAATGTTTGTTTAATTTTGAGAGAGAAAGGGTATGCAGGGGAGGGCAGAGAGACAGGGAGAACCAGAATCTGAAGTGGGTTCCAGGCTCTGAGTTGTCAGCACAGAGCCCAACACAGGGCTTGAACTCACGAACTACAAGATCATGACCTGAGCTGAAGTGGGACACTTAACCAGCTGTGCCACTCAGGCACCTGATACTTTAATTCTCTTGATACCCGTATACCATATAAAATTTTTGGTAATTCATATTATTTTTGATGTGTTTAATTATCAGAATGTTATAATTATTATAGTCGATTTTTTTTGTTGTTGTTAAAATATAGTTGACACATAATGTTACATTAGTTTCAGGTATATAGCATAGTGACTTGACAAGTCTATATGTTATGCTGTGGTCACCACAAGAGTAGCTTCCACCTGTTACCATACAAAATTATTACAGTGCCACTGACTATATTTTTTATGCTGTATCTCTTATCCCTATGACTTATTCATTCCATAACTAGAAGCCTGTACCTCCCACTCCCCCTCACCCACTGTACCCATCCGTCTACTCCTCCCTTTTGGCAGCCATCAGTTTGTTTTTTTGTATTTATGGGTCCACTTCTGCTTTTTGTTTCTCTGTTTATTCATTGCTTTGTGTTTTAGATTCTACAGATCAGTGAAATCATATGATATTTGTCTTTTTCTGACCTATTTCACGTAGCATAATACTCTCTAGATCCATCCATGTTGTTGTAAATGGCAAGATCTCATTTTTTTTGAGAGTAACAACTCAAGCAGTACTTGAGTTGCTTTGGTATTTGGTTATTGTAAATGATGCTGCAGTGAATATAGGGGTACATATGTCTTTTTAAATTAGTGGTTTTATTTCCTTTGGATAAATAGCCAGTAGTGGAATTACTGGATCATGTGATATTTCTATTCAATTATTAGAGTTGAAATAAAATATGATTTATATCTTTGGAAAGTCTTACACATCATACATATGATTGATTTATTTTTGTTTTTTTCCAGTGTGCATTTATGTATATTGTATGTATGCTTGAATGCTATTATTAGAAAACAAACTGAAAGTAGTTCTATTAATCATTAACTCTGGGAGTTAGAAGAACAAGTAAATATAAAAAAAATAATCAGGGGTGCCTGGGTGGTTCAGTCAATTAAGTGTCTAGCTCTTGATTTCAGCTCTGGTCATGATCTCATGGTGGTGAGATCGAACCCTATTTCCAGCTCCGTGCTGGGTGTGGAGCCTACTTCAGGGTCACACTCCTTTTCCCAATGCCCCTGTCCCGCTTGTGTGCATACATGTGCTTCCTCTGTCTCTCTCAAAAATAAATAAATAAACGTAAAATAAAAGAAACGAAATAATCACTGATAATGATTTCTTATTATAAGAGAATGTAGTATGCAGCTTTATGGCAAAACAACTTAAAAAACTAGAGGAAATGAAGTTGTCTGGCTGACTCATTCGGTAGAACATTTGACTCTTGATCCTCAGGGTTATGAGTTCTAGCCTCACACTGGTCATAGTGATTACTTAAAAAAAAATAATAATAACTGGGGCGCCTGGATGGCTCAGTCAGTTAAGCGTCCGACTTCGGCTCAGGTCATGATCTCACAGTTCGTGGGTTCGAGCCCCATGTCGGGCTCTGTGCTGACAGCCAGCTCAGTGCCTGGAGCCTGTTTCGTATTCTGTGTCTCCCTCTCTCTCTGACCCTCCCCTGTTCACGCTGTTTCTCTCTCTCTCAGAAATAAATAAAACATTAAAAAATAATAATAATAATTAAAAGCATACCTAAAAAAATCTAGAGGACATGGAAGAAAACCTGAGTGACTCAGACAAACATAAAAATATGACTAGCCCCATTACTGTAGAAATGAAAGATCTCCAAGAGTCAGCAGGCAAAGATGATCTTATAGGCAAGTTTTACTAAATGTTTAAGTAATAATAATAGTAATAATAGATAATGCTTATTTATCTCTTTCTGTGTTCCAGGCAGTATTAGGCACTTTACATATGTGAGCAAATTTAGTTTTCAGAGAAATTTAAGTGGATAGTCTATAGCTTCTGTGTGAAAACTTTCAATGAGGGCAAGCTTTCTACTTTGTAGCATAGCCTATTCCTTTGTTGAAGAGTTTTAACTGTCAATATTCTCATTTACATGGGTGGAAATCTGCCCTTGTGTTGTTCCCACCCATTACTCCTAGTACTGCCTTTTAGCTGTATAACCTAAATGAACCTCCTCTTTCCCATGGCAGTCCTTTATATCCCAGAAAACTACCATCAGATCTGCTTTTCTCTAGCTTAAGGAACTTCTTTTAAGACCTTTACAGTATCAAGATGGGCCTATCTCTGTGTTATTTCCTTTTTCTCTATCAAAATAGACATGAGATTATTTTGGAATTACTTTTCCTTCCGATCCCTTATCGAGTCTTAGTGTTTTTCCCTTTGTAAAGATTTTGTATCAACTAGTTCATATCTATATTTTGCCACTGTCTAGTCCTGTAGCCCTCCTAATTTCCTGTATGATTTTGCAAAGGCTGCTAGTAGTAATTTCATCTTCCTATCCTCGTGTTCTTTTAGAACTCAAATGTCAGTTGTGTGGGCCCATATTTTGAATGTTTTTTAACTCATAACTTAGACTTCAGTAATTCTTAACAATGTTTTTTCTACCTTTTTTTAGTTTAAATATATTTTCCTTGGTGGAGAAGATTAAAGGAAATTAAGGGTTGAGTAATTGTTCTATGTCTCTTCATTGGAGGCAGGATATTGTTAAGCAAGGCAAGCTTTGTGGAGTCCATTATACTTGAGTTCAAGCCCTGACCCTGCCACTTATTAGCTGTATGACGTGATCAAGTCACTTATCTGCTCTGAGCATGTTTGCTTATCTGTATTACTGTTATCATTTTTATTATTTCTGCCTCAGAGTATTGTATGGAGTGAAGAAGATATTTTGTATGTCAAGAACATATAGTTTAGGTCGTAGCAGCTGATTCATAAGTGGAAGCTTTTAACAAAATTATCTGTTGTCTTTCTTAGCCACTGGATCTGGCTTTCTCTTGTCCATCTTTTTATTCTAAAAATATCCCAACAGTCCTTTATAGTGTCTTAGAAACAGCTCTTCTCAGCTTGGGCTCTATTCTTCCTTGACAGTATAATTGGAGGGCTTTCCACTCTTCATCTTTGATTATGTCCTTCTCTCTTTGTGTATTTCTTTTTTGGATACAAATCTGTCTTTATCAGAAGATTCCTGCTATGGCCATGTTTGTTTCTTTATATTATTTTCCATACATCTGTGATTGTTTAAATTATTACTTTTGAGCCTATACTCTCAAGGTGTATTCCCTCTCATAATTACTGATCAGTGGCTCATAGCTTCTATTCTATTCTCTGCTTTTTTTTTTTTTTTTTAAAGAAATCTGCTTCCCTAAACTATGAAATGTAGAGTTGATTAGCATTGCTGTTAGAGTGGTGGCCCACTGGAGGGTCAAACCAGGGACACCTGGGATCTGAGGTGGAGAAGACAATTGAATAAGATGCAATCTGGTAGCGATCACTAAGTGGAGGCCTAAACAGACCCTACATATTAGGATAATCAGCTCTAGATAATTCTGTGTCACAGGAAGGGGGTGGAACCTATTAATCCAAGGAAAGGAATCGAGGAGAAGATGACAGGCAAGGTTCTAAGAGGGCAGGAGGTCAACATCAAGAAAGATGTTTAGCAAGGACAACACATCATAAAGTAGGTTTTGGCAGATCTTTATGGAATAAAGACTTAGATATATCTATAATGTGGCAGAATTAAGACTCAGAATTCTAGTCCCAAAAGAACTGATAGTGCCATATTGGTCAAGAGCTAGGCTCTTGGACAAAGAACCAGGTTAAAATTCTACAGTCATTAATTTGTAAGCTGTGTATCGGGATAGATAACTCCTTTTGAGCTTCTTTTTCCATATATGTACTGTAAGAATAATAAAACCTTAGGGCTGAGAGGAGTACAGAAATGTTTGCAGTTTCTCTGTGTGCCTAGTACTTATTGATATAAAATGTAAGTATGATTTGACAGTTACTTTTTAAATATCATTATTCTTATCATTAAGCTCTATAACATTCAATATCACATCCTGGATATAATCATCAATATTTAAAAACGCCTCAAAGAGGGGCGCCTGGGTGGCTTAGTCAGTTAAGCGTCCGACTTTTGCTTGGGTCATGATCTCGCGGTTCGTGGGTTCGAGCCCCGCATCGGGCCCTGTGCTGACTGCCAGCTCAGAGCCTGGAGCCTGTTTCAGTCTGTGACTCCCTCTCTCTCTGACCCTCCCCTGCTCACGCTGTCTCTCTCTCTCTCCTAGAAATAAATAAAACATTAAAAAAAAATTTTTAAAAACGCCTCAAAGAAAACACACGTTTGTCATAAAATTATATGGAGTAGCTTAATTTGCTTTGGATGAAATTATATCACCTTACTATGATCAATTCACATTTATTTGAAACTTCAGTTAATAGTATGTCTTTGTTTAAATTAATAAGAAAAATTTTGATACATCAAATCTTTCAAAATGTTCAGTCTATATAATAGGAGAAAATAATAAAAGAGTCCTAACAGGTGGAAAGTTGACAACCATTTGGTTAATAATCTCTGATACCCCTTTTAGCTGCTGTGTGGTGGTTCTAAGAATTATGTATCACTTTCATCTTTTTTTAAAGATTTTTAAGTAATCTCTGTACTCAACATGGGAATCAAACTTACAACCCTGAGATAAAGAGTTGCACAGTTTTCTGATTAAGCCAGACAGGCGCCCCAGACATCACTTTAAAACATGGCAAATACCATGGAGGTTACAAAAAAAAAAAAAAATCTTCTTTGTCTACCCCTCCTGTGATCTTCCTCAGAAAACTCACCACAATTTTATGCCATAGTTCCTAGAAAGACTATGTTTATGCTTAATTGGCCCTTTCTCCCTGCTTGCTTTTCTGCCTACCTGTTGTGGAATGTAAGCAGTTTTAAAAGTGTCAAATGTTGAATGTAAGAACTAAATAGTATTGGTCAAAAGGAAGACTGCTCAGTCAAAAAGCATCATGAAAGGCAAATGAATAAATATCCATGATTCAAACGAAATCCTCTTAGTGACTCTCCAAACAGGAAGTAAATTATAGTATGGGATAATAGAAAGCTTAGCACAGAATATATATTCCCGTTATAATAACAGAACCTATTATCATGCTAAACCATATTTTTCTCATTATAGAAAATTATGTGCTCAAATTGATGTATTCAGCCCGCCAAAAGTAATAAACATATGGCATGACAGAATACTGCCTCTCTGATGAACATTTTAAACACCAGAGGGCAGAATGTTCAAGAGGACATTTTCTTTCTTATAAATACATCATCTTGTTGTCCTTTATTATTTCATGTCACTGGCTGCATTAAAAATAAGAAATATGGTCATTTTGGAATTATCCATGTGTGTGAATGATTTGTTTTGTTTACACAACATAACGAACAATGTTCTGATATATAGCAGCGTTGGTTCAGCATCTATATTTTCTCTCCCTTTCTAGGTTAAAGTCTGTATTTCTGGCTTCTAAAGTGATTATTTTTTAAAAGCTATGTATACATCTGTATCATTTAGCGAATTTCATAAATTCAGATTCATTTAATGAACTAAGTCAAGTGAGAGGAAAGAGATTTGATGCGTATATCTTGTAGCTCAGTAATGCTCTTTTGTGTTCTACTTATCAATAAAAACGTTTTTTTGAAAGAGCCACTTGCAAGCTAATGATCCTTTTCAAATGTTGAGAATATATTTTAGAAGTAGCAGCCCACATTTGGGAAATTTTATTCAGGGATTAGGTAATAAAATCAACATATCAAGTAAAAAGTGTGTAATGGAAATTATCCTCAGAAATCCTTTAAATATCATTAATGGCATTCATTAAGTAAATACTGCCTCTCAGTAGGTCCACCCTGCCAGTTTATCTTATTCTCCTTTTGACCACCAGATGAATAATTGTCTTATGTATAGAGGCCACATTATATGATATTTAGGAATGTATTTCTCTTCTCTTGGTTACAATTGTACTCTTGCAAATTGAAGTTCTATACTGGAGCAGTAGCCATTCCTAGTAAAGGAAAAACTCCACGTTAGAAATCTGGCCAAAATTGGAATTGCTTTAACTAGTAGGATGGATATGTTCTTACTTCTGTGAAAATAGCAATTTCATATATTCACCTCTTCATAAGTATTGCCGTACCTTTAAGCACTGTAAAGTTAGGTCTGATGATTACTTCTTAGAGGAAGCTTATACAGGGGGAATACTGGAGAAAGAATAAAAATAAAAACAATAGAAAACTGTAAGTTTTAGAATGGTTTACCTACATTAAGCATAAGGGAGTTAAAGATTAGTAGCCAGTGAAATAGCTTAGCCCCTTAAATCTCTCTCTACTCTCACCATAAATTAAACCCATTTTTACAAAGTCAAAACCTATGTATTTTGTCTTTTATAGTACTTCAACCATATCCTTTTCCTGAACAACTAGTACAGAGAATAAGCAACACTAAAGTGAATATCGGTGAAAAAATGATTATTTGTCAAAGTTTGCATTTTTTTAAACAATTATTCTGGAATCCATCTAATGCATGGATCAGCTCAACTTGATTTGGGACAGATGTGAGCTTGCCCTCTTTTTCTTAAAGGTATTAAGTTCTTGGTATTCTAAAAGTAACAACTAAAGAGAATTTCCCTCAAGAATAACCCTTGTGGCAAGACAGTATTTGATTTTAAAATTTTACTAGAGAGAAGAGGTTAGACTGTCTAGGTAACTGAACTGAGGTATGCTATCTGTAGAATTTTCAAATCTAACATAAATGCTTACTTGTAGGTTTGCCCTATAGTTTTGTAGTTAGATGAGGTGAAAAATAATCGAAACTAATTTGAAACAAGCTTCTCACTTTGCATGTTAATTAGTATTGTCATTCTATAGAAATTTATCCCCAGCTTATAATTTTCTCAAGACATTTATTATTAGTCATGCAGGGACAGTGGAATTACTTTTACTTGATTATCTTAAATAATCCTTTAACATTACTATTTACTGTTTAGCATCTCTTTACTATTTAGCATCTCTAATTCTACTTTTTTATTTTTTATTTTTAAAATTTTAAAGCATGAGGAGGGTACAGGAACAGAGGAAGAGAGAGAATCTTAAGACTGAGCATGGAGCCTAATGAGGGGCTTGATTGATCACCTTGACCCTGGGGGATCATGACCTGAGCCAAAATCTAGAGTCAGATACTCAACCAACTGAGCCACCCAGGTGACCCATGTTTGATGTCATTTTGAAGTAAAATGGCTCCTCACAACAAATATGTGCAATGTGATGAGATTAAATATTTAGTCAAACCATGAAAACAAGCCACAAATACATTTACTCTTTCTGGCCTTTTTCTGCCTGTTGAGTTCTGTTGAAATCTATTTTCCCTTTTTATCTTTGCTGTTTTGCTTAATTAGGTATTTTTAAATGAGATAACATAGATTTTTAGAATTTCAAGGCTTTATTTTATTTCTACAGTTGCCTTAGAAAGTAGTAGAAAATATGTTATTACTCAAATTGTACTGCTGATGAGTTTGAGGATTGGAATTAAGGACTCACCAGGTTATGTCTAGTAAGAAACTAAGCTATTATTACTTATACAGTCAGAACACTAGTCAAGTCATGTCCATTCTATTAAATTGTAGTTCTTTTCATTTACATTTCACTGACGTTATCATTATTTATGAAGATGAACATATCATAAATCTATAACTAACATATATAATTATACCAGAATTATTATTATCATTATTGTAGTGGCAATACTGCCCACATAAGAGAACAATGTAATAAGTGATCTACCTAATTGTTTTGCTTTATTTCGTATCTGAACATTTCATTATATATGCAGTGCTAGGAGAGAAACATACATCAGTATGATACAGAACACTTTCCTGTTGAATCGTCCTATCTAAATAGGTGGATAGCTCAGTGGCTCATGCTCCAGACGCCTACTGAAAGTTGGCTCAGAGCCATCTAGAGTACTGCAGAGGGAGTACCATTGCCACTGCTCAGTTCACGCACTGACCCTGTCCCTAGTTCTCTCTTCTCCTGTGATTCTTATTTGACACTGTCCTGCTGTCTACTGGAAGGCAAGGGAAAACTGATGAGAAAGGTTCTCTAGGCCTAGTAGAGAAAGACCTTCAGAAGCATAGAATGGAACAGTAACCCCATCTCTCCAGTGATTGACACAAGGAATTTCCTTGATCATAATAACTAAAGGCTATGAGCATTTTCAGGTAAGTCAGTGTCTTCGAACCTTTATGCTTCTAGAAGGACCATTGGAGGTGGTTTGCCATCTTTGAAAATGATACCTTTGCTTACTGTATCAGTCAGAACTCTAGTTTTGGTGTATCTGAAACTACCAACTGAATGAAAGACATTTAATCAGGTTTTTAATATCTCTGAGTGTTTAAAAATAAATTTTCTGCTATCACATTCTCGACAGTTCTTTACTTATCACTGTCTAAGTTTTCCATTTAGCCCAATAAATTATGAAGATGCCGCAGGCACATATTAGCTTGCTAAAGTGTTCTTAGTCTTTTCCGTTACCTCAGGATGTAGTTGTTTTGTTAGTGTCTACTTAGTTACTGTATTTTGCAGTATTTATTCACACAGCTGATTTAGGAATTCAGAACAGTGAAATCTGAGGAGGAATCAGTAAGAGAGGAGTTTATAGCTTTAAGACATGAGGCGCTTACAGCTCTTTAATATAAATTGTTCCCAGAATCCATGTCACAGCTCCTTATATGGTGCTGCTTTTTTTCCTCTCGGTTGCTATGCCAACAGCAGCACTGCACCATTCATCAGCTCTGGACCTGGGCTGCATTGCTAGCCCTCCGTGTTACTCCTGAATGTTAAGAACATCCGTGAATCATTCACTAGGTTAATGCTGCGCCATTAGAAACCTAAGAACCAGTCCTTCCAGCAGTTTGCTCTACCAGAAGGGTAAACTAAACTGCGCCACAGAGGAAAAATTATATAAAAGCATTTCTTTTTTTCCTGAGGGAATCATACCATCTATATTTGCTGCAGTATTCTGGAAGGATAAGCTTCTGTCAGGCGATCTGATGAAAAGAACTCATCTGTAATCTTCCCTGAAATCATTAGCTGTTCAAAACAAATATCACATTGCATCTGTGGTTATAAAAAGAAGCAGGTGATGTTGTTAAGGGTTCTAAGCTCCTTTGGGAGCATCACCTGTGCTTTGGGACCATAATCAACATCTGCTGTAAGAAGTATCACCTGTAACGCACAGTAAGTTCTGGGCAGTGTGAAGAGCTGGTTGGGGAAGATTAAAGTGTGGATCATTACTGATGTGTCACATCTGATAACAGCATGATCAGTGAGTGAGAAGAAGCCTTTCAGGTTTGCAGGAGAAAAGGCTACATAGTATTGACTAATGAGGAAGAAAAACTAAAGCCTGTGAGTATGATGAGTAGAGTATTTGTGTGTTACATGGCTTTCTGAGCTGTGAGGCCTACTTTGAGCTTTGTAGAAAAAGAAACACAACCTGAGAGAATTTGACACTTAGTTTATAGAGAAGCCATTAAGAAATGTCATTAGGCACGTTTATTTAATTTTTAATTGTGTGTTCTTTTATTCTCGGTGTATGAATCTTTTAAAATTGTTTCATATTTTAAAATATTTCATTGTGAAGAAAGATACTAATTTTTTAATGTAAATGTGATATTCAGGTTGCTTTTTTAGATTATGATTCCAGTATAGATTTCTATTTCTTATTGCAATATACTTATAAGTAAAATACATTTTTTAGTATGGAAACCTATGGGAATTGTTTAAGCCTGCTTATTGCATTAACAGAGTGCTTATGAATGGATGTGCCTGTACAGTGTAAGGATTTTTTTTAAGTTGACATTATTTGCTGTTATTTTGTCTATTTTTCCAATTGAGAAAGGTAAATTATTTACCGTTCTTGTATTTTTAGACCAGTTAGTAATTATCAATTTAAGGCAACTTGAATTTATAGATTGAAATTTTTCACAAGACTATTTTCTGGCTCTTGATTTTTTTTCTCTTTTTAGTTCCTCAGCTAACCATGGTAACTTAGAAATGTACTAAAAGTAGGAACTTTGGTTTTTCAAAATTAGAATATTCAAACTGATCTTCAGCAACTTCACAAAAGATAAAGGCATTTCATCTGGGCTTATATTTTCAGTTAGTTATCTTCCTGAATTGCCCTTCTTAAATGCATGTCGTTCAGAGAAGATATATTTTAGGGACATAACTGGGTTCCTTTAATTTACAATTTGCACAATTGGTGGGGGTGAAGACTTTGTTTCTTTGTTGTTCCTACATGTTAATTTATATTCATTCTTCCATTTTTGAGATTTTTGCCTATAGGTCTATACATATGACTTTGCCCAGCATTTAAGAAACCTTTAAATAGGGAGAATTAATATATTAAAGAATAATGGAAGTACTGATCACTTACACATACTGTCATATCTGTCTTTAATAGAAGGATTTTACTTTTATTTGAAAGCGTGTATTTAATAGATTAAGTAAATTGACTATTCACATTCTACCCATTGTCAGGTAAGAAAATTGGAATTTTAAATTTTATATGTATTTAGTAACTGTGTACACTGCAAGTTGACACTCTTTTATGACTAGTCTCTCCCCACAAACATATATATACAAAGGATTTTGTGTTCTATTATCTCTGAAACCATAATTCTTATTCATAGTAAGAAAGACTAATTTGGGCATTTTTTAATAAGGATAGTAATAAATATGTATTTATTGTAAAGTAATCTTCCTTGGCATATCCTCTGATGTTTTTTTCTGTTTGGAGCCTTGCCCAGGGGATATATTCCTGAAAGGTTGCTTATAAGCATGCTTGTTTGTTTATAAATTGTCTAAATTAAAATCTGCCCATGAAGCTCCTATTTTGAGAGATTCTGCAGTAAGTTAATTTGGTGAATCTATATTATCATATACTAGGTTTTCTTAAAGTAACAGCCATATGGTTTTTTTCAGTATATAAAAATTAAAATTACAGATTTAACTAGCAACATTCTATGAAAAAAATTAAGCCTCATGCTATGGATTTATAGTTTAACCCTTCATTTTCAAAATCTTTAGTTTACTTTTTGAAATTCAGTATTTCAGTATTCAAAATTTCAGTATTATTCATGTAACAGATAGCTGGCTAAAATCTTAATTGGTGGTAGATATGGCTTTTATTTGGGAGGAAATGTGCTAGTAAATAAACAATATATAAAACTTATAAGAGGCTTAAGTTTCCCCCCTGGTTTCCATTATCTAAACTTAACCATGTCCTTCTAATGACACTTGTGAATATTGAAAAATTCATTCATACCACAAGTAATGTTTTACAAGTAAATAAGTACTTCATTTATGTCAGGATCTACATTAAAACATAAAATCTCACATTGGTGATAAATTATTTTTAAAAGAATGATTCCTGGTTATTTTTTTCTCATGGGAATCAATCATAATATTTCCATGATAAATTGTGTCTTCATCACTCCAACATTATATAGTAAAACATTTTAACCATTTGTAAGTGTTGCACCTCAGGACATGTCAACTTTTCTGAAGCTTCCTTTTTATAAAATTAATGAAATAGTGCCTTTTTGCAGTGTCATCACAGGCATTAAGAAAGATAATATATGTAGAGGATTTAGTATAGGACTTAGCACAAAGGAAACATTTTCTAAGTAATTCTCTTCTCTACCCCTCCTCTCCACTGACCTATTTTAGTGATTCTTGGACTTTTCCTTGGGAGTACCTTTAGGGCAGAGGAATTTGAATGCATACCAGAGGTGTGTGGGATGTAGCCTAAAGGAACATCCAAAAGCAAATGTGGAAATTTGCTGATAATCTCATATTTTTCTTTTAAAATAATTTACATTCTACATTTTTTATCATAAAACATGTCCAAAAAAAATCTTTAAGTAAAACTCCCTCTTAAGGAAAATAATGCCCTTTTTTCTCCTATTAATGTGCATATCCCAACATATTACTACCCATCTCTATGAATTTCTAACTGTAAGACATACTACTTTGAACTCTTGGTCTGGATATCATTTTTAGGAAATAAAGATCCTGACATAAAAGAGGCATGTATTTCTCTGAAGAAATAGATACGGAATCAATAGGCAGGGGTGAAAAATGAATCTGGTTAAAGCTGAAAACTTAGTCAGTTCAAAAGAGTGAGTAGTGATATGGAGCTGGGTCAAGGTGTAGTGGGATGAGAAAGGAATGCCATCAAGTCAGAAATGAAGAAAAATGATAACGGAGAAACTAATAGTTTAACATTTTTAAAGCTGTAAGAAGTCCCGCAAGAAAGGAACCAATTTAACTGTTTAATCTAGCACCTCTAAAACTTAATTTGCTAGCAGACCCCTTTTTTTCTTACACAACTCCCACAAAATCATGACAGTCATTCCAAGGAGCACACTTAGGGACATACATGACTAAAGGAAGTTATGTCATTTAGAAGGAAAGAAGAGTGGGTGACTGTATAGAACAAAGCTTGGCAGCAATCGTTTTGGCACTGCAGAAGACTATGGAAAAGTTAAATTTTAACTCAAATTCCCCCCCAAAAATCTGCTTTAATATTTTAAAGAATCATATTTTTTAATGGGAGGAAAGATTATCATGTGGATTAGAAAGTGAAATGATAATGTGACTTGAGTACAAACTTGAAGCAAGAGTATACAGGACACATTCAACTGGTAAGTAACATCAGCTTGTCTGGACCGGAGGTTTCACAGAGGATGCTGTGAAACAGAATACCAGGACTGAATTGGGGAGGCCTTTGGGGCAATGGTAAACTAAGATTGTAGCCATGGAAAAGGTATATGGAGAGAAGGTTTTAAGGAATAAGAAAATTGGAGACTGGCCAGTTACAGGATCCAGGAATATGGAAGATCTGTCAAAGATGATGCCAAGACTTTAAGAATGGGACTTGATGAAGATGTGGTTTATCTAGACCATGGAATACTACATGGCAATGAGAAACAATGAAATCTGGCCACGTGTAGCAACATGGATGGACCTTGAGGGTGTTATGCTGAGCGAAATAAGTCAGGCAGAGAAGGACAAATATCATATGTTTGCACGTATAGGAGGATTAGGAGGAACTTAACTGAGGAACAAGGGGGAGAAGAAGGGGGGAAATGGTGGGGAAAAGGAGAGAGGCAAACCATGAGAGTCTCTTGAATGCTGACAAAAACTGAGGGCTGATGGATGTGGGAGGGAGGGAGGGGCATGGAGGAGGGCACTTGTGGGGATGAGCACTAGGTGTTATGAGGAAACTAATTTGACAATAAACTATTTGTAAAAAAAAAAAAAAAGAATGGGACTTGATGGTCTCATTAGTAGGAACATAGAGATTAAGGCAACTGGTTTTGAGGCACTGTGAGTGAGTTTGAGGTGGTAACAGGATATCAGAGTAGAAATGTGGTTGCAACATTTTAAAAAGAAGGAAGATTTTAAGATACAAATGTGGGTAAGTTATACCCATAGAAAGTAGTTTAAATTTTAAGGGTAGGTAAAAGTCTCTTGAAAATGGGAGTAGAACACATAAACAGAACAGGTGGGACATGAGTACTTCATGACCATTTAACAGGCCTTTTCACTTTAATTCACTTGAATTTTTTTCAATAGTAGTTTAAATTCTTATGGCCCTGCTCTTACAAATGAAGAAAGCAAGATCTAATGAAGTTAACCATTAATCAATTTAAGCATAAGAGATCAGGATTCCACCTTAGGTCTTTCTTCTGTACCTCCTCTCTGTGGTGAAGAAGAAAATCTTAAGGAATATCCACTTAAAGGATCGAAAGAGGAAAACCCATCTCAAAAGAAGGGTGAGGTGAATTAAGGGAGAGCCTGAAAGATCCTGGGAGAACCATGGTGGTCTAAGTGTTACTGAAGCCGAAGTTTGAGAGGGTTTTAGAGAATACTTAATTAGGGGCGCCTGGGTGGCTTAGTCGGTTAAGCGTCTGACTTTCGCTCAGGTCATGATCTCGCGATTCTTGGGTTCGAGCCCCGCGTCGGGCTCTGTGCTGACTGCCAGCTCAGAGCCTGGAGCCTGTTTCAGAGTCTGTCACTCCCTCTCTCTCTGACCCTCCCCTGCTCATGCTGTCTCTCTCTCTCTCTCTCTCTCCCCTAGAAATAAATAAAACATCAAAAAAAATTTTTTTAGAGAATACTTAATCACCATTTTCATTTGCTTAGAAGTCACGAATATGAATTCATATGGGACCATGAATCCATTTTTGCTAAGTGATTTGCTTTTGGTTTTCTGGAACCTTAGTCCAGGCTCTTAGCTGCAGTGATCTGCATTAGGCAAATAGTATTCTCTATTTTTTTTTAACGCTTTATTTTATTTCTGAGAGAGAGAGAGAGACAGTGTGAGCAGGGGAGGGTCAGAGAGGGAGATACAGAATCTGAAACAGGCTCCATGCTCTGAGCTAGCAGTCAGCACAGAACCTGATGCGGGGCTCAAACCCACAAACCGTGAGATCATGACCTGAGCTGAAGTCAGACGCTTAACCGACTGAGCCACCCAGGCGCTCCTCTCTATTTCTTTAAAGAGGAAAAAGGGAGAGAGGCTACCTAAAGTAGGCGGGAGTAGAGCAGGGAGAAGGAAGCACCTAGCAAGTTATCCACAGCCAGATATGCTTCTTGGAGTTCAGTTGGGGTTTTTTTGGTGTCTGTAATATATAGTCACAAATAGGACTCTTCAAGACTTTTGAAGATAAGGTTTCTCTTCATTTAACATCACCCTAGTAAATTTCCCGTTTTTAACATAATTGAAGTTATCCCTAAAGCAAGATGACTGTCATCTTACATTAATTCCTGCAATATGGTATAGTAGTTCATATTCTACCACTTACTAGCTTTGTGATATTGGGTATGTTCTATAACCTCTCTGTGTTTCAGTTTCTTAGTCTGTGAAATAAGTAGAACAGTTCCCACAGGGTTTATCAGGATTAGAGGTATTTTTGCCGTAAAATGCTTTCAATAGCATTATAGTTCATGGTAAGTTACTCAGTAATAATAATTGATGACAGTGTTACTTACTAGCAATTGCAACATCCTGTTTATCTCTTCCTGTACCTGTCTTTACTTTTCTTTTGGTGATCAGGGAAACTGTTGTTACTTTTTCTTGTTAGGTTAAGTTCTTAAAATGAGCAGAGAGTAATTAAAGCTCTGATCAGAATGTTTAAAGCATGCCTAGATTTAGAAACATCTTGGAGTGGGTACTAGTATGGACTTTTCTCTGGAACACTGTTACCTTGTTAATCATTAGTGTTCAAAAGATTTCGGTGTGAATTTGTGTTACTTCCAGTAGAAATTGGTTTCACAGTCAGATTAAAACAATCCATAAGTGTATAATTTCCTTTACCTTGTTTAAAAGAAACAAACAAAAGTATGAATAAACAAGTATACTGTCATATTTTAATTATATAATGTGAAGCTTAGAATTATGGTAAAATTATACATTCAATGCAGAGTGGGCTTTTCATGTTAGCATTTGTTACAAATGTAAGGTTTTAATTATTTAGCAGTGTTCTGTAGCATAAACAGATGTGTAACATAGTTTGTGGACTCTGGAACCAGACTGCCTGGATTTGAACCCTGACTGACATTTAGTAGTTATGTGCCCTTGGGCAAGTAATTTAACCTCTCTGTGCCTCAGCTTCCTCATCTGTAAAAAACAAACAAACAAACAAAAACCAACCAGGTAATAATAGTATCATATACTACATACAGTTGTTGTGAGAATTAAATGAGTAAAATACTTTGAAGGGTTCCAGATCATAATTGTCTAGTCATTGTTAATTTTTATTGTGATTTAGTATGCGTAATGTAGGTCTTGTCTCCTTACAAGGTAGAAGCCATATTTATCCTGTTTATTATTATGTTCCAACTCTTTAGCACAGTGCCTGGAATATAGTAGATATGCATAGTAGATGTTCAATAAACATTTGTTAAGTAAATGACTGGAACATTCTGAGCCTACCTAGGGCTTCAGTAATATTCTTAGCTTGAATACCTTTAGCTAAGCCGGCCAAAGCAGATAACCGGTGTATAATATTAAATATTTTGCTGACTAAGATTTTATTTAAGTGAAGTCTTGAAAATGTCTAACTTACCATTTTATTTATTGATCACACTTGTTAAACACTTTTAAACTGAGGCTAGAAGTAAGTATTGCAAATCAGGCTCCTTCTCCCCTCCCTGATTCTCAAGATTCTCTGAAGATATTATAGTGCCTAGAAGAGGAAGAAATAGCTTTGTTCATGCCAATTTTGACCTGGTTTAAGAATTTCTTACTGAAAAGTTGCTCTGATGTATGAGGTCAGCTTACCTAAGCTCAAGGCTGAGAGCATACTGTGGTTCTAAGTCTCTCATTTTTAAGTACCAGAAAAGGTCAGAATTAGTTTGGCAAAACTGAGATTAAAAATTGCCATTATTTTCCTTGTACCCACCACTAGGTCTTCTCTATTGTATTGTGGAATTGTTTTTATTGTACCGAAACGTCTATTATTACCTACTCTTCTTTCTAAGGATAAATCATTGCTTTAAGGAACAGTTTTTGTAGCTATTTTAGTATTTAGACTATTTAGCCTAGATTATTTTATTTTTAATGTTTATTTTTAGAGAGCGAGACTGAGCGAGACATAGCACAAGCGGGGCAGAGGCAGAGAGAGGAGGCATAGAATCCAAAGCAGGCTCCAGTCTCCAAGCTGTCAGCCCAGAACCCGACGTGGGGCTCAAACTCACAAACTGTGAGATCATGACCTGAGCCACAGTCAGATGCTTAATCGACTGAGCCACTCAGGTGCCCCTAGCTTAGATTATTTTAAATTATGAGGTACCTCTTCTACTTCTAACTTAATTTTAATTTGATTTTAATTTTTATTATATAATTTTTCCCAAGTTATGCCTTGGGTTTTGAGAAGACCTTTTTTTTTTTGGTCAATGTTAATCTGAAGTAGTTTTGTTTTATATTTCTAGTATTGCTTTTGACATTTTCATTCTAAAATAGTGTATTGTCAATAATATAGTCAGTAGAGCACCAGGAATTGTTTGGAAGTGTTGAATCCCTAAGTTGTACATATGAAACTGATATTGCACTGTGTATTGACTGGAGTTTAAATAAAAACTTAGAATGTAGTTAGAACATCGGATGACTCCCTTTTATGGAAATCTCTTCATGCTTTAATGTGCCGCTCCATCACTGTTTAGGTCATCACTGTTTTTTTTTTAATTTGGACACTGGCTCTCATCAGTTACCATAGTGGATTGGCAGGATTTTATACTCTGTGTTTTATTTCCAAATCTAAATTTTGGTAATTGGCAGCTTGCAGGCATCTTGATATCTGAAGATACTCATTTAGACTTCTGAATCCAATCTTATGTTATCTGCATTCTGCATCTAACTGCTCTAGGCAGGATGGGTTAGCTCTACTAGTAATAGGAGAAGCTTTCTTAACCGACCTTCACTTAACCATTTGCAGGATTGATTAATGTTCTCCATTCCCCTTTAGACACCTACTGACTCTTATTAGGATGAGGTGGATATTACAGGGATTCTGCCACCTTCTGATTTACAGTTACTTCTGTTATCCTGTGGTGGCATGTGTTTACTTAAAAGCAGTTAAATTAATGCCCATGGTACTTCTTATTATGATAATATAACTAGATTTTATTATACTAGCTAATGAAATATGAATGCAACAAAGAGGGCATTTATAAAGGTAATTTTTTAGGAAAACCATATTAAAAGTTTTGGAAAAAATCAATTAAAATGTCAACAAAAGTGCCAATACCATACTGTCTTGATGATGACAGCTTTGTAGTAGAGGCTAAAGTCTGGGATGGTGATCCCTCCCGTTTTGGTTTTATTTTTCAGATTACTTTGGCTATTCGGGGTCTTTTATGGTTCCATACAAATTTTTGGATAGTTTGTTCTAGTTTTGAGAAGTATGCTGGTGCAATTTTGATTGGAATTGCATTGAATGTGTAGAGTGCTTTAGGTAGTAATAACATCTTAACTATATTTATTCTTCCTATCCATGAGCATGGAATGTTTTTCCATTTCTTTGTGTCTTCTTCAATTTCCTTCATAAGTTTTCTATAGTTTTCATCATACAGATCTCTTGTATCCTTGGTTAGATTCATTCCGAGGTATTTTATGGTTTTTTGTGCAATTGTGAATGGGAGCAGTGTCTTGATTTCTCTTTCTGTTGCTTCATTGTTGGTGTATAAAAATGCAACCGATTTCTTGAGGGTGCTATGCTGAGCGAAATAAGTCAGGCAGAGAAGGACAAATATCATATGTTTGCACGTATAGGAGGATTAGGAGGAACTTGACGGAGGAACAAGGGGGAGAAGAAGGGCGGAAATGGTGGGGGAAAGGGAGAGAGGCAAACCATGAGAGACTCTTGAATGCTGACAAAAACTGAGGACTGATGGATGTGGGGGGAGGGGGGATGGGCATGGAGGAGGACATTTGTGGGGATGAGCACTGAGTGTTATGTGCAAACTAATTTGACAATAAACTATTTGTAAAAAAAAAAAATGTCAACAAAAGTGATTTGATTTTAAAAAATGCTGTAATAATTAGGGTGAAAACACTAAAGGGTATAAGATAGATGGTGATTAAGGGTATAAACTTGTAATGAGTGATAAATAAACCATAGAAATCTAATGTAGAATATAATGAATATCAATAATAATTTATAATTATATGTGTGATAAATATTGCTGTATCAGCAGTCATACTTAATGTAGAAATGTATTGGAGCAACATGCTATATACTTTAAATTCATACAGTGTTAAATGTCAAATTTATTCAATTAAAAAACACTTAAAAAATCCATCTATACTTGGGTTGTCTAAATTTGTTTTATTTTAAAGAAAATGAATAGACTCTACATTTTACAATAGTTTATGCCAGAAAGAAAAATTGGAATTCATATTCGAATAGAAAGGCCTTGGCTCTACATCAGAAGTTTGGTGAATAAATGTACGTTTATATTTTAAGTTAAAAAGTTTCTTACATATATCATTTTTTGTCTTTCCCCACTTCTTCCAAAAAGTTTTTAAACTGATCAACTGCTAACTAGTTGCTATCAGTATAGGATAGGAAGACTTCTAGTGTATATTACTGTCATATTTTTTGATAGTCTGAGCAAATTTGGGAGAATCCATAGATTAGTATGGAATAGGCCTGGTTTTATCTGTATAGGACTTAGGTCCAGGTTTAATTGTGAGTGGGGATTTGTGTTTAGTAACATGTCAGTCCTGTCCATTGAGCCTAAATGCCCTCCATTAAACTAGAAAGCCATGTTAAAAGAGTATTCTGTTCCTTGGAGTAGACGTATATACCTAAGGTAGTTTACAGAAGTAGTTAAATTCCTGGACTTTGTAGTAAGACATATAAAGTCCATTTTCGAGTATTACCATTCATCGGCTGTGGGACTTTTTACAAGTTATTCATATTCTTCCAGTTTCAGTTTCATTGTTTATAAAATGTGCATAATAAGACTAACTGCCTCATAAGAACGTTATGAGGATAAACAATGTATGTCAAGTGCTTAGCATTGTGTGGCCTGTAGTGAGCATTGAATATTACCTACACTATACTATTAGTATATGCTCATAGTTAGACATACAAACTTTTAAGTGATCTTTATTACTAATAATGTGAGTAATTTTGGAAACTCTTATAAAAACATATGATAGAGTGACTAACCCTGAAGCAAACCTATGTACAGAAACACATAACAACTAAGAATGAGAGAGTTAGCTTTGTTTCTACCTGTTGTCATTAGTCCAGTTAAATCAAAAAAATAAATTGTACTCACCACCTTCTATTTCCCTTATAGCAATCCTGTTATGCATCTACACAGTTATAAAAGAAGAACTACATTTAGGAAAGCTATTTATATTTCTCCTTCAGTGTTTAGGTTAATTGTTTCTTTCATCTTTTTTTTTTAGAGTTTATTTATTTTGAGAGAGAGAGAGAAAGAGAGAGTCCCAGGCAGGCTCCACGCTGTCAGCATAGAGCCCAGTGCTGGGCTCAGTGTCACAAAATGTGAGATCAAGACCTGAGCCAAAATCAAGAGTCAGATGTTTAACAAACTGAACCACCCAGTCGCCCAGTTTCTTTCATCTTAACCAACTTTTTTTCTTATTTAGGTAGCACCATAAAAAGATTTATTATCTTTCATTAGCTGTTTTTTAATTACTGTCTTAAGTCAGTACTGACAATTACTTTATAAATCTATTAATTTACTGTTTACATTTCAAGGGACATGGTCTAACCTAACAATACAATAATAAAATGATTTATTGTGGATATTATTACCAAACAATTCTGCATATTTTTATAAAGTGCAAAATAGTTTTTTTCTTGCCATGAGGCTTCCCCAAGAATTTGAAGCTCTGATTTAGTACATTTGAAATTGTATTAAAACTCCAAATTTAGAACTACTTGTTGTGCTATATATACCTCACCTGCAGTTTACACTGAGATGCACAAACTCTACTAAAATCTATGAATAATTAATAATCAGCTTATTTTTCAGAAATCTAAAAACAAAACATTGACTTTTTATTCCTTCGAAGTTATGGGAAAATGAATTTAGCAAAGTTATGATTCAGACAGCATCAATGAAGAGTAAGCCTCGGGGAATTAAAGCTGAGAAACATGGAGCAGATCAGAAGACACAAAATACTGACTGGAACTTAAAATCTCAGGAGAGATTTTTCAAGAAATGTGACTGAATAGAATTTACTTAAAGGAAAATAGCTCTATCCAAACTGCTACGGAATATGTTGTGTTACAGTAGTCGGAATACAAAACTGATTCTCCACTGTGGTTTTTTAACTCACAGCACAGTTTGACAAAATAGAATGTTTAAAAGCAAGAAGAATGTAATTACTGCTACATAATGTGCAGATTAAAATTGGTCATAATAGAGATCTAGATGGAAAAGATTGCCACATAGAAAGTCTGTGGAAATAATGGTTGAGGGTACATAACATAGAAGCTGTCAGGGGGAAAGGAAAATATCAGAATCATTTGGTGACTGGTTGTATATGTTGGTTTTTCTTTCTGAATAATCCCTTCTCCACCCCATGAAAAAAGGGAAGGGGAAGATTAAACATTTATCTCTTACCAAATAACCATGTCACCATTACGTTTTCAAAGAAATTTTTTCATTTTGGTTTTTTTTTTTTTTCTGTTTGCATCAGTGGTGTGGATTTGTATGTAAATTGGTTTTCACCACAAGACTGATTTAAATATCCAGTATTAACAGATGTCAAGTCAAGTGTAAACAACTGATTTTTCAAGACGTTTTCTATGATATTATTCCTTAGCTTACAAATTTTGAAGGAGCTTTGGAGATCATGTAGATTGGTGAGTTTAGAGTACGATCTATGGATTGGCGCCAACAGCATCACCTGGAAATATTTTGGAAGTGCAGATTCTTGGGCCCCACACCAAACTACTGTATCCGAAACTTGAGGATGGAGTTTACCAATCTGTGTTGTAACAAGCCTTCTAAGTGATTCTGATGCATGAGGCAGTTTGACATTTACTTTAATCTAGACAACCCAGCTTCGTGGGAAGATGTTTTTCACCAGATTGTTTCAAATTGAATTACAGTCTACTTGCTTTTGATATCAATTGGAAGGGTAGCCCTTCTTTGCAGGCAGTAGGTACCTTTGTGTTCTATCTAGAACAAAATGGCTGTACTATGTATATTAAGCTGCCTGGCTCTTCTCTCTGTAGTTGAACAGATTAAGTATAAAGTTTAGGGAACAGCAAACAAAGTACTTTCTGGCCAGGGTTTCGCTGTAAGATGGACTTGCCTTGTAGGTAGAACTGCAAAGCTCTTAATTACTTGAGTCTGCTTTACTTTAGAATTTGTTGGGAATAACCGGATTAGCCAAGACTTCCCATAAGAAAAGAAAGAGACACATCACTATTCCCAGAGGGAAAAGTAGAGACTTAGGTAACATTACCACTAGCATTTATTTGACTCCAGCAAGCCTCTTAAAGCTGAAAGTTCAGTAGTTCTTTCTTGGTGAACAGGGTGACCTGTTATCACTGTAGCTGATGTTACTCTCTCTTGTGTCAAAGAAAGGAAGAGAACCAAACAGTAAAAGCTTAAAAGAGTCAAGAACTATTGGTCAAAAGTAACAATTTTATTTCTCTATCTTTTTCATTCTCTTTGAACCCTACATATTTTTTTCAGAGTTATCCCAAGGTTAATATAATTTTTAAGTGGATACTTATTCTACTTTAGTACACCTTGTAATACAGATTGTGCTATGAAAATGTTACCATAACTTGCTCATTAAAAGTTCTGTTACTTACTTGAGAAAAAGATAAAAGTGACTTTCTGATAATGTTAATTATAAATAGTTATACTGCACTGACCATTTATGACAGAGAATAGCAAACTTTTTCTCAAAGAAATAGATGTAGATAATACAGGCTTTGTCAGCCAATAGGTAACACCAAGAATATTATGTAGGTGTTTATATAAGCACTTAAAATAACTTTAAAAATTTAAACAGCCATTATTAATTCATGGGATATAAAAAGGCAAATGGCCAGATTTGGCCTACAAGCCATATGACTTCTGATATAGAGAAGATCCTTAGATATTCCCCCTTCAAATTTTGAAATGGTTTAAGTCAGTGATTATATTATATATTAATTATGTATTTCCACATAATACGGTTAACATAGTAAACTTGATTAATGAATGCTTTTTTCTCCAGAACACTTAAAATACATAAATATTAGTCCCTCTTTAAATTACAAAACGTAGCCGAATTACAGAGTTTAATGATATTTTACATTAATGGGAAATCCGGAAACTGGGTTCTTGGAGGCTCTTCAAGATAACTTTGGAATACTGTGAAAGTATTATAGAAAGATTTGTAAATTTACATCAGTTCATAAATAAGAAATTCTTTTTTTTTTAATATTTCTAGGAGAGAGAGAGAGACAGCATGAGCAGGGGAGGGTCAGAGAGAGAGGGAGTCACAGACTAAAACAGGCTCCAGGCTCTGAGCTGGCAGTCAGTACAGAGCCCGATGCAGGGCCCAAACCCACAAACCGCGAGATCATGACCTAAGCAAAAGTCGGACGCTTAACCAACTAAGCCACCCAGGCGCCCCATAAATAAGAAATTCTTAAGAAATTTGCTAGTGAGATAAGAGGGGAAAAAAAGAAAATACCTGATCATATGAAGAGAAACTGGTTGTGTTTTATGAATATGTAAAAAAAATTCAGCAGTTAGGAATCATGGAGTATTCAGAATTTAAGAACATAAGTTACAACATCTTATTGCCCAGGAGGAGATAGATTTAGGGAACTCTTCTTTGTAGTATTTTGGAAAAATAACCCAGCATGAACCATTTACTTCAGCCAAACAGTATAGGGTCAAAATATGTATGAACAGGTGACTAGGGCTAGTCATAAAAGGAAGTCTAGTTACTTGAGAAAAATGTGCTATTAGAAGTCTGTCGGACCATTCTTTCTCCTAGGTGATCTAATACGTTCCCATGACTTGAAAATATCTATATGCTGATGTGAAGAACTCAGAACTCTGTTTTATTAGCTCCCAGTATTAACCAGTAAATCCAGCTGTCTTGTTGATAACGCTGTATATAGCAGGTTAAGGACTAGGTATTGAGGAAGAGAAAAAGCAAATTTTGATGCCTGTCATAATGTCTTACATGTTAAAGCCATCTGGGTAACTCAGTCACTTAAGCATCCAGCTCTCTATTTCAGCTCAAGTCATGATCTCACAGTCCTGAGATGGAGCCCTGAGTTGGACTCTACACTGGGCATGGAATGGAGCCTGCTTGAGATTCTCTCTCTCTCTCCCTCTGCCCCTTCCTTGCTTTCATGGGCATGTTCATGCTCGCTCGCGCGCTCTCTCTCTCTCTCTCTCTCTCTCCCTCTCCCCGAGAAAAGTAAAACTAAAATTAGCCAAGGGCCGACTGGGTGCCTCAGTCAGTTGGGCGCCCAACCCTTGATTTTGGCTCAGGTTATGATCTCATAGTTCATGGGATCAAGCCTCCTTTGGGCTCTCTCCTGACAGTGCAGAGGCTGCTTGGGATTTTCTTTCTGCTTTTCTCTCTGCCTTTTCCATGCTCTCTCTCTCTCTCAAAAGAAATACATAAACTTTAAAAAATTTAAAAGAAATAGTTACCCAAAACACTTAATGGTTTGAACATTTTTTAACGTAAAAGCATTTGCTCCCTGATAGGTTTGTGAGTGTTTGTTTTAATGAAAAATCGAAGTATACAGAAAGGCTTGAAAGGAAAAGCTATAGTACCTAGCCTCACCCTTTCTCATTCATAATTCTACTTCTCTAGGGGACAGTCACTTAAATGCTTTTGGCTCTTTCTTTTGGTAGTTAATGTCCATGTCTTTAGATTACCAGGCTTCTGCTGACATATATTAATTAGTTTTAAAACCTCTAATGAAACAGTAATTTTATTTGTACCGCTTTCACCTTTCTTCCCGACATAATTATGTCTCTGTTTTTTATTTTATTGGTTATAACCATGAATGATTTATTATTTCTGTATTTCTTTTTTTAAACGTATCTTTATTTTTGAGGGACAGCACAAACGGCAGTGGGGCAGAGAGAGAGGGAGACAGAGGATTCAAAGTGGGCTCTGTGCTGATGGCAGTGAGCCTGATGCGAGGCTCGAACTCATGAGCATGATATTATTACTTGACTCAAAGTTGGATGCTCAAACGACTGATCCACCCAGCCATCCCTATTTCTTTTTTTTTATTTTATATATATATATATGTATATATATATATTTACAAATAGTTTATTGTCAAATTAGTTTCCACATAACACTCAGTGCTCATCCCCACAAGTGTCCTCCTCCATGCCCATTCCCCCTCCCCCCACATCCATCAGTCCTCAGTTTTTGTCAGCATTCAAGAGTCTCTCATGGTTTGCCTCTCTCCCTTCCCCCACCATTTCCACCCTTCTTCTCCCCCTTGTTCCTCCGTCAAGTTCCTCCTAATCCTCCTATACGTGCAAACATATGATATTTGTCCTTCTCTGCCTGACTTATTTCGCTCAGCATAACACCCTCAAGGTCCATCCATGTTGCTACACATGGCCAGATGTCATTCTTTCTCATTGCCATGTAGTGTTCCATGGTTTATCTATACCATGGAATACTGCACAGCCATCTCTGTTTCTTTATTTCTTGTTCCATCAGGTGTAAGACACTACTACTACTTGATTTCCACTTTGTAAGAATGTGGTAACACCCCTGCCCTAGCGTTCCCTCTTCCCATTTCCTAAATTCTTTCATCTGTAATTTATGGTTCAAAGGCTGATTGTGTTTAATTCTACTTATAATTATCATTAAATCGTTTGTGCTTTATCTCTAGATAAAACTTGAAATTTTAAATTTTAAAACTTGAAAATCAATATAGTGTTATTCTGATTATGTAAATATTGTTGCCTGCAGGTACAAGTAATGTCCTGTGCATCTTCTTTCCTATATCATTATTTGTTTGTCCTATAGTTTTAATTACGTTTCTTTCTTGTATTGCCAATATTTTTCAAACTCTTCACCATATAAGATGTCAAGTCCTTTTCAAATATCATATGTTTGCATGTACAGGAGGATTAGGAGGAACTTAGGACCATGGGGGAGAAGGGGGGAAATGGTGGGGGAAGGGGAGAGAGGCAAACCATGAGAGACTCTTGAATGCTGAGAAACAAACTGAGGACTGATGGATGTGGGGGGCAGGGGGGAGACGGGCATGGAGGAGGGCACTGTGGGGATGAGCACTGGGTGTTATATGGAAAGCAATTTGACAATAAACTATTTGTTAAACAAACAAACAAAAAAAGATATCAAGTCCTTTTATCTTTTCACCAGAAACCTTCTAAGTGTCTTCCAAATTCCTGTACCCAGCTAACTGAGCCCTGTCTGGACTTAACATTCTGCTATGCATCTGTATCTTAGCTGTTTTGCTTTCTCAGTTGTTTATCCCATTTTCTGGATCCCAAATATTTCTTTCTTGGTTTATTCACTCTTCTGTTGCACTACTCATTCAAGCAACTTCTTAAGAAGTGTGATAGGGAAATAAGTGTGGTGGGTAGGAATTCAATTTTATGAGTCCTTTTACATCTGAAAATGTTTTTATTCTGCTGCCACACTTGCTGTAAAATGTAGAACCTTTGAAACAGTGTAGATCTGTTTGCACCTTCTGTCGCCCTTCATGCTATAGCTGTCATATGTCTCACATCTATGTATATTTTAAACTCCAGGAGAGTGTGTGAAACAGTCACATGTAGAGTGCCTGGGTGGCTCAGTGGGTTAAGTGTCCGACTTTGGCTTAGGTTATGATCTCATGGTTCATGAGTTCCAGCCCCACATTGGGCCTTGTACTGACAGCTCAGAGCCTGGAGCCTGCTTTGAACTCTGTGTTTCCCTCTCTGCCCGTTCACCTCCCCCCCCACCCACCATGTCTCTCTCTCAAAAATGAATAAACATTAAAAAGATTAAAACAGTCACATGTATTGGAAAGAAATTAAGAGTAAAAGAATACTTTTATCTTTACTCAGATTTTTACCATTTCTAATGCTCTTGATTATTTTTTGAACACTTGTGTTTCCATGTGTTTGTTTTTCTACACTCAGTAGCCTTTAACATTTCAAGTATGCATCTGCTCTGACACATTAGCTAAGTTTTCCATTGTCTAAAAATGTCTTATTTTGCCTGAATTCTCATAGATATTTTCACTAGATACAGACTTCTATATTGATTTTTTTTTCTTAGCTCTTTGGGGATTGTCTTTTATTTCATTGTCTTTTAGCCTCCATGGTCTCTGATGAGAAGTTAGATATTATTCAGATTGTTGGCCATTGTAACTAATACCTTGTTTTTCTCGGGCTGCTTTCAAGATTTTCTCCTTTTCTGGAGCGCCTGGGTGGCTTAGTCGGTTAAGCGTCTGACTTTCGCTTAGGTCATGATCTCGGTTTGTGGGTTCGAGCCCTGCGTTGGGCTCTGTGCTGACTGCCAGCTCAGAGCCTGGAGCCTGTTTCAGTCTGTAACTCCCTCTCTATCTGACCCTCCCCTGCTCACGCTGTCTCTCTCTCTCTAGAAAAAAAAAAAAAGATTTTCTCCTTTTCTTTGTTTTTTAGCAGTTTAACTACGATGAGCCTGATTTATTTCTGTTCCTATTTATCCTGGACTCCTCAATTATGAAAATGTATGTCCTTTACAGATTTGAGATATTTAGCCAATATTTCTTGAAACATTTTATCTGCCTCATTCTCTCTTCTTCTGAGACTCTAATTACATATATATTAAACCTTTGGATATCATATTACGGGTCCTGAGGTGTCTTTTTTCTTTTTTTTTTTAAATTTTATCTTAAATCTTTTTTAATGTTTATTTTTCAGAGAGAGACAGAACATGAGCAGGGGAGGGGCAGAGAGCAAGGGATGCACAGAATTTGAAGCAGGCTCCAGACTCTGAGCTGTCAGCACAGAGCCCAGCATGAGGCTTGAACTCACAAACCATAAGATCATGACCTGAGCCAACGTCAGTTGCTTAACCTACTGAGCCCCCCAGGCCCCAGTTTTGGTTTTTGTTTTTAATCCTTGTTCTCTGTGGTCTTAAGGTTGGGTAATTTTCATTCCTTGGTCTTCAGATTCACTTCAAATTCAAATGACTCTTCTGTCATTTTAAACTTTTCAATTTACTATATACTGTGTGTACATACATATATGTACACTGTATACTGTCATTTAAATTGTCATATTTAAACATTTAAATACTGTTAAACCTACCTGTGACTTTTTATTTTAGCTCTTATGTTTTCAGTTCTAGAATTTGCATTTGGTTCTTTTTTACAGTTTCTGTAAAATCAGAGATTTTCTTGCCTTTTATCAATTAAGAGAATATATTCCTTTACTTCTCTGAAAAATCATTATAATAGCTGCTTTAAACTTCATATCTGCTGATTACAATATCTAGAATGTTGCAGAGTTGGTCTCCATCTTTTCTCTTGATAATGGGTCATATTTTCCTGGTTCTTCGTGTGATGAGTAATTCCGTACCCTTAATATTTCATTTAGTAGATATTCTGGATTTTGTCATATTCCTTCAAAGAGCATTGCTAATTTTTTCTTTTAGCAAGCAATTAACTTGATTTGACTTAATGGAAAACTCTTGTCTTTTGGGCATCAGTTGAGTTCAGTACAATTGCTTTATACTTAGCCAGTCTGCCCCATTCAGTGCATGGTTCAGCAATCAGTCAGAGATTTGAGCTGAGTTTATACACAGAATTTTGACTACCTCCTATAGCATGCTCACTCTCTCTCTCTTTTCTGGAAATCACCTTTCCCTAATTTTTCAGTGACTGTTAGTGCTACAAGCTCTGTCTTTTGAAACTTTAGGTAGAAAAATTGTTGGTTTTCTATTGGAGTTTTAATGACCCCATGTAGTGCTGTGGTCAGTTTTTAATCCAGAAGCTACAAAATAAAAATAAAACAGCTTTTAAAAAGAGAAACTCATCCCAATCTGTTCTTTCTTTCTTTTTTTTTTTTTTGCAATTGTTATCCCTCTTCCAGACTCTATTATGTTTAATCTCCAGGGCCATGAAGTAGCTGCTTTTTGTATTTTGACCAGAATTGAAAGTCAGTCTGTGGGAGGGCCCATCTAGCAGAAGCTTACTTGGGTATACAGAAGCAGAACTTTCCTGGAAGGATTTTGAGATTTTTGTCTTTCACTGTATTGAACATTTCCCAAGTTATTTGTTTCTAATCATAGAAATATTATGCACTGGGGAGCTGACATTTAGCTTTAGGACCAAATTTTATAAAAACTGAAAAAAGAACCAGTGTTCTTTTCCTTACACTTGCTCTTCCATACTTATATGCAATTCTGTTTTCTCCTTTCTACACATCCAATAAAGCACACTATGAAAATGACAGAAATTTGTGGAAGATTTGTGGACTCTTAAGCAACACTGCTGCTGCCTCCATCTAACTGCCAGCATTTTTTTTTTTTTTCAAATCTGGAAGAAAGTTATGTGGTGAATAGAACAATATGTTTTATTAGTTTAAAAGCCAGGAGTGGGAGGAGACTTATAAAACCCCTAAGAAAAGAAAGACCTCTAAGCTAAATCAGTGTCTACTTTTACATATTTATAGATCACCCTCTGACTAATGTGCAACCAAGGAGAGTAATGCAAACAGTTTGTTTCTTTTTGTACTTATCGGAATAAAATTTTCTGCTCTAATCTCTAACTCAGCAACTTGCCTGGTTGTATGATAGTTCTGTTCCTCCAGTTAACCTGTGATTTACTTTCCATCAGAGTAGGCAAGTCATCTTACCATACTGCTTCTTGTCCAGTGTTAATCATCTTATATTCTTCCCTGTTCCTTCCCCGTCAGGTGATCCCAAGGTTTCTGAGAAATGAAAAGCAACTTATCCTGTTACAAAGACTAGGAGTTGCTGAGAGAGATTCTCAGGTTGGATGAATGCTGTTTCTTTACCCATAGTTGGTGTGGCAAAGTATTCTCTGTTGTGAGTTCTTTATTGTAAGACTAGCAGCAACACACATTCCAAAAACAAGCCAGAAAATTATTAGGTCTTCACACTTAATCTCTGAAAATGTCTCAGTAGTCCTTCTTGCTCATGGGACAAAGACTTAATTTTCTATTAATATACCCTTGTAGGATTTCATTAAAGTCTGGCATAATGTTTATGTTTATGCAGATCTTAGCAGTTTTCTGCCTCTGACATTGACTACTTAGGATCTTTTTCAGTTTACTGAAGTTTTGAGAAAGAAAAAAAAAGATTTTAATTTCCTTACCTGTTAACTTTTTTTTTAAGTTTCTGTTTATTTATTTTGAGAGTGTGTGTGTGTGCCCATGAGCAGGGGAGGGGCAGAGAGAGAGAGGCAGAGAGAGAATCTTAAGCAGGCTCCACAGAACCTGAGGCAGGACTCAAACCCACGAACTGTGAGATCACGACCTGGGCTGAAATCAAGAGTTGAGTGCTTAACCAACTGAGCCACCCAGGTGCCCCAACTTTTCTTTCTTTGTTAGCCCTTGACCTTTTTGGATCTGCGTTGGAGAAGTCTGCACTGTCAGTAAATGATGGCTAACCATTATTTACATGCTTAGTATTGAACTTTATTTTCCCTCTCAGTTCATAAGTATATGTAAAACTGTTTTTTTCCCAAGAAAGTGTATTTTATTATACATAATCAGCATGTTTTCAGCCATTATTGAGAGCTGGTGCAAAATGGAAAACAGCATTATATATCATTCTCGAAACACTGTTCTCAGATGATTATTCTTTTTTTTTTTAATGTTTTGTTTATTTTGAGAGAGAGAATTGAGCAGGTAGAGCAGAGACAGGGTATGGGGAGAGAAGGAGGGGGTAAGAGAGAGAGAGAAAGAGAGAGAGAGACAGAGACAGACTCTCAAGCAGGCTCTGCGCTGTCAGTGTAGAGCCAGATGTGGGACTCAAACTCACAAACCATGAGATCATGACCTGAGCTGAAACCAAGAATCGGTTGCCCAACTGAATGAGCCATCCCAGCACCTCTGAGATGATTATTCTATAGTCCTTGCCTTCAAACAGCTTAAAATCTGGTAGACAAAACAACAGCGTAATGGAATTTATACTTGAAATTTATACCAAAATCCTGGATCCATTGTCATGTAACATACTTAAATCATAGTTAAATCACTCAGAAACTAACCACTACTTTTCTCATATTATAAACATTTCTTCAACTTACTGTACCTTTCCCCATCATAAGTACAAGAGGAGCTGTCCTAGTACTCTTGGTATAATACATATTCCACTGAAGAGAGTAACTTCATCTGTTAAATAACAGCTGTGCTTTTGGGTACAAGGAGATAAGGAGACAGAACTGAGGCAAGAAACATGAGTAGATTGCTTCTTGCAGTTTGATGTCATAAATCACTGCCTCTAGATGCCAAACATTCTGATAGGCATCTTAAAATTTACTTAATACATCTCCATTTTCCTCCATTACCTATCACATCATCATCATCATCATATACTAATAACCACAATATCATCTAGTAGTGAGCACATTCTGTGCACAAGGCACTAAGCTAATTGCTTTACAAAGATGAGTTCATTTAAATCTTTACAATATCCTTGAGAGGTAAGTGACAAATTATTATGATGATTACATAGGCCACTTAGTTTAGAGATGTTCAAAGATGTGTTGTGTGCACTGTGGTTGATCCATGAATCTAAGATCCGTAGTTTAGTTTCAGCTCCAGGGATGGCTCAGTCTATGTCCTTGAGTAGCACATTATGCTTCAGCTGCCTATTTCTAAAGGATAATAAATATTAGTATCGTCTGTTTTAGTCTTATCTACACATTACTTTATTATTATTTTTTATGGAATGCTTCACAAACTTGCGTGTCATCCTTGCACAGGGGCCATCCTAATCTTCTCTGTATTGTTCCATTTTTAACATATGTGCTGCCAAAGTAAGTGCTACACATTACTCTTTTTTTTTTTTTTTAATGTTTTATTTATTTCCAGGAGAGAGAGAGAGACAGCATGAGCAGGGGAGGGTCAGAGAGAGAGGGAGTCACAGACTGAAACAGGCTCCAGGCTCTGAGCTGGCAGTCAGCACAGAGCCCGACGCGGGGCTCGAACCCACGAACCGCGAGATCATGACCTAAGCGAAAGTCGGACGCTTAACTGACTAAGCCACCCAGGCGCCCTACACATTACTCTTAAAATGTAATTCTCGGGGTGCCTGGGAGGCTCAGTCAGTTAAGCATCTGAGTCTTGATTTCAGTTTAGGTCATGATTTCACGAAACCATGAGAATGAGCCCTGAGTCCAGCTCTGCGTTGACCTAGGAGAGCCTGCTTGGGTTTCTCGCTTTCGTATTCAATCTCTCCCCCATTCGTATTCAATCTCTTTCTCTCTCTTTTCTCTCTCTCTCTCAAAATAGATTAATTAATTAAAAAAATAAAAAATATAATCCTCATAACAACTGCTAATGGATTGTGGCCCACATTTTTTTAATGTTTTATTTATTTCTTAGAGATGGAGAGAGACAATGTGAGCAGGGGAGGGTCAGAGAGATAAGGAGATACAGAATCCGAAACAGGCTCCAGGCACTGAGCTGGCTGTCAGCACAGATCCTGATGCAGGGCTCGAACGCACAACCCTTAAGATCGTGACCTGAGCCGAAATTAGATGCGTAACCGACTGAGCCACGCAGGAGCCCTGACTGTGGCCCACATTTTAAAGGTGCAGAATCTGGGGCACCTGAGTGACTCTGTCAGTTAAGCTTCCGACTCTTGATCTCAGCTAAAGTCTTCATTTTGGGGTCATGGGTTCAAGCCCTGCACTGGGCTTCACACTGGGTACAAAGCCTATTTTAAAATTAATAAATGAAAATTAAAAAAAAAAAAGATGCAGAATCTAAGCTTGGAAAAGTTGAATCATTTATCGAAGACCACATAATATAGGTAGTGTGATGTAAATCTCACTTGAAAGACCTCTTTTAATCACTGTGTTCTTTCTTTATCCTACTATTTCTTTCCCCCTACTTTCTCAGAGATAGATGAGATATCAATTATAGATGAAATATTTGTCTTAAAGATGCTAAAGAAAATGTGTTTTGTCCTCTGATTTGGGAAAGAAAAGGGCATATCTGCGAATTTTAAAATAGATACATCTAACCTCATGCCTTACAGTCCTACCACATGTCTGCTCTGTTATTGTATAAATTGCATATATAAATATGCATATTTTTTGTCACATTTTACAGTTTTTAGGAGATGAGAGTCATTTAACAAGGGGAAAACTAGCTAACATTCAGGTTCATGTTAGTGATGCTTCTTTCTCAGGCATCATACTATCTGTTCATCGAAAAAGTTGCTCAGTGAGTTCACTTGCCACTCTTAGGGTCTAATTATCCTTTCAAAGGCCATATTTTATTTTATTTTCTTAAAATTAATTATTTACCTATGTTAAGAGAGAAAGAGAGACCATGAACTGGGGAGGGCGGGGGGGTAGGGGGGGAATCCCAAGTAGGTTCTTTGCCACCAGTGCAGAGCCTGGCTCTGGGCTTGAACCCATGAAACTGTGAAATCACGACGTAAACCAAAATCATGATGTGGGTGCTTAAGGGACTGAGTCACCTAGGTGCCCCTCAAAGGCCATATTTTAAAAAGATAAGTCAGGGGCGCCTGGGTGGCTCAGTCGGTTAAGCTTCTGACTTCAGCTCAGGTTATGATCTCATGGCTGGTGGGTTCAAGCCCTGCATCAGGCTCTGTGCTGACAGCTCAGAGCCTGGAGCCTCTCTCTCTGCCCCTCCCCTGCTTACCTCTCTCTCTCTCAAAAATAAACAAATGTTAAAAAAAAAAGAGAAGTCATTCGTCATTTTTAGCTGCTTTAGTTAGCATTAATATTTTATATAAAATAAAATAATTGGAACAGCCATAATGCTTTGAACCTTCAACAGAGATAGGATTTTGATAATTTTTGCTCCTTGTATTTTCCAATTTTCCTATGATAAAACATGTTTGTATAATATTTTTAATTTAAATATAGTTATATTACATAACTACTTAAAAATTGAGAGGTTGTGGGGGACCAGGCTGGCTCAGTTGGTAGAGCATGCAGCTCTTGATCTTGGGGTTGTGAGTTTGAGCCCCATGTTGGGTATAAAGATTACTTAAATAAACTTAAAAAAAAATTCAGAAGTTGGCCTGACAAATATATAGAATTGCTTATATCAATAAGCCAGTAATCACACATAAGCCAACATACCAAAATTTTGAAATTTGAAACTCCTTTTTATATTATCAAAAACCTGGTGCTTCTTCAGATTTATAGAAATGAAATCTCTTATCACTGGTATTTGAGTATTCTGTTAGTATATTTAAAAGGCTTTTCTGAACTCAGATTATTGATTTGTATTTGCAAAATACAATATTAAATATTAAAATAGATCATTGAAATTATACTGCCTTATTTTATCTCATATACCCTGAATTTGCCATTCACTAAAATAAAGAGATAATGTTTTCAACGAGTTGTAAGCTACAATAATTTGCCTTTTTCTAATAATGTGTATGGGTAAACAAAGGCTTAAGTCCCAATTTCTTCTTGAAATGAGAATTTCTATTTAATTTATTCAAAATCGTGTTGAAGTAATATCTTATAGTAATGTCCTAAAAGTTGTTGAGCTTATTTTTGGAATAACCATTTCTTTGGTGCACCATGTTGCCTCCATATTTATTGCTTGTATGGTCTGTCTATATTATCAGTGTGTCTAGTATATCCATTTGGGTAGCACAACATAATTGCATGAAGAAAGAAATTAGGTGAGCGGATCAGATTTACTCTTGAGTTACCTTGGATACAGCCTAGAATCACCTATTTTCTTAGGCCTTAAGCATTAAATGGATGAAGGACAAACATATCCTGTATACCTCCAAAATATTCGGATAAACGTAACTAGGTAAGTCATTTAACAAATAATAGTATTTGCTCTGTGCCCTGCACTATTATAAGCATTACTAAGACTGTAGCCATATATAAGACAAACAAAGGTTCTGCCTTTTGTTAGCCATATTGTGAATGATAAACATCTGGAAAATGCAAATTAAAACAGCATGAGATACTTCTTCCCACTATGATGAAGTAACCAGTACTGGACTTGCCCTCACACTAGAAAAAACCGTTCTCAGACATTGGACAGTTGACAATATGGTGATGTGATCCCTGAGAGAAAGGAAGTGGGGAGGAAACTAGGTGAACCCTGGCTTTTAGCCTGAATGGGATGGATAACTCAGAGAATCATAGTCTTACTGAACTGAAGAAACAGATCAGAAATTTGGGAAAGCCAAGGCAACTGAAATGTACAGAGGGGTCCTTTTGAATCATTAACACTGAGTTGCACATAGGTGAGGTGAGACTAGCATGAGGCTGGAGAAAAGAATAAGTACCAGGGAGCTATAAACTGAACAATTCCTAGAGTTCCCACAGGAATGGGAGATTCTTATTAAAAACCTGTAGCATTCAGTAGAGATCCAAGAAGAGACACATTTTCGTAAGGCTAAGCTAACATTAGAGTTACTCCAGACCTCCCTAAACAAAGGTTTAAGAAAAAGGCTCAAAAGGATCAGACTGATCTACCAGTGACTTATATACCTTGTGTCAGAAAGCAGCTGCTTAGCCTTCCTGACATTGACTTCCTTTGTTAATGCATCCTTAAGTATCCCTGAATGTGGAAGAGCTTGGACACAGCAAAGTGTCTTCTAGTGTTTCCTTTTTAACTCAACTATATTCTCAATGTATTTTGTTGAATATTTTTTATGGAAAATAATCCAGTCATTAAAGCTAGAAATTAAATGACTGTAATGTGATTATAATGATGATTTATACATTTGTTTTATAAAAGCCTGAGTCTCTCAGGTGATTTATAGTGTGATTAACATTTATAATATCCATGAGTGCCTTTTAAAATCACCTGTTTTATTAAAACTCTTATTTGTAATGCTTGCTTTTGCTTTGATTTTCTACTGTATACTATTCATTTAGCAAATAATTATTAACCCACTACCATATGCCAAACAGTATTCTAGACACTGTAATCTAAAGCATTATATTTGAATGGATAAAAACATAGATTTAGGCTAACTTTTGGTGATGTTTGTTCAGCTCATTTAAAGGAAAGAGGGCTAAATTTATACAGAATTTGCTGCCTTATTCATTAGTACTGCATCTTTTATGAATTTCCAAGCTGTGATATAGAATATAGGAAAGAATAATAAGTGTTCACCAAAATTTATTCCATTTCCTCCTGTGCACACAGGTAAACTATATGGCCCAGGCTTTTTTTGCAGGTAGGTGTGTCATAGGACTGAATTTTTAACAATAAGAATATAAATCATGTATACAAATTCCAGCTGGGCTATAAAATATGCAGTTCTTCCCCCTTTGACCCCTGGTCTTTAGGTTGATGTGGAGAACCCACCAGAGAACTCGAGGCTTATCTTAGGGTAAGGAGCTTCCTACTGAACACCCATACTGAGTGAGAACTCTATCGTGTTGTATTAAGCCACTGAGATTTTAGTTCTTGGCCTACCCTTACAAGGAGGAAACATGATTGTACTGTTACTGTGTGATGTATGTTTGGGAGAGGACAGTGATTTTTACAAACACACAAGTCAGTTGAGAGGCTTGGGTGTGTTGTGTACTGCAGTTCGTTAAGATGAAAACACTGCTCTCTTGCCCTTGGCTCTGGTGCTGGCTCTTGTTGTGCTTGAACCATTGGAAGCGCTGCTTTAATCTGTATGCTCCCAGATCCTATCAATCTGTATCCTTTCTTCCATCTCCCTGAAATAAAATACTTTCTCCTCTTCTCCATCTACCTTTCCTTCTCTCTTTTCTAAATAATCGGGCAAATTTTGTTAAAAGTTTTTCTTTCTGCACCATGTTTAGTGAATGAGCGTGATGAGACAACCTTCACATACTTGGAAGTGGTCGTAGCACAATTAGAAACTATGATTGTTAGATCCCACTAAGCAGCCATCACACCTAAGCACAATCTCTTGATTTACTCTCACTTTAGCAGATTAATAAAGCTCTTCTACATTGACAAACCACACTTGTTTAAGGATACCACAGTGCCCGGCATGTACTGTGTCCTAGATGTAGAACTGATTCGCTCTGTGCTGCTTTCCCTGCCTTTTTTTTTTTTTTTTTTTTTTTTTGAGCTCAGCTTTTTTTTTTTTAATATGTTACATAGGAGGTTTAGTCAAAAGGACCAAAGCGCACATCGTCATCAAACTCCTCAAATTCTTCTTTCTTCGCTTCTGCTTTTCATCTTCTCAGCTAGGGCAGCCGTGGTGGAGGGTCAGGACCTCCTGCTAGTGCACATGAGCTCCCGGTGTTGACGCTGGCCAGGGACTTTGTAAACAGGCCTGGCCAGTAAAGTTCAGTGTTTACACCAACTGTTTTAATAAGGGCCTTGATCTTATTTATTACTGTCCCTGACCTTCACGTCATCATCATGCAGGATGAGGGCCAAGTAGATGCAGGTGAGCTCCAAGGCAGAAGCCCTGGTGCAGGCAAACGATGGGCGGACACTCAGGCACAGTGCTGGTTGCCCGATGAAGTGAGGTCCTTCACTGGCCTTAGCTTCCTCAGAAGGATCAAGCACCTTAGTGGCCTCTGAGGAAGGCCTTTTTCCCCACCTTGATCTCTGACTGTGCCATCAGTAGCTGTTACATGTATATACAACTGGATTAGCCCTCCTGAAAAGATGGCAAAAAAAAAAAAAGTTAAGAGGAGACTGCTCTGATTATCTGATCAAATGACTAGATTACTGAAATGACCATAAGTCTGTTCATTTAAGAAGTCTTTTTTTAGATTAATTTATTTTCACCATTTATAACTGTTACCTCCTGAGTCACTTATTATCTTTAATGCCTAACCAGTATCTCAATTACGACTAGAGTAGTTAATGCTTATTACCTAAAAATATTTCATCAGCCCTGTCCCTTCATACTGGATACCAATTTAAATGCTGCTGCCTAAATATACCACTCCTGTCTCAACACAGAATGGATGGAAAACAGAGAATGAAATTAGTTAACCCAGTTGAGATACAGTTTAGTATAATGCATGTTTGTCAAGTTTCATTCATTGGCATAGTTTCTTCATGATTTTTGCCATACTTACAACCATGCTTTTTTACCTAATATTTTAAAATTTCATGCTTTTATCTAGGTGAATTTACATTAAAAGAAACTACAAATTATTAGTCAAACTGGAAAGTCAGTAACACATGCTGTAACTATAATATTAACCAGAACATTAATTCTAGCTAAACACTTTACCTACAAATGGCACTGATGCTGACATCTTTTCGCTCTTTGTTACAAAGGAGGATTAGCTGGGGCACATGGATGGCTCAGTCGATTAAGCATCTGACCGTTGATTTCAACTCAGGTCTTAATCTCAGGGTCATTAGTTCAAGCCCCAGGCTGGGCTCTATGCTGGCTGTGGAGCCTACTTAAAACACACACACACACACACACAACACACACACACATGGAGTATTAGCACATTAAAATTTTCTTCTGAACCTATTCAGAAGAATGGAAACATAATTGAAAAAGGAATAACATTATCGCTATTTCATTAGTCAGAATAAGCTAGACAATGCTGCCATAACATCAGCCTTAAAAATCTCAGTATTTAACACAATGAGGCCTATTTCTAGTTTACCCAGCAAGCCTGGGCAATTCTCCAAGACAGCTGTTCTTTATATAGTGACACAGCAATTCAAGCTGCTTCGGTCTTGTATCTGTACCATCTCAACATGAGACTTCTCTGATTTTTATGTCAAGGGAAGAGACAGACTGTATCATCATGCAGGGCCTGCGTCACCTGTGTTCTCATTTCATAAGGCAGAACCAGTCACATAGTCCAAAACTGCATAGGAGCTGGCAACTGTGGTCTGCCCTGTGCCTAGAAAAGAATAGAGACTAGGATGTTGGTAGGCACTAGGACAGCCACCATACTGTGTAATTCAGTGCTGTTTACTGCCCATTTTATAGATCATTTAGAGTAATCTCCTGCTAAAATGAGTTCCACACCTTGAAGAACAACATTGTTAATGAAGCTAGAAAATTCTAAATCAAAAGACCTGGATATGGTTTTGTAATCTACCATTTAAATACCGTGATCTTAGGTAAGAGATCTTGTGATCCTGTTTTCTCATCTGCAACAGAGTTAATGTTCTCCTCATAGAAAAATTATGAAATTTGAATGCGTTTAGGTAAATTTAAATAAGAGTATAAAATAAACTGTTATATAAATTGTAGCTGTTATTTTAATGTTTGTTGCATGGCTTCTTTGAAAGTGAAATGTTTGTAGAGCTGTGTACCTAGCATTAAAATCTGGCTTTAGCAAGAAGATAGTTTCACTAACAAAAGAGACTATATAAGTCTCAAACAGAATTACCTTTTACCAGTGACCTTTCTAAAACACAATTTAAGCATGTTTTCTCTACAATTGAAATGTTCTTTCATAAAAATTTTCTTATGCTTTATTTTGCTTTGAATCACCAAATAGATCAGAGCAAACTTAGAATTTCTCATAAATCTCTATAAGAAAACTATCATCAGTAAATGTAATGTTGGAAAACTTAGTTTTTAAACTTTTTTATTTGATAAAACTTAAAATGGTATACTTACTAATTTTTAAAACAGTGATGATACTTATTTAAATAATAAAACTAAGAAACTCATAAATCAAATAAATACTACATATTTCTTATAGACCACTGATGTAAAATGTAGTCATATATACCATAATCTGGGTCACTTGCTGCTGTCTCAGTTCCTTCCCTAATTTTCTGATAGAGTTTATGAAGGAATTCTACTGTTTCTTCTTTATTTGATATAATTTACTAGTGATGCCACCTGGGACACAGGTTTTCTTTATGGGAAGATGTTTAATTACTAATTCAGTTTCCTTACATGTTCTATTTCTCTTCAGATTTTCTTTTTTTTTTTTTTTTTAAGTTTATTTATTTATTTTGAGAAAGAGAGAGAATCCCAAGCAGTCTCTGTGCCAGACGCGGGACTCCATCTCATGAACCATGAGATCATGACCTGAACTGAAATCAGGAGTCAGATGCTTAATCGACTGAGCCAACCAGGCTCCCTATCTCCAGATTTTCTGTTTCGTAGTGAATCAGTTTTGATCATTTGTGTCTTTCCAGGAATTTGTTTATGTCAACTAAGTTGTCTGATTTGTTGGCATAAAGTTGTTCATAACTTCCCTCATAATCCTTTTAATTTCTATAGAGTCGATAGTGATGCCTGCTCTTTCATTCCTAATTTTGGTAATTTTGTTTTTGCTCTTTTTCTCAATCAACCTAGTTTAAGTTTTTTTTCAATTTTGTTCATCTTTTCAAGAATTCTGAATTCATTACTATTCTCTATTTTTTATTTACTATTTTATTGCTTTCTGCTATAATCTTTATTATTTCCTTTTTCTGCTTGATTTTAATTTTAGTTTGCTCCTTTTCAACTTTTTAAAAACATGAACTATTTCCCTAGTAGTTTTTCAACTGTTATAATCATAAAACTCTTCATTGAAACTTAAAAAAAGGTAAATTAGAAAGATTAGTAATTCTCTCCAAACGAGCTTCTTAAAATAATCTTATAGTTTTAATTTTAATAGATAATTGATTTTATTAAACTGTGTACTGAGTTGGGAGGCATTCTGAAGTGCATTCTTCTCTTCTTTAAACCCTGGAACCCCTGTTTTGTATCTTCTTGTGACACATAGCTTTCTCTGCTTTATATCATAGCTGTTCTTATTCTGTCTTTTCTGTCATTGAGTTCCTTCAAGCCAGAGACTATTTCAATCATGTTTGAATCCCCTGCAGCATCTAAGTACTGATCTCTTCTGCACATGGTAGAACACAAGACTATTTTACTGAATTGAATGGAAGAGCTCTTATTCATTTTATGGTTAGCTTACAAGTGGTTGTATGTAGTTTTCTAACAAAACAACTCTCATTTCAAAGGTATTACTCTTTATGTGTGAAAATTTCATTTAGAATTAAATTTACATTTTGAGTAAATGGTGTCTCTTAATGCTATCAAATGATTATGATAATCCCTAAAATGTATCCTGATGTCTCTGTTTTTGTTTGTTACGTAGTAATTTGTTTATTAAATACCTAGTGCTGTGGGAGGGACTTTTGTGTTTTTTAAAAAAGATTATTTGAATAAGGGGATGATGAAACATGAAAAGATACATAGGGGGTGCCTGGGTGACTCATTTGGTTAAGTATCCATCTCTTGATTTCAGCTCAGATTATGATCTCATAGTTTGCGGGTTTGAGCCTCACATCAGGCTCTCTGCTGTCAGTGTGGGACCCGCTTCGAATCCTCTTTGTCCCTGTCTCTGCACCTCCCTGGCTCATGCTCTCTCTGTCTCTCTCAAAAATCAAATAAATATTTTAAAAAATAGGAAATAATTAGATTCATAATTATATTAGTGTTTAGTCTATATAAAAACTTTGACCTCACAACTAGAACAAGTAAAGCATTTAGCCCTGATGTCTCAACCTCTCTGTTTTGGTCAGTAGACAACTTTATGAATATATTTGTGATTACCCAGTATTTTTGAAGTTGTTAGTTGTAAATAAATACACTAATGTACCTTCTCAAATTCTATTTCTTTTTGTTATTTTTCTGTAGTAGTTTTCTGTGTGAATAGTTCCATCCTCTATTGAATTGTTTACAAATTTAAAATTACTAATTTCAGTTATTTGGATTTAGTTACTTTAGAATTTTTTGTTTTCATTATTAGAAAGTTAGTATTAAAGTCTTTAGGTGGTCGATACTTTCTTTAAAAAAATTTATTTTGATTTCCAAATTGCTAAATTTTCAACAGGTTGAATGTCAGAAAGATGGGGCACCTGGGTAGCTCAGTCTGTTAAGCATCCACCTTGGCTCAGGTCATGATCACACGGTTCATGGGTTTGAGCCCTGCATCGAGCTCTGTGCTGACAGCTAGCTCAGAGCCTGGAGCCTGCTTTGGATTCTATATCTCCCTCTCTCTCTGACCCTCCCCTGCTCACACTGTCTCTCTCTCTCTCTCTCTCTCTCAGGGGGGGCAAAAACATTTAAAAAATTAAAAAAAAAAAAAGAAAGAAAGAATATTTTACCCACACTTAGATAGCTTCTGTGTTCTTTGTGTTATGTTCAAGTGAGTCCCTTCTTTTCACTGGGACTATATCATGACAAGTTGATGCTAATTAACTAGCTTGTTTTTTCTTTTTGCTTTTTTTTTTAATGGCTATAGTTGCTGTAGTCTTGGAAACGGCAAAACTTTGTAAAGTTGCTTTTTTATTTTTTTGGCTCAAATAAAATGAATTCTGTTTTCCTCCTCTTAAGGTTATTTACTATAATTAGTGGAGATAAGGAAAGTTCATATGTGAGCCCATCATGGATAACTAGAGGCCTTACACTAAATGATATTTGTATTGGTAAACAGAGTTAACCTTACTTTGCCACTGTACACATCTTATAGTTCACTTATATTTGCATCAACTTCAGAGAAATCAGATAGCTTAATACAGTCTTTTGTCAAGAATATATATGCATGTTGTATCTCTAGCTACACTAATATATCTTTCTTTATTCAGATTTAAAATAAATTGGAATAGTCAATTGTTTGATATTTCCAATTATTTGATATTTCATAGCATAATATGGATGTAAAACAACATGCAGCATTTTTTATTTGCAAAGTTGAGTCAGAGAGTGGGGAGACTAAAAAGGATAGTGCATGGTATTTGGGAAGATTCAGGAAAAAGAAAAGTATGTAAAACCTATACTTCATACATTATAATTTCATAGAATAATAAGAACTAGAAAATACTATATATTGATTTAATTGTGGTTTTAGAGCAGTAGAGTTTTATTTTTCATTATAAACAGTCAAAACTATTTCTACATTAGACTAGCCTTTATTTAATAAAGGTTGTCAGGTCAAGTTCTGATCCTCTTTCCACATTGTATCTGGAGGGGTTTTTTTTTTGTTTGTTTGTTTCTTTTCTTTAGATATAGGTACTTTCTCCTTGCAAGAAAAACAGGGAACTATGTGAATCATTGTTCTTTTTTGTCATCTCCTTTTCACTTACTGTGACAGGTTGTCAGATTCTATGGGTTTTTCCTTCTCTCTCACCTTTGTTTTTTACTTTATTGCTTGTGATCCCTCTGTTTTGGGAGACATGCATAACCATAAAGGAAAAGCTCCTTTGCATCCCCCTTTCTTAAAGGGTTTGCTTATGTCATTTAAGCACAGTCACGAGCAGTAATTAATTAAACCCACCATGAGTGGGGGTTAAAGAGGAGGAAATAAAGAGTGTCACATATAATACCTTTCTTCTCCTCTTCCCCTACCTCAGACTCCCACTTCAGGAAATTCATGGTACCCAAAGGTTTATTTTCTAATAAATGTTTAGGACCTGAAATGTTACGAACATTCATATAAGAGTCTGCCTATCAAAGCTTTGTTGAAGACTTTTTAAAATACAGTTTTCCCTTTCCAGATAAATATTCCATAGTTTTTCTCTAAATTCCTTAATAGTTCTACCGTTCAAATCTTTTTCTCCTGTGTTTTCCTCTAAGAGCTTTAGAATTTTAATTCTTACATTTAGGTATTTGATCCATTTTGAGTTAATTTTTAATAGGATGTAAATATGGATCCAAATTTATCCTTTTGCATGTAGATATCCAGTTTCCCCAATACCATTTATTGAAAAGACTGTCCTTTCCCCATAAAATGGTCTTGGCACCTTTGTAAAATCATTTGACCATGGGGCTTATTTCTGTCTTAATGATATATCACCACACATTTTGATGATAATACGGTTTATAGTAAATTTTGAAATGATGAAGCGTAAGACCTCCAACTCTGTTCTTTTTAAGATTGGGTTGGCTATTCAGGTTTCCTTGAAATTCTATATGAGTTTTAGGATGGATTTTTCTATTTCTGCAAAAAAATAAAGCCATTTTCATTAGGATTGCATTGAATCTATAGATCACTTTGGGAAGTATTGCCATTTTGACAGTGCTAGTCTTTGAATCTGTGAAGATGAGATGTCTTTCCCTTTGTTTGTGGCTTAAATTTCAGCAACAGTTTGTAGTTTTTCCGTGCACAAGTCTTTAGTCTCCTTAATTAAGTTTATTCCTAAGTATTCTTTTTGTTGCTATTTTAAATTGAATTGTTTTCTTAATTTCATTCTGAGATTGCTCATCGTTAGTATATTTTTATGTATTGACCTGGCAAGTTTGCTCGGTTTGTTTTATTCTCACAGTTTTATTGTAGAGTCTTCATCTTCATTTAAGAAATGTCATCTACAAACAGATAATTTTACTTATTCCTTTTTTTTTATTTTTTTTACATTTATTTTGAGAGACAAAGCACAAGTGGGGGAGGGGCAGAGAGACAGGGAGACACAGAATTTGAAGCAGGATCCAGGCTCTGAGCTGTCAGCACAGAGCCTGATGTGGGGCTTGAACCCACGAACTGTGAGATCATGACCTGAGCCGAAGTTGGACGCTTAACTGACTGAGCCACCCAGGTGCCCCTTACTTATTCCTTTCTGATTTGATGCCTTGGTATTTCTTTTTCTACCCTATAGCTGTAATCTTTTTGCCGTGCTCTCACATTTGACAATTTGTCTTAGATTAATTTTAGCGAATATGCTTTTTATTGTAAAACCAACTTTGTGGAAACAGTTTTTTGGTACATTATGTTGTTCTCATCTTAAATGTATCCTTCAGTTCTTGTTTTCCTGATCCTGGCTACAGAGGCACCAACAGGGGCAGATTTTTTGCTTTCACTATTAACACTCCTGTGTGATAGATCTGATTGTGCTTAATGCCCACCCCCTTGTCTCCTCCCCAAGTGATCTTGGGAGAATTAGTGTAGACACTAATAATCTCTCTTCAAAATAGGCCCCACATGATGGATACTTATAACTTGAGACTCTTTAAAAAACAAACAAATAAGCAAAACAACACAACAGTTATACTGCTAAAGTAGTGCCTGGTTGGGGGGGTGGGGGGGACCCTTAACTTTGACCATATACATTAATACTCCTAGAGATGAGACCTTGATTTATATCTTTTTACAAAATAGCTTTTTTTTTTTTTTAGGAAAGCCCCCTTACTGATCTGCTATGATGAGGTATTTATAAATACCTTTCCCTAATCCAATATTCACAAACTTAAGTTTGCATCAGAATCATTGGGGGGCTTGTTAAACACAGATTGCTGGGTCACACCTTTTACAGTTTCTGGTTCAGCTGATCTGAGGTGGGGTCTGATCATTTCCATTTTTAACAAATTCCCAGATAATGCTGTGCTGCTGGTCAGCACATTTTGAGAACCAGTGATCTAAATCAAAGTATTTAATTTTCTTTCTTTTTTCTTTTTTTATTTTTATTTCTAGGAGAGAGAGAGAGAGAGAGACAGCGTGAGCAGGGGAGGGTCAGATAGAGAGGGAGTCACAGACCCTGAAACAGGCTCCAGGCTCTGAGCTGGCAGTCAGCACAGAGCCCGACGCGGGGCTCGAACCCACGAACCGCAAGATCATGACCTAAGTGAAAGCCGGACGCCCAACCGACTAAGCCACCCAGGCGCCCCTTGATTTTCTTTCTTTACCCACGTATTTCTCATTGTCTAGCCTAAGCCATTTTGGTTTGGGTAATCTGCCTTCTAAGTTATAACATGTTTTCTTCAGTATTATTTCCTTCTCAATTAAAAAAAAGTTGGTGATATCACTGTTTTTGTCATTCCCCTGTGACATCTTAGACGTCTTTGTTTTAACCCCCTTCCCAATACACACGCAATTCAGACTTTCCAAATCATGCTGGATGTGTGATGGTGCTGATGATGACAACAGTAAAAACAACGATAAAAACAGCCAGCGTTTACAGAGGATTTATTATGTGCTCACATTGTTCTGAGGATTTTATTTAATAAAAAAATTCATTTCATGTTTCTTTGATAGTTTGAAAGAGAGAGAGCGCAGAGGAGGGGCAAGAGAGAAAGAGAATCCCAAGCAGGCTCTGCATTATCAGTGCAGAGCCCGACTTGGGGTTCGAACTTACTAACCGTGTGATCATGATCTGCGCCAAAATCAAGAGTCAGATGCTTAACTGACTGAGCCACTCAAACGCCCTGTGAGCATTTTATTTTAATTAATTAGTATAATCCTCACAATTCCCCCATGGTACATGCAAGTAATGTTATTAAGTCCAAATAACTGATAGGAAACATAGAGAAACATTCTCAGCTAGGGAAAAGCGGAAGAGATGGAATCTAACTTAAGCTTTCTGGTCTTAGGGCCCAGACCTTGCTTCCTATGCTATGCAACCCCTCACTACCATACTACCGTGTTCTGTCACAGTAGAATCCTCCTACCTATCTCATTTCAACTACCTTTTTTTTTTTTTTAATTTATTTCTAAGAGAGAGAGAGACAGCGTGAGCAGGGGAGGGTCAGAGAGAGAGGGAGACACAGACTCTGAAATAGGCTCCAGGTTCTGAGCTGGCAGTCAGCACAGAGCACAACGCGGGGCTCAAACCCACAAACTGTGAGATCATGACCTAAGCGAAAGTCGGACGCTTAACCGACTATGCCACCCAGGCGCCCCTCAACTACCTTTTTAAAAACTATCTGGTAAACCCTTTTGACACAGAGTTCTCATACCCAGCTGAACTCATCTTCTATATCATTTTTTACAATGAAATATATTAAAATTCTAGGCTTCCAAGGAAAATATGGTGTCCAGTCTTCCAAGCTGACCTTTTATGTTCTCTACTGAGTAGTATTAAGACTGTTAAGACCTGTCATACCTATTTTGTACCTCCTGTGTTTGATTAACTTACAGATAGCACTAGCTTTTTTGTAATTTGGATTAGAACAGCATTATAATCTACCTTAAAGAAATCATGTAAAGTCATTATTACACATATAGTGTCCCATGGATGACAGTAGATATGTAGGTAGGAAAGAAGAATCAAATGTCCTCTATGAGCTGTAAAGTTAACCTCAGTTGGAATTCCTGAGAAGGGAAAATCAAGATGTCACCCTGGCATTGAGCTTCACAAATCTCTAGGATCCTGCTTTATCCCCTTGATTCCATCTCATAATTCTTATACCTTCCTCATACCCCCCCTTATACATTTTTCCTGCCATCCGTCAGTTTCTTCCTTGCATATCTACCCTAAGTTCCTGATATCTGTCTGTCTACTAGCCTACTATTTCCATTGTAAAGATTGTTATCAAGATTTTTAGATATATAGAATCCCTTGAGCAGGGACCAATGCTGTTTTTGTCAGAACTCAGCAGGTAAAATAGTATTCTGTTGCTAGGATAAAATAAAATAATAAAATACTAGTAAAGGACTTAATAGCTTTAAGGATTAAATTACAGTAATTTCTTCTACACAAAGCAATACTGGATAAATAAAATGTTTCATTATTTTTGAATTGGTGAGATTATAATGAAAGAGACTCTAATATTGGCTATTAGTAGCCTGCAGATCTGCATATATAAATCACTTGAGATCTTCATTTGTGATAGTGACTGTTAAAAATAGGCTCAATTATTACAGTTTTAGCAGAGGTGAGAGTTCTGGTATTCCAAAGCTTGCTTTGGCAGGGAACCATACTGTTAGCACCCTTAGCTCTTGTTGCTATGGAGACAGCAATAGAATTTACTTTGTTTGTTAACATACACTTAAAATATACATACATATCTTAAGATTTAAAATGTGATTTAGTTGCCTGTAGGTTTTGAGCATTGGCACATTTCAAAAGTACTTTTTTTTATTTTATTAATACTTTATTATTTTTATCCTCCAGAGAAAATAGAGAAGAATTCTGGCCAGTATAATGACAAAAGTTTTGTATTACTTTTTACAGAGTCTTTTAGGAATTACTTAAATCCTCTGTGGATCAGTAATGGATGAGGATTTTGAAGAACATGCAGAAACTTTTGAAAAAAGTAATGGGATCTTAAGCACTCACAAGTCTTGGACACCTATAGTTATGACATAAATAAAATGCATACAACTCAATTTCAGATTCAACTGATACTTTTGAGCCAATGTTATGCTAAGCACTTTCACCCTGTTGTAGTTTATTTAATGGAACGCAGTTTGAGAGTACCAAAATAATCACCATAATTTTAACTTTTAATGTATTAAACTGATTACTTAAGTGTATATCAATGGTGTTTCTTAACTCTTCCCCCTGAAAATCAGTAAATAGAACTTAAAACAAGCCTTTAATAAATAGAACTTACAAGTTTTGAATTTTACTTTTATTTCATTCTTTACAAGAATGAATGGGTTCCATGGCATAGAATATTACTAATCCAGGGGAAGACCTCGTGATTATATGTGTAACTAAATCATATTTCTTTACCTTTAGAATCCAGTGTCAGACTGGCATGGCCTAGATAATATCTCAGTCCACTAGCAGTTTTGACTTTTTACATTAATAACTGAGCAGTCAGGTGATTGATTTCCTTTTAAGCTAAGTAGATTAATCTTAGTTATGGTATTTATCATAACTGAGTGTTATAGTAGTTATTTCTGGATAAAGAAAATGTTTGATTACACTTATTATAAGCAAAAGTTTAAAGACTTAGCCCTATACTTTCCTAAGTTAATACCTGTGTTTAATGGCAAAGGAAAACAAAAAGTTCTCTGCTTTATAGAAAGAAAGTAGCTAAAGGTAATAGATAGTTACAACATAGGCTCATAGTTTTGAATATTAGATTTTAGCTTTTCCAGTTTGCAGTGACTTTTTAACAAGACCCATCTCCTCTATGAAGAATGCAGTTAATTTTTTTTCTGGCACAAAAAAATAGGGTAACCTGATCTGAGTCTGACAGAGTGTGTCGTTCATTTAAGTGCTTCCATCTGTTGCCTGCTGTTCCCCTTACTCATGACCCCTCTATGTTTCTCTCTTTCCCTTCTCTTTCCCTGTTTCTCTTTTCTTTTTCTTTCTTCCTTTCTGTTTGCTTCTCTCTCTCTCTGTCCCTCTCTCTGTCTTTCTCCTTTTTCCCTCTCCCTCTCTCTCTGTCTCTTTTTTTGTCCTTAGCCCCTCTGAGGAAGGCAAAGTTTGTTGAGAGCCCACGAATTCCAGAATCCGAGCTTGGCTCACCAACCCTCGCTTCAGCTCAGAAACTGGACGTGGATGCATACTGTCCTGGTAAGCATGCATGCAAAGTCTCTGCTTTGACAGAGGGAGGTTTGGACCAGGCCTGTCCAGCAGGGCAGTGTTTAGCATGTATATTACTCATGAAAACATATCCGTAACCCCTTTTGCAACCAATTGCATATTTTCCTTGTTAGAACATAGTTTTTACTGAATATCCTTTTTGACTATTGATAGAATAATGAGTTAAGTATGGAAAACCATTTTAAGGATAATTTTCAAAGGAATTAAAATAATTTTGGTAGATAGTTTTCAGGGTGATTTTTGTGATTTGAGATACTTAAAGAAATATTGCTTTGGCCCTTTGCAAACAAGAATGTTGAAGATATAATAAAAATGTTCATTCAACACTAGCCCTTTATGACTTACTTTTTCTAATCCCTATTGGATTTCTGGACAGAAAAAATAGTTGCGATGTTGGAAACATTAAACTTGAATTAGAAAAGAAACTTAATAGGTTCCAATTTGGACTCCTGGACATTCACTTTTAGAAATACCTCTTCTCATGAATGGCCTGTGAGCTGTGAGCACATGTGGGAGTTCACTAAAATCCTTCTCTTGTGGGAGCCAGGCTGAGATGGAGTCATTATCAATGCTTAGATTCTTAAAAACCGAGATGAGTTGCCTGGCAACATCCTTTACACTCACTCTACAGTGAGTCTATAGAGATGTGTCAGAAATGTTCAAAGATCTAGTTGAGTATACACACCAGAGCTTTAGTAGAGAACCTTAAAAGACTTGGTTTTAGGTCTTTTGTTTATTCCTGCTGATTAAAATTGATGCTAAACCACAAGAATGAAACTACTACATATTTACAGCATTAGGGGTCAGCAAAATAAAATAATTTTTAGTTCTAGGGAATGTGTCAATAGCTCTAATCTGAAATGTCAGGATAATATAGTTCTGAAGCCAGATGAGACATGTTTCAAAAAAAAAAAAAAGACAATCAGTAAAAACCCTGGCCAAACCTAATCAGAGAAATTGACTACGTGAATCAGTTTTAAATACTGAAAGACCTGGGGAGTTCACTTGGAGGAGGCAGAATCCTAGGCTTCATCTGCTATTGTAGAGGACTATTTTTAAAATCAATCACAGTTATATATTAGGAACCAGCTTTTCTATTTCTAAAAGGAATCAAATATCTCTTTAAATGGCACGGTAGCATATTGTTAAAAGAATCTTTTTCATGTATTGAGGTGCTGTCAGACTTCTTGGGCAGTGGAATAGTGTGCTTTGTATTTCTTCATGCAAATTTTAGTATAATAGAGTAAACTTAAAAAATGTACTAATTCCCTATTCCTGCCTTGAATTTTGGAAGAGAAACTATCAGAGGCCTTCTCTTTTCCAGATTTGCAAGTCAGAATGACTGTCAAGAAGACTAATCTTTCACTTCCCGATTGCCCATCTGACATCTTTAATCTAATGTAGCCATTATCGTCAGAAAGTAAGGTAGTTGCTGTTTGTGGCAATGCCAGTGCTGAATCACTAAAAAAAAATCTTACCACATTATTATTTATGTATATTTCCCACAAATATGAATCTTTGCTGAATTGGAGTTGAACCAAACTAAACCTCAGTTTAGATTTTCAGAAAGCCAGGAAGAAACTAAAACATGTTGCCAAAATGTTAATTGCAGTGCTTCTTATTCTCTCCTTTTCTTATCTGAACAGGTTTAAAGCACAGACACTTCTTGGTGTTTTACCCTATTATAATAAAGTTACTAAACTCTCTGAAAATAAGTTTCTACTGAGATAAGATTAGTGACCTGGAAGTTGAAGCTATTATCTCCTGCACTTAACAGTACTTGACAATAACCAGTATACTCACAAAGCAAACAAATAATCCATTCTTTTAAAATTTCTCTTATATAGGATATGCTAACAGAACAGTGATCATGTTTTATTGTATATTTATATATGTATAATGCAGTTAAAGCTATTGCTCTTGTCCATCTGCTTTATTCATGGTCACATACAAATTGAGGAAAGCAATATATCTCACAGAGACAAGTCATAAACCAGAGGTTCTCGAGCAGTGGCTTTCAGATTTTAGCATGCTTCTGAATTACCATGAAGGCTTGTTTAAATGCACGTTGCTGGGCCCACCCTCAGAATTTCTGATTCAGTAAACCTGGCTTGGGTTGCGGATTCGCTTCGCTCAAGAATTCCCAGGTGCTTCTGAAGCTGCTGGTGCAGCTGGTTACAGGACTGTTGCAGGCTGTTTACATGCAGTCCGGTGAATAGTGCTGGAGTCTGTAGGGTTCGTTCTGCTTTTGACCTCTGAGGCATTTATTTGGGATGTTGTTTCCATATTAATCTAAACTTCAACCTTTTGATGCCTGTATCTTAGGTTGGAAGAATAAAGCTTTTATGTCTAAAAAATGGATATGTCTTTCTTGGTTTGACTTTTGTACCTATGTACTTACACGTAGTTTTTAGCAGTGTCCTACCTATAAAAGGAAATTGTGGATCAAACCAGAGCTAGTCATTGATATTTGGTCTTCAAAGTCCAGGGAAAGCTACACTGGGACATAGCTGTCAATCCAGAATATTTGTCTAATAATTTAAAGGATTCACTGTACATATCATTAGATTCTAAAATACGTAAGTGAAGTTTTACTATTCCTTAAAATCAGATTTGTTGTTTGCAGAAAATGTGAGAAAAACACAAGTAAACAATATGTATTGGTTCTGTACTGGAAACCATGGATATGAATGATGGTGTTACATAACTGACCTACCAGAGTATAGGGGGTGGTAAGTGAATTATGCTTGATAATCGTCTTACAGTGTGGAAATTAAGATCTAGAAAATTCAAGTGATTTGTATAGGATCAGAAGCACAATTTATTGTTTAACTCTTCAGGTGGACACAATGTGGTCCAGAAATAGAGTGTCCATAAATCTTTTGCTATTTAAATTCCATAGACACCCCTTAACTATCCTTAAATTAAAAAGCAGAAAATTCTGTTTTTAACTATGAGGCTGAACTGTACTCTATTTTTAGGGTAACCAACTGATATCAGTGATTTTAATAAAAACAATTCCCAAGGTAAAAGAACAGATTGATTCTACACTCTAATTTTCCTGCTTATGGCATTGTTTATTAGCTGTGTGGGTTTAGACGAGGCTCTTAACCCTTTCTGACTTTCAGTTTCCTCATCTGTAAAAAAGAATAATAATCTCACATCAGATTAATAAATATAAAACACTTAGAATGTTCATAAATGTTAACTAATTTTTTTTTTTTTTTTTTACAAATAGTTTATTGTCAAATTAGTTTCCACATAACACCCGGTGCTCATCCCCACAAGTGTCCTCCTCCATGCCCACCCCTCCTTTAATTTTTTTATTATCATAATGATAATCCTGAAGTATACCACAGGATGTTAAAGTGTTTTCTGAATAATCAGGGAAAAAAAGATGTAAAGATTTAGTTAAATGTATGTGTTTCAGTTCTGACTTCTCCCTTACTCGTCGTATGATCCTGAACATGGCCTATGATGTCTTTGTGCCTCAGTTTCTTGTCACAACAACATTGTACATACCATGATGTTATTTCTGTAATTTAACAAATATGTATTTATTTGTATAGATACTTGAATGTATGCATTCATAGAGAAAACATGGGTTGCTTAAAGAGCAAGGAAATCGAGATTGGTTGGAAAGTCAGAAGAGACCAGGATTAGTGAGATAATGCTCATGTTAGCAGTGGTTATATCTGGTGGTGGGATTATAGGCGGTTTTAAGCTTTGTTCTCAGGCAGTGTATATTAGGAATGAGAGCTCAAGTTCTAGAATTAGATCTGGTTTAGTTTCTGACTCTGTTACCTCATAGCAGTAACTCCATGTTAACCTTGAATTCTTTGTCTACAAACTTGTGATAAAATTAGCTCTTTTATGATAGGTTATCTTTTAGTGTTGTTAATATTAAATAAAATTAATGTATATGCCAACTGCTTGGTTCAGGCAAAATAAACAGTAAGAGCACCTTCCCTGTTTTTATTATCCATTATCAGCATTACACTTTGTTCATTTTCTAAAATTTCTGCAAAATGAATTTGTATTGAAATTTTTCAGTAATCAGATGCCACTAAAGGATGGTGATACTCTTCATTTATATCTTCATTTCTTAAGTTTTTATACTGTACATTATAATAATGCATCATTTCAACTTAGACCCTTGACACATATGGCAGAAGAAGTCAGCAGTTTTATAGGACTTTTGACTACATGTGCAGGGTTAAGGGCCAAAGTACAGACCAGTGTTCTGAAAATAGGCAGGCTTTTATCCACACTGAATATTTTCAGAGAAATTTGAGATTAATCTTTTTATAATAGTCCTTTTAAATCTCTTTTAAAATGGCACTGTCCTTCAAAGGACAGTGTTATTTAAGGTGACAATAAAATTAGGATGTATTTGAAACACAAGAATGGAAAAGAGTTTTATGATAGTTATTTGATACATATTCATATTACTTTTTTTAATTTGTAAAGGATTTTTCCTTTGAATTTCTAATTAGCAGTGTACATTCTATCGTACAAGTACAAGCTACTACAGATAAATGTTTTCTATAAGGTGAATAATTTCTTGAACCTTGACGATTGTTTTCTTCCATTTTTTTTCCAAAAAACATTATCAAGTCTTTGTTAGTTAGCCATTCTTCATTTGTTTTGCTATGAATTTTCTACTTAAGATTATTTATTAAAACCCTCTAATAAGATTTTTCATTGGCATGCGGAGACCAAGAAGCCTTTGTCTTGTAATTCACATCTTCTGTTATGTTGTGTTTATATTTCCTCTGTCTGCTGTGTAATAAATACAGTAAGTGTAAAGCAAGATTTTTAACCTGAATTAATTGGTGAGCCTTAGGGGGTCTCTAAACTCCTTATTATACGCAGTACTATTCTATAATGTACATATGTGCTTCTTTCTATAACAGGCTCACAACAGTCTGTGACACATATATACTGTACCCACTTTAAAAAAAAAAAAGAGAAAAGAATTACTGTTGTAAAGGTTGAAATCAGAGGCTGTTAATGGTTCAACTATTTCAACCAAAAAAAAAAAAAAATCTAAAATGCGGACAGTGGACAGACTGGTAAATGGAATGAAAGGAATAACTGAAACACAGTGCTGCTCGAATCACAGTGTGAAAGTCAGTACAGAAAATAGAGCTCAGAAACAGAAACTGAACATATTTCAATGTATTTTAAGTACGAGAGACGCTGCCTGATTACTAGTTATGAAAATAAGCATGCAACTGAGGACTGATGGGTGTGGGGGGAGGGGGGGAGGGGCATAGAGGAGGACACTTATGGGGATGAGTACTGAGTGTTATGTGGAAACTAATTTGACAAACTATTTATGAAAAAAAAAAAAAAGAAAGAAAATAAGCATGCCAAAGAACTAGAATACAAATATGAAAAGCTTTTCTTCCCCACACTTCCTTATCCACTAATAAGTTCTTAACATGTTAGAAAGTTATTTAAATGGACAGATGCATTGTTGAATAAAGCGTTCACTTTGATCATTTTTAAGTGTTTTCCTGATTTACATTTTATCATTTAAAAGAAGAGTAGTCTCATCCCACTAACTTTTAAATTAACTTTTCTCAAGGTGTTTTGCATCACAGATTCTAAAGACTTGGCCTCTAAATGTGATGCTTTTTATTTTATTTTCTTTAATTTTTTTTTTTTTACAAATAGTTTATTGTCAAATTGGTTTCCATATAACACCCAGTGCTCATCCCCACAGTTTTTGAGGCAATAAAATGTATTGGTTTAGAGTAAACTGCACTAGTGTAGACTACAGACCCTGGAGCCAGAGCACCTGTGTTTAGATATTAGCTCTGTCACTTAACTATTTGTGTGAACTTGAGCAAATTACTTTTTCATAAGAATAATTAATTTCCTTATCTGTAAAATGGAGATTACAATATTACCTACACTATAAGAATGCTGCAAAGATGTATAAATTAAAATATGTGAAATAATCAAAACAATTAATGCATGTGGTCCATAGTGCTATATAAATCTTACCTACAATTATTATAATATTTGAGAACCTTTAATGACTTTTATCTAAGAATGCTGTGGGTAGGGCTATCAGCCTTTATTTAGAGTACTTTACAAAGAGGATAACATTACAGCTATACCCTCTAGTCATTGGTTGTTTTTACAAGCAATCTGTTGTATATGCATAGATGCTAAGTTGTATGGGTTTTGGGTTTTGGTGGTTTTGAATGGAGGCAGTTTTTCATGGTGGTAAATAGCTCAGGCCCTGGAATCAGACAAGCTTGGATTCAGTTCTAGCTGTGCCACATATTAGCTGTGTAGCTTTTATTACTCAATCTTCCTAATCCTCTGGTTCCTCATTTGTAAAATGAAGATAGTAATATTGTCTACTCCATAGGGTGTTTGTGATGATTAAATAAGATAATATACATAATTTACTTTGCTCAGCGTCTGGAACATCAGTTGTTAGGACTAATAATTTCTCTACCACATGTATATATTATTACAAATTTATTTCTGAAAATAAAGGTGGTTTTATGTTTTATTTTCCTAACTGGTATATAAGTTCCTGCAGCCTAATGTCCATGTGTTTTTCCTTATCTAGAAATGATGCATTATGACATTTATGCTTATAAGACTTATGGGAAGAAAACTTTTTTTAAAAAGTGATATCCTTTCACTTTTTGCCATATTCTGTTTGTCAGAAGCAAGTTACTAGGTCCAGTCCACATTTAAGTGAGTAAATTGGAATTTTGAGGAAAGCTGTTCAAATCAAGCAACAATTTTTTCTTATTTTTTTTCCCTGCATATTTGGTATGTGCCATTCCATGGTATGGAAGCATAAATCTTTCTCAGCCTTGCATTCCAATAGAAACATTCCTTATATTCCTCGTATCCCACCCTTCTTCTATTCAAAAACTCTCTGCTGTCCTTTTTGTAACTGTCTATAGGTCTTTCCCCCTTGCTTTCTCTGTATAGATTATTTACAGATTATAAATTACTAATCTGTACTATTAAGCAACTTAAAACCAATGCCATTATACCTCTAAGTTTACTATAATGAATCTTGACTTTTATAGAAAGGTATATTCAATGAAAATAAGTAATGTAATTTATGCCACTTTCATGAGGTTTGGGCTTAGAAAAATCTGTCTCATGGTGCCATATTAAGATTTTGATGCTGGGGCGCCTGGGTCATGTGCCAACTTCAGCTCAGGTCATTATCTCATGGTTCATGAGTCCAAGCACCGCATCAGGCTCTGTGCTGACAGCTCAGAGCCTGGAGCCTGCTTTGGATCCTGTGTCTCTCTCTTTCTCTGCCCCTCCCCTGCTCGTACACTGTCTGTCTGTCTGTCTGTCTATCTCTCTCTCAAAAAAAAAATTTTTTTTAATTTTTAATAAAAAAATGATTATGATGCTACAGCTAACATTTGCTGATTTATCTCCTAGTACTGATTTGTTTTTCTTGATCAACATAGAATAAAGAACAAAGATAACTTACCACCCCTTTGAGCTGTAACTTTCCGACCACTATTCAAAAAAACTTTTTTTTTAATGTTTTATTTATTTCTAGGAGAGAGAGGGAGAGAGAGAGAGGGAGAGAGAGAGAGAGAGAGACAGCGTGAGCAGGGGAGGGTCAGAGAGAGAGGGAGTCACAGACTGAAACATGTTCCCGGCTCTGAGCTGGCAGTCAGCACAGAGCCCAACGCAGAGCTCGAACCCACGAACTGCGAGATCATGACCTAAGCAAAAGTTGGACTCCCAACCGACTAAGTCACCCAGGCGCCCCAAAAAACTTTTAAGTATAACATTACTTCTCACCAGTATGTGGCCAGTATTTAAACATATTTGTGCTAAAAAAAAAAAAATACACAAATCACATACCTTGTAGAAAATTAACTATATGCAGTTACCATCTTAGGCTATATTTACTATATGAGAACAGATATCCTTACTTGCAACAGGATTTCCTAAATTGTAAACCAGGGAACTGAGAATTTAGTTTATGCTACATGAAGGAGGCTGAATTACAAGATCTGTGAATGTGGGACTTGTCCAACTTTTTCATCACTGTATACCTAGTGCTCAGACCAGTGATGGCTATATAATACTCAATAAATACTAAGTGAATCAATGGTCAAGTATAAAATAATGGCAACTAATAAATATTGGGACATTTTGCAAATAAGGAAAATATCAGAAAAAAAAGTAGAGGTAAATACTAGAGATAAGTAATAGTAGATACAAGGGCGCCTAGGTGGCTCAGCTGGTTAAGCATCCAGCTTCAATTCAGGTCATGATCTCACAGTTCATAAGTTTGAGCCCCACGTTGGGCTCTGTGCTGACAGTTCAGAGCCTGGAGCCTGCTTCAGATTATATGTCTCCCTCTCTCTCTGCCCCTCCCCAGCTCACGGTCTGTCTCTGTCTGTCTCAAAAATAAATAAACCATTAAAAATTTTTTAAAAAAGTAATAGTAGAGGGGCGCCTGGGTGGCTTAGTCGGTTAAGTGTCTGACTTTCGCTTGGGTCATGATCTCGCAGTTCGTGGATTCCAGCCCCGCGTCAGGCTCTGTGCTGACTGCCAGCTCAGAGCCTGGAGCCTGTTTTAGCCTGTGACTCCCTCTCTCTCTGACCATCCCCTGCTCACGCTGCCTTTCTCTCTCTCCTAAAAATAAATAAAACATTAAAAAAAAAAAAAGTAATAGTAGATACCAAGGACATAAAATCAGTATATGAAACATATGCAAATTCTCATAAGAGCTGCTGTGTCAGATAATACATACATACACACCACCCAGAACATTCAACAGATTATTTGGAAAACATTAGGATGATGTGAGGAACAATTTGTACTATAAGTATATCTTTTGGCATTAGACAAACCAGTCCTTGAAGAAAGGACAGCTACTGCAAACACATAGTTTCAGCACCACCAGTAAGGCTGGATTCCCAATTCCTCGTTCTTCAATTTCTCAGGGAGATGGAAAGAAAATACCACATTCAAACAACTGAAGAAAGTATTAAATTCTTTATGTATGCCCTCCCAAAAAAATTCTCATGAGGGCTGACCTGGGAGAGTCCATTCTAGACCATTCCCCTACTTCCTTCCCTAGCACTTCAGCTTTCCATCTCACATCATCAGACTGTACCAGTCACTGCCTTCCTTGATACAGCTTCTATACACTCTGAGGTCCTACCAGTCTTTAAGGATTTTAGCTACTAGTTCATCAGAATTCCTACTTTCCTACCCACTTTATTTTCAAAACTTACCTGTTACTTTTCATGTAACTGTCTTTCCCAGTCTGTACTATTATAGTACAGTGAAATAATTCTTCCTAGAATGGTGCTTTTCTCTTTTAGCCTACATGATTAGATCATGTTGTTTCAGTGTGCAGTTTCTAGAATAAATCCCAGATTTGGAAGCCAACAGAGAGTAAGTTTGTTATTTAGACAAATGTGAGTTTTGAGGATAATACTTTCCTTACTGTGACCAGTATATAAATACGTAGCTTTCCACATTAGAATAAATTGTGCTATGGATGAGGAAATCCAGGCCAGTAGGGGAATAATATGGAAATACCACATTATAGAAGTAACGCTTCTCTACCATAATTTGTATCTCAAACATATGTCTATTCAAAGCAGACATTAGACACCTCAGTTTAAAACCCAAAGGAACACTCAGTGAGAAATATCAGTCTTAGAGATTTCAGTGAAGCATTCAAGATTCTTGAGCTTGTCAAACACCGCTTTATATCCCAGCCAAATAGTCATCACCATACATCAGTGTGCACATAGTACTTCTTGTACACACACTGGGGGCAATTGTGTAGGCAAGGAAACACTACTATAAGTGTTGCCAGCAGTGAGTACTTTCAGTCTCTTTATATCCTGTATCTGCAGTGATTCCCACTTCAGTGGGAGAGAATCAGAAGTAGGGTGTTGTGATGGAAGGTTATTAGCATTTAAAAGCCTGCTTTCTTAGCTAAGTGCCAAACTAATGAGTTACTATGTATAGTCCCTAATCTTTTAAAAATTTAATTCCTAAATAGCAAAAGAGAGAACAACTATGTGTGTGTATGTGTGGGTGACTTTTTGCTTATTTATTTATGTCTAAGTTATTAGTAAAAAGACTACAGGGTTATCAAATACTAGATAAAATTAGATAAATTTTCGTTTTTTAGGAAGCATATTTTAAACATTTCCAGCTTTTTGAGATACAATTGATGTATAATATTATGTAAGTTTAAGGTGTATAATATGCATGATTTCATATATATATATATCGCAAAATGATTACTGATGAAATTTGTGGACAATCTCTCCAGAAAATTGCACCTACATACAAAATTTTGTGTACTGTGTACACTTTCAAAAAATTAATAAAACATTTAGGTTTATTGCCATGGGTAATAATTTTAATCCAAAAACTGGTCTGAAGAAATCAAAATTAACAAGAAAGGCTGGACTAGAGTGTTCTGATGAAGTTGCATTATTGCTAACTCTCATTCCATATCCTCAAGCAAGGCATCTAAATACTCCCCTCTGCAACTAGAGAGATTCCCTAAAAGTTGATTCTTTAACTTAGGCTCTAGGTGAGTTATTTAAAGAAGGCAGTAATTTGAAAGAGAAGGAAGGGTAAGTAGGAGAGATTCAGACACCTTCACTTTTAAGAGATGAGGTCCTATAATTAAAGATTCTTGGATGCCTGGGTGGCTCAGTCAATTAAGAATCCAGCTTTGGCTCAGGTCATGATCTCACAGTTTCCTGAGTTCAAGCCCCCTCATCAAGCTCTGTGCTGACAGCTCCAAGCCTGGAGCCTGCTTCAGATTCTATGCCTCCCTCTGTCTCTCTTTTCCTCCCTCGCTTGCACTCTGTCTCTCTCAAAAATAAAGATTACCAAAACAATTTTTTTAAAGATTCCTTAGATTTTTATGTACCTTCCCCAACTTAGGCTATTTTTCCTCAATTGAGGATTGACAGTGACCTGTGTCATTGATAGCCTCACATGGATCTAGTTTTCCCACCTACCTTCCAGACCATTCTTCCCTACTTTTCTGTCCTCTGGTCCATACTGAGATGTAGTTCTTAGAGCTATGGAAAACACCTTAGGCCGCCATCTTAACCTCAAACTTCTATTTACCCTTAAAATAGTGGACAGATTTTTCTAAACAATTTTTCAAAAGCCTGTTTGGCAAGTCTATTTTTAAAAATTAGGGTTAAAATGCTCTCACGTTAGCTGTACACTCTGCAGTTCAATATACACTTTATCATTTCCTACTATGATTAACCCAGCCATGACAGATATATTAAAACTGCTTGTATCTTGAAGGTATTTGAATTTACAGATTCAACTATGGGCTACTGGGAGTCGTTACTTTTTTTTTTTTTTTAGACAGTAGCAAAGAAGCCCTGGAGGATGGAAGAATTAAAATTTCCTGTACTCCCTCCCTATTAAAACATACAATTTCAGGAGATTCATAGTCTTCTAAAAGAGCAGGTAGCAGAAGACCTCGGATCAAGAGTTCCTGATTTAGCGCTTGCTTTGGCAGCACATATACTAAAATTGGAACGATACAGAGATTAGCATGGCTCCTGCACAAGGATGACACACACATTCATGAAACATTCCATATTTTTAAAAAGAAAAAATGAGTTCCTGATTTAGATCATATTTAGCTTATATCTGCTACCGTTTTGATATCATTTGTTATTAGCTGCTCTGGCTAGCTATAGCAGGAGAAAACATTATGGATGATAAAACAGTTGAAACATGAAGTTACTTTGAAAAGAAAACCACTAAGGGAGACTTTCTTCAACCAATAACTTCTAGCGGTATTAGGAAAATATTAGCCATCTCCAACACTGTGGTCATCAGATGACTCATTCTTGTAGCTCTTCCACTGCTGTCTACTTCCTCCATCCCCACCGATCATCATCCTATAGACACTAGCTAGCTCTTTTCTACCGCAGTTCTACAAGGTTATGTTAAGAATTATCTTAAGAGAGGAACTACAGTACTATAACCCAGTCACCTTTTACCACTACTACTATTGCTTATTATTTCTAATAATTCTTTTGTCTTTTCATACTCCTGATTATTTTTATTCAAAAATATTTGTAGAAATAATCTGAAGATAGGACACTGCTTATCCCCCTCCCCCTCTTCCAGAGGAGATTGTATTTGCTTCTGCCACCTGAGACCATTTTGATCCAAGTTCAGAGTGTGGTTTCCTGGGCTAATCAAATGACACAAGTCAGTACTGCAAGGCCTAGTTTACTTCTGGTTTATCTTTACTCCCAGAGTACAGGGTAAGTGTCCCAGCCCAAAGTGTAGGGTGCTTTACTAGATTTTCCACTCTTGGCAGATCTTAGACTCCAGTGTTGTTCCTCTTACCTTGTGAGATGGGCAGAAGCACAGCTCAGCTGTTCAGTCATTTCCTCCCTGTTAACAAATGCCCCTGGCGTTCAAGGGGCCATCCATGCTGGGCAAGATCTCCCTTCTGGATTTCCATCTTCTTCCTGGTTTTGTCTTTTGATTTATCACCATCTTGTTAGGTCTTTAATGCTTTTCAAAAGATTTTTAAGGTGTATTTTGTCCAGTTTTATTAGTTGTCATCAGCCAGAGGGTCTCCAGTTACTGAAAGGTCCCTGCCACCACCATTTACTTTGAAGTGGGGGGGGGGGGGTGGGGAATTCCAACATTTATATTTTTAGATTGTATACACATTCTAAAGTGTATAAACAGAACATATTTTTCATTCTGTGCTCCTCATGGGAACAAACTATACACTAAAACAGTCTTAGAATACTACCTCTTTGAATAAACCAGTCTCCATAAGTTCTGGGAGCTATATAATAAGAAATTGAAATGGTGGGGCACCTGGGTGGTTCAGTTGGTTAAGCAGCCAACTTCGGCTCAGGTCATGACCTCACAGTTCTTGGATTCGGGCCCTGTCTCAGGCTCTGTACAGACAGCTCAGAGTCTGGAGCCTGCTTTAGATTCTTTCTCTCTCTCTCTCTCTCTCAAATAAAAAAACATTAGGGAAAAAATGGTATTATTAGCTACACCTAGGTGATTACTTGAAATACAAAGAAGTTCTCTTTTCCAACAGGCTTTTAGAGTTGATTCGTGGTCCGTCTGTTTGAGCAAGGTGCCTCCTATCTGGACTTGGAAACTCAGTCTCTGATTTGTATTTTGCATCAGACTTTGCAAGTTTTGCCTATTGTGATTATGATACTACCCATGATACAAAATTGTTGAAAAACTTGCCTTTATTTTCCTGATCTCCATTTGTCCTCATTTCACCTGTTACCATTAGCTTGGAGAGGAAAATGTCTCTTTTATCCAGCCACAGATCTTAAATATATTTCATAGATCATTGAGATAAGTTCAGCATTATTATGTTTTCTGCTTCGATCTTAACTTCTGTAGGAACCAAAAAAGTTCAATTATAAATGTGAGTAGATGAAATTGATATTTCTGTTGTTGCCAAAAAAAAAAAATAGGGAATAGGAGTCATCGTGCAAAATGATTAGAGAATTTCTTTTCATGTTTGAAGAGAATTGTGAGGCACAAGCTTGCTACAGTCTGGCTCTCTCTTACTTGGCTCTGTTGCAAACCAATTTAAAAGGAATGTTCTTATCTGCTGGTTAATGTTTTATTAAAACATTGAATATCAGAAGCCACACAATACATTTTTGTACTTACCACAGAATGACTAGTGTATATATTATTGACTTACTCTTCTATTAATCCATGGAAATCATCTTTGGCTACTGTAGAACAGAAGGCTACTCTTAAAATCTAAAGATATTCTTTGTTTTATAGAATTTTTCTATTTATAAGTCTTAAATTTAAAGAACATTGGTTAGAATTCATTTATGTATGAGTAAAACTTCCATTACAGTCAAGGCCATAAAATATGGATGCTATTTTCTGGTATCTTAACAAAACAGTGATGCTGATTTTCTTAGTTAAAATTGTATACAATGAGTTCTTTAATACAACAAATGCCTTATCTGGTCTCTAACCAAGTAACATTTTTTATAATGGCACAGATAATGTGCTGTTTGCCCTGGAGAAAAGAGAGAGTTAAACTATAGATGGGTCATAGTGGCATTTTTCCAATGAGAGCTTTTGAATAACAGTTATTCCTCAAACATTTCTTTTCAAATATCCAGTCAAGTAAAAACACTAAAATTATCAAAAACACCCATGTGAACTATTTAATGCATTTTCTGCCTTATACTTACCACTGTATCCATAATGCTTATTGTGGTAAATGACTAGTGCATAGTAGATGTTCATTTAGTGTGTGTCGAATGAATGAAATGAACTCAAAAAGCCAGAGGAAGACAAAATGAAACAATTTAATGTGTTATAAACATATATATGAATAATACGGATTTCTCTTTACTAAAAATACATCTTTTCACTTTCTGATTTACTACAGAGAGGTTCAGAAGCTTGAACAGCTAGAGCTGTATAATAAAACTGGAGCTCAGTTTTGGGAGGATGTGGTAAAGCCAGTGTGCCGGCTTCAACACTTACTGTGACAAATAACAGCTCTGCTTTTAACAGCCACCCATTTTCTAATATTCATCAGAAAAGAAAATTTTAGGTAATCATTTAAGAACTAAAATGAAAATATAACCAGGTTTGCTTTGGCATTTGGGCCAAGCTAATCATAGGTTTTATAACTCTGTTAGAGAGAATCGGGTTTTTTACTTGATTAAATGTGGTACATACAAATTTCTGAGTTTTTGAAATAGATGAGAACAAGCAGTTTATAATTAATGGATCAGAAAGGAAAATGTAAACAGCTTGATGTGAAAATGCCAAGAGAATGCTGAGAATTTAAAGTCTATAGACTGAGACCCTGTGTAGCGTGCCATGTTAGGGATGCAGATTAAGGGTTTGGATACATTAGCTGTTAGACATTCATTTCTTGACAATTTTAGTCATTGTCTAATCCCTCTGCGGTTTGGCTACTTTAAATAGAAGACACTATTTTGCAAATCTAAAGTGTAAACCGTCTCTGAAAGGAGAGTTGGTATCATCAAGAAAAATAAGGACCAAAATGTTCAGCACTTGTTTGTTTACAGCATTCTCTTTCTTGCCTGCATTATATTTCTCATATAATTTACTACGATTTAATTAATTGATCGCCTGCTTTCCTTCTTGAGACTATAACCTCCTTAGTAATAACGGCTTTGCCCCTTGTTCATAAATGTACATGTAACACCTGATACAGTACCAGACACACAAAAAGTAAATATTTAATGAATGCTTAATGAGTTACTGAATGCTTTCCTATACTTATTGTCTGTCATCAGATAATTCAGAATGCTATTAAAGATAAAAATAAATATAATAACAATATAAACAGTTTGTTTTCAGCAATCACATATTTCCTGATAAAATAATAAAGTAGTCGAGAACGTAGGCTCAGGAGCCATACAGCCTGAACCTCAGTATTAACTGTCACTTACCGAACTCTGTAACCATGAGCAAGCAAGAACTCAGTCTTTGTGTACCTCACTTTTACTATCTGTAAGTAGGAAATGTTGTGAAGGTTAAATGATTTAATACATGCAAAACATTTAGAAAAGTACTGGACACTAATATCCAGTAAACGTTAACTATTGTTGTTACTACTATACTACTACTAGTACTACTATCAATATTATTATTCCATAAATTAAAATGGTCTTCTAAAACAACATTAGATATGCTGCATTTAATCTATTTTGAACTTAGAGCTCCATATTTGTGTTGAATCAGTAAGTCATCATACAGAATTTGAATCTGAAAACAGTTCCGTCTGCTTTTTCCCTAACTCTACTGTTAAAGAACCAACCTCATCCGTATAAGAATTTTGAGTATAACCTCCTCCTCATCATCATCCCTCCTTTATCTGCTTTCACCCTGCCAAGACAAGTTTGTTTCTTTCTCTGTGTTCCCCAGTATGTCCTTTAATTTATAAAATATTTCTTATATGCATTGGCTTCTCTCAAGTTGTATGTCTTTGCTCTGCTTTAAGTTGTTAACTGATACAAGAGGAGTGGCCAAGTAATTTTTAATTTTATACTAAATTTTGAAATACATATAGCATTCTTGTTTCATAATTCTAGACTTCTTTGTTGGAGGGAAAAAACAGATATTATGCATACTGTTTTCATTCTCAAACCTAGTGTCCTTAAAACTTTTTCTGTATTTTTTAAAAATTGAAATAGAAATACAAAAAGGTACACAAATCATAATAATTATGTAGTCTCAATGAAATTGTATGAAGTGAACACAACCATATAACCACGACCTAAGTCAAGAGAATAGAACATTACCTGCACTTCAGAAGTTTTCCTCATGCTTCCCTCCCATCATTATCCACTCTCTAGAAGTATAACCACTATTATGAATACCATTCTCAGTTATTTCCTTTCCCCATTTTCACACTTTGTACAAATGAAATAATTTAGTATGTATTCTTTTGAGTCTCTCTTCTTTTGTTCAGTAGTATATTTGTGAAATTCTCTTCTGTTGCTCTCATATTTCATTTTCTGTCTACTCTTGATGGACATTTTCAGTTTGGGCTATTGTGAACAATTCTCCTGTTAATATTTGTTACATATATTTTGATGCACCTGTGTATATAATTTTCCTTTTGGTATATACCTAGCATGTAGTGGACCTGCTAGAGCTTCAGGATGTTCAACTTAACTTTTTAGCTTAATACTACCTCAAACTTAATACTACCAATTTACATTCCCACCAGCACAGCAGTATTTAAGTATTCTTTTACCCCGTATTGGGAGGGTGTTTATTAGTTTCTTTGTTTGTTTTGTGTGCTATTTGCACTGCACATATGCAGTGGTATCTCATTGTGATTTTGATGTTCATCTCCCAATAATGTTGGACAGCTTTTCATATGCTTATTGGTCATTTGGACATCATCTTTTGTAAATTCCTATATAAATTTTTTGTTACCTTTTAGTCGGATTGTCTTTTTTTCCTAGTGATTTGTATGGGTTCTTTATATATTCTAGAAAGAAGCCTAGAAAGAAGCCCTTTGTTGGATGTACCTGTTCCTACTCTATGGCTTGCCTTTTTACCATCTTAATGGTGTCTTTGTTGAAAAGAAATTCTTCTTATTCATAAACCACACAAAAAAACAATCTTCTTTTGTGGTTAGTGCCTTTTGTGTCCTATTTAAGAAATCTTTGCCAAGTCCTCAGTAATGAAGATGTTCTATTAGGTTATCTTCTAGAAAACTCATTGTTTTACCTTTCATATTTGAGTCCATAATCCAGCTGGAATTGATTTTTATAAATGGTATGAGGTAGGGGCAGGTTTTATTTTTATTCATATCATATTGATCCATCATCATTTACTGAAAGTACCATTCTGTTACTAAACTATGACAGCAACACCCTTGTCCTAAATAAGGTGAATTATGTATGTGTAGATATGCTTCTGGATTCTTTGTTCCATTGATGTTTTTATCTGTGTTTGTATCAGTCATACTCTGTCATAAGTGCTTTAGCACTGTATTAAATCTTGGTATTAAGTAATAGAAATCATTCTTCTTCAAGTTTTCTTTACTCTTCCTGGACCTTTCCATTTCCATGTAAGTTGTAGAATCTTTTAGTTCTTATGGTGCTGTGTTCTTTATTCAGTGTTCTGGGAACAAAACCCAATGCATAAGTGCACTCCTCCCAAATGGGCTAAGTGAAACAATAGCTGTAAATTTAAATAGTTTTGGGACTGGGTGGCTCAGTCAGTTAAGTGTCCGACGTCAGCTCAGGTCATGATCTCATGGTTTCCAGTGAGGGAGCAATATAACATTGGAAGCATCAATTCTAGATTCAGGGAGTCTGGGTTCTTAACCTGGCTCTACCATTTATTGCTTGTGGACATGAGCAGGTGTCTTAATTTCTCTGTGCCTAAGTTTTCTCATCTGTATAATGAGAGTAATAATACCTGTTTCATAAAATTGTTATAAAGACTAAGATAATTATAAAGTTTTTAAATTGGCGACTTGTACATAATATACACTATATGTCAACTAAATTGATCATATAATCTAACATGTCTTATTTTTTGTATAGATTATAAACTTTTTAAAGTCAGTGACTATACCTTCATGTTATATAAATCCTCATAATACCTAATGTTAACGTGTACATAGAAAATATTTGATATCAGAATAACTCCCTAGAAGAAAATGAAATGGAGCCCCAGAATATCTAGAGGTCAGGAACCTATGCTAAGAAGAATTTGGAAAAGCTTAGCTAGTTTAATCTATAGAAGGAGAAAAGAGTAATTCATCAGTTTGAATATAGCAGAATATTGAATATTCAAATTCATCAGTTTGAATATAGCACTCTCCCCTTCATTGGGGGGAGAGTGGCAGGAACGAAGTAAACTTAAATATTTGTAAATAAAAATAACCTTACCGATTCTATTATATCTGTTCTGTGGCAGAGAAATCTATTTTTGTTGACTCTTGGAGAGGAAGTAGGGAAGAGACAATAGAATCTGTTTTTCTACTCTGACATAAATTCAGTGAAAGTTCTACATAGATTTTTCACAGATGGAACACTTGAGTTCAGTAATCGTATACAGAAATGCGCTCCACTCCTCTGCCCCCAGCTTGTAACTTTAGTAGAGAAGTTACGATAAATAAAAAGTGAATAGTAATAATAATAATGTAAATCTCACTTTGTGCCATGTGGAGCAAGATTATTATTAAATGAGTAAAATTGAATATCCCAAAAAATCAAGAAGCTATTTATTATATTTTGGCATCAAACCATATGACATTATAGCTCATGCTTCCTATGCTGAAAGGACGTGTCTCAAAAAAAAGAAAAAAGATTTTTGTAATGTCCTATAGGATCTGTGCTACTGTGGATTGTTATAAAGTTAAACCTAACGCATCTGAATGTCAAAAAAAAAAAGTTGACACTGAATCAAGTTAGCATAAACAGCTTAAATAACTTATTTCTGTATCACATTTAGAATAGATCATCTTGAGTTCCCTGGCTCCTTTTCATGTGATTTCTATAAATTCTCTATTTGGAAATAAGTGTATCTTGATGATGAATCTACGAGAAAACCTCATACTGACTTTGTTCATCATCCCTCATTGAAAAGGTTTGAAAAAGAATAATTCTTGTAGTTGGTAACCACTGAAAAATAGCCTAAGTAGAAAGAAACTAAAAAGCAAATTGTATGGAAAGAATGTAGCAGTCTAGAAACAGAGGATTAAAATCAATGCCAGCCATCAGGAATTTGGGGGGAGGGGGTGTCTAAATTTCAGGGCAAAAGTGACCTAATTTAATAGGGTTTTTCTTTTTGGAGTAATTAAAATATTCTGGTATTAGAGAGTGATGACGGTTTTATAACCTTATGAAAACAGTAAAAACCACTGAATTATACACTTTAAGAGGATACAGTTTATGGTATGTGAATTATGTATCAGTTTTTAAAAAAATGACCTTGACTCTGGGGGAAGTGCTATTCAGGCCCATGTGGCCTGGAGTAGGACCCCAACCAGGGTGAATAGAGCATCCAAGTGCAGGGCGGCAGTGAGCAGCAGTGACATTTGTATTTAAAAGGGGAGCAGATTAAGTAAGGATAGTGAAAGCCAGATTTCTCACTATTGGAGAACAAATTTACAACTTTGGGGAAAAATTGCAAGGAAAAAAACCCCTAAAATTAACCTTATCATATTGAACTGGAATTAGAGTGTCACCGTGAACTTTTGGGGGAGTGTGTTTGTATACAGATTTGCAAGTGAGAATAAATATAAGGATGTGGGAATGTATGTGTATACGTACATGTCTGTATACATGTGTATGATTATATTGCCTAATTCTACCCAAGTGGACCTGGAGGACAGTGGTGTCCTAATAGCAATGAGCATACCTTTCTCCACTAAAAAGAACCAAGGCTTCTTGTAACAGTGCCTGACTCCAGGGATAAGGCAGGGGGAAAATGAGCCTGAAACATCTTGTGCCAGACAGAAAAGAAGTGCTCTGAAAATGACACAGGTCTTTCAGAAGGTTCCAAGAGCCAAATTGAAAGGGCTTATTACTCTGGTCAAATCGGGGACAATTGAAGTGACAAAATAAATAATGGTAGTAGCAGATTATAACTCATTAAATAGGTAGGAAATGTTGAGTCCACATGAATTGGTGAGGAAAAGAAACTACAGTAGAAAGAGTAATGGAGGGGCACCTGGGTGGCTTAGTCGGTTAAGCATCCGACTTTCGCTTAGGTCATGATCTCGCGGTTCATGGGTTCGAGCCCCGCGTCGGGCTCTGTGCTGACTGCCAGCTCAGAGTCTGGAGCCTGTTTCAGTCTGTTGACTCCTCTCTCTCTGACCCTCCCTGCTCACGCTGTCTCTCTCTCTCCTAGAAATAAATAAAACATTAAAAAAAGAAAGAAAGAAAGAAAACGAAAGAAAGAGTAATGGGTAATAGGGGACTCTTGAATGCCGAGAACAAACTGAGGGCAGATGGGAGTGGGGGAGGAGAAGGGGGTAATGGGCATGGAGGAGGGCACTTGTGGGGATGACACTGGATGTTATATGGAAACCAACTTGACAATAAACTATTAAAAAAAAAGAAAGTGTAATGGATTAATGAATGCTAAAAAATAGTGAGCAAAAGTTTGTTGAGAAATTTAGACTGATACTTTTACAACAGGGTCTGTACTATCCCTATTCATAATATCTAAGAGATAGAAACAACCTCTGAGTGTCTACCATCAGATAGAGAAACTGGTATATCCATACAATGGAATATTATTTATTCATAAAAGAAGTGAATTTCTGATGCATGCTACAACATGGATGACCCTTTGAAAATATGCAAAGTAAGATAACAAGACATAGAGGGATGAATAGTGTGTGATTCCACTTATATTTGCCTAGAATCGTAGAGGGTAGCTGGAGCTAGTAAGAGGGAGGAATGGGGAATTTTTATTTAATGGGTACAGAGTTCTTTGGGGGTGATGAAAAGTACTGATATGGACAGTGGTAATGGCTGCACAACATTGTGAATGAACCTAATGCCATGAACTGTACATGTAAAAATAGCAAATCTTGAATACATATTTTATCACAAAATATTTTTAACGTAAAATTTGTTGCAAAGTGGGATGTATTTACATATACTCAAAGTATCCGCACCTCCAATCGACACACACAATACTTACTAATTACAAAGCGAAAAGTATAATTTTAGAGTGGGGAAATCTGATGAGGCTAGTGATCAAAGTTAACACAGCATCACTTTTGTGATATTTCTGCCAGAAATGTATAACCTGAGTCAAACCACAAGGTAACATGAGATAAATTTGAATTGAGGGACATTGTGTAAAACAACTTGGCCTATAATCTTCAGAAGTGTCAAGGTCACAAAAGTTAAGAAAAGACTGAAAACTGTTCCATATTAAAAGAGATAAAAGAGAACCAAGAATGAAATGCACCGTATGTTCCTGAAATGGATCCTTTTGCTAGAAAGGACAGTACTAGGACGAAACTAAACGGGTCTGTGACTGAGATTGTATATGCCAAATGTTAGTTCCCTGAGGTCTGTGCTGGAGCTGGAGCTCTGTAAGAGAATGCCTTTGTTTATAGGAGACACATACTAACTAGGGACGATGGGACATCATGTCCGTACTTACACATGGGTAAGGAAAATGTACTTTGTACTATTCGTGAAACTTTTTTGTCAATTTGAGCTGATTTCAGAATCTTTTGAAAAGAGAATATTTATACAAACTCTAAGAGAAAAGAACCTGAGTGAAGGTAGCAATTGTGCAGAAGCTAGATCCAGCATGAGTACTGAATTGGAAGGCTAACTGTCAAAGAAATAGGAAGCATTTTCTGTTCAGTAGATTACAGACATTCTCTCAAACTTAGGTGTTTTAAGTAGCTACTTTGAGGATAATCTGAGTAAACTGTATATCACGTTATAATGCAAAAGTGGGAATATCAGCTTCTAGGCAGGGACCTGTGATTTGGATTTAGAATGAAACCGAAGGAATGACCAAATTGAATGTAAGATTAGTTGCAGGATGAGGTCATTTTATTTTGAAAGATTCATGTGTTTCAATGTCTGCCTCTTACAGGTGATGCTGAACAAGAACTTGGTCCTCCATCTGTCAGATGAGGCAGCAAACACACTCATGACTCGTCTGGGTTTCCTCCTTGGAGAGAAAGTCTCAGAGTTCAGCTGGTGACCAATACAGCATGGAAGTGCAGGATGAAAATCAGGTAAACTGTTTGCCCTCACCTGCGGAAAACATGGATAAATCAGCCTGTTCTACCAGGAAAAATGTTGCAAGGTGTATATATATGTGTATGTGAGAAGAATCCCAGTTTTTTGAATGACTTTGAGGCCTGATGACATAGCTTGACTTTCCATAATCACTGTATTTCTTTACTTTATGAAACATCTTTAGTTATTTTCATAGGTTTAAAAGCCACTTGGTTTTGATTCATTTGTAGACTGAATGAGGAAGTAAATCAGTGCATAAGCCAAGAAACAGAATTGACATAGGTAGAGTATGACATCCTGAGATTATAGAGCCTACATTGTTTTCAGGTACATGTGGCTTATATAACCAAATTGACAATATGCTGAGAGGTTCAGCAAATTTGAGAAGATTCTAATTACTGTGATCATAGTAGAATTAGTCAATTACAGAATGATAACCTTGAAAATTATAGCTAAAAGATAATTTAGAATATCCTCAAATGTTTGGCTATTAATATACTTTAATATACCAAAGAAGAAATCACAAGAAGTTAGAAAATATTTTAAACTGAAATAATAACAAAATAAACAAAACTTATATTTTGTAGTATATAAAAATTGTAATTAAAGATGTGCTCAGAAAGAAATTTTAGTTTTAAATACATATATTAGAAAAGAGAAAATCTAAAAAATTAATGACCTAACTATTCATGTCAGAAAGTTAAAAAATGTCAGCAATTTTTTATTTTGGCCATTTTTTAGTTTAAAGGTAGCAAAGGAAATATTAGACTTGGATTTATTTGTGGGGTCTCAATCTTTAAAATATATACCCTGTAGGGGTACCTGGGTGGCTCAGTCAGTTAGGTGTCCAACTCCAGCTCAGGTCACGATCTCACGGTTTGTGAGTTAGAGCCCCGCATCGGGCTCTGTGCTGACAGCTCAGAGCCTGGAGCCTGCTTCAAATTCTGTGTCTCCCTCTTTCTCTGACCCTCCCCTGCTCATACTCTGTCTCTCAAAAATAAATAAACATTTAAAAACAATCATTTTAATGTATGTCCTATAGTGAATCAGTTTATTCTTGAAGCTGATAAATTAATTTCATCTTGTATATTCTTAAATATTTGTGAAGATTCTATGTCATATGTCAGTTTTGCCATAAAATAATACAATCTTCAAGGATTATTTGAATATATTTATAGATCATGTGGTTCATATTCAGATGTCCAGGGCTCTCTCCTCAGACTTCTTTCTTTTTGTCCTCATTCCCTATGTGATTGGTTTTGCTGATGGCACATTATAATCACCTGAGCAGTTTTTCTCAAATTCGGATTCCTGGAGAGTCCAATCATAGTGAAACTCCTCCATTCTTTTTTTTTTTTTTGAAATACTGTCTTAACTCCTGAATTGCCTCCAGCCCTGCCTTTTCCCTTAACGCCAGTGTATTTCCAGCTGCCTGTACTATATCACCTTTTCTATGTGGGTGTCCAACATACATCTCAAATTTAACCTGTCAAAAACTGACTCTTGCACTTCCTCGCAGAGCCGCTCCTTCTGCAGCATTTTCTGAATAGGTTGTATCACCTCCATGCTTAGGACAAAGCATTGGAGCCACTGTTGATTTTTCTCTGCTCGACTCCACATTGAATCTTTCAGCAAATCACATAGGCTTTGTCTGCAGAATGTTTGCTGAATCTGATCCCTTCTCATTTCTTCCACTGCTGTACCTGAGTCCCAAGTCACTGTCTTCTCTTGCCCAGGCTACTACGATGGCTATCAGAATGTCAGCTAGAAGGCCTGAAACTTTTGCCTGTTTTGTTTATTCCTGCATCCTCTGCATGTAGAGTAGGATCTAGCATTAGTTGGTGCTCATTTACTGAGCCTCCTAATAAGTCTCTGCTTCCACTCTTGCTGTAGTCTGTAGTCTGTAGTCTGTAGTCTGTTCACACTGTAGCCAGAGTGAGGCTTGTAAAATGTGAATCTGATCCTTTCACTTCTGGGCTCTCAATCTTGCACTGTCTTCCCATCACATTTAGAATTAAATCTGAAATCTTCAGCATGGCCAGAAAGGCACTGCCTGATCTGACCCCTTTCTACCTCTCCTCCACTGCCTACCTCCCTCCCTTTCACCTGCAGCTCTGCAGCAGAACTAGCCTTCCTGTCGTTACTCTGACACAGAACATTCCTTAATAATACTGGAATGTGCTTCCCCCAGAACTCGCTCCCTTTATTCCACGCTCTGCTCAGATGTTACTTCTTCAGGGAAGTCTTCCTTAGCTACTTTTTCTACTAGCACCTGCTCATCACTGTAACCCCTTATCCTGCTACTTTATTTTCTTTATAGATCTTAACCTTAATTTATGACACTACATGTTTAGTGGGCGGTGTCTGTATCATATACAAGAATGTAAGCTTCATGATGGGTTGATGGAGTTTTTTTAATGTTTATTTTAAGAGAGAAAGAGTTCACGTGTATGCACAGTAGGGGGTGGGGGTGAGGAGGAGGGAGCAGAGAGAAACCATGGGGCTCAGTCCTAGGAACCAGAGATCATGACCTGAGCCAAAATCAAGAGTCAGAAGCTCAACCAACTGAGCCACTCAGGTGCGCCAATGTTTTTTGTTGTTGTTGTTTTTTTTTTTAATCAGTTTGCATTGTAACTGTGTTACTATGCTGTGCCCCATGAATGAAAAAGTGGGAATGATATTTGTTGAAGGCCTTGTTAATATTGGTATAAGTAAAACATCCATTTTACTTTTTCTTGATACCCATTTCCAGTTAAAATATGACTGTTCTAATCATGACCAAGGAACTTGAGTATTTGCCAAGGATCCTGTTGTTTCTAATACAAAAGTCATTCATGGTGAGCATAGCATAACCTAAACTGTCGGAGTCACTGTTATATACCTGAAGCTGATGTAGCATTGTGTGTCAACTACACTTCAATTTAAAAAAACAAAGCAAGAAAAAAGAGAAGTCGCTGAACCAGGAAGTAGAAAATTTGTGCCCTGGTTCTAATTCTAACACCTATGATTTGGTAAATTCAGACACGTCCCTTGACATCTCTGAGCTTTAGGTTTTTTGTAGGTAATAGCAGCTGACATTTATTAAATGCTTACTACATGCTAATCATTGTACTAATTGCTTTAGTTACACTATTTTGTTTAAGCTTTCTTACAACCCATGTGGTAGGGTCCATTTATATTCCAGTTTTCAGATTAAAAAATGGAAGCACACTGCCAGAAAGTGATGGAATAGTATTCAAATTCAGGTGGTCTGCTTTTACCTGCCCCATACCATGTAATATGAAATAATAACACCTGACAGGATTGTTGTGAGGATCAAGGTAAATCATTAATATGAAATTACTTTGTAAGCTGTAAAATGACATATAAATAAAAGGTATAAAACATATGCAGTATAATTACTATATAAAAATATATGCAGGTGCTATGATTTGGGGAAAATTATTTTTTAGCTTTCATACTTAAGGGCAGTTTCCCGTTCACATTTCTCAGTGGGGGAAATAATTACCATTTTACCTTACATTTGGTTGATGAGTAAATGAAGTAATGTTTTTCAAAATATTAAGCTGTAAAGAATTGAACAAATGTAAAATAATAATGAAGCTAAATGACAGCCTTCTTGGAATATAATATACCATGAAACTATCTTGGACCCACAGAAGGAAGTGGCTAAATTGGAATTTCTAGTTTTAGGAAGATGATTAAGAATTAGGAGGTCATGTTCATTTGATGACTCTCTTCTCAGTTAAAGAGCATGCTGACAAAGATAGATTGCTTTGTTTAGGAAGGCCTGAGAGTAACAACATCCTCAGAATGATACTAGAAAGGACAGAATCCAGCACAGGCAAGTCAGCCTGTATCATTTTTCTACAAAAGACAAAGTATTGAAAGTGATATTCAGTTGGCCCCTCTGTTTTCTTCACTCAGTAGTTTCTGTGGTAGAGGATATACTTTAGGAATTTCATTATCAGGTTCTTACCTTGTGTATTTGTAGAACCTTTAAGAGACCTGACTGGGAGTTTAGGATCCTTCCAGAGAACCCAATGGAAAAACCATTGAAATATTTTATAAGTTGAGTGGTTTAGCCTACAGCATGGAGAATGGTTAATACTGTCTTTCTGTGCTTAGAAGAGATTTCTTCTATCTCGTTTACTAGCCTCCTTAAGTAAATATAAAGTCTGCTTTTTAATTCATAAACCATGAGCAAATTACCACTTTCTAAATGGCTTGATCTTTAAGCTTCGCTTTTTACAGTTAAAGCTTTTAAAACATACATTCTGTAATATAAGCTTTATTTTGTAGAAAGCAACTTATAGAAAAATAATAGATGTCGTTTGGGCTTAACCTCCACCTTGGCTATATTATGTGTTTAATAGTTTCCTCTCTCAAAGAACAGACTGAGAATCTTACCTAAAAATGGAAATGAGTTGCTATGGAAGTAATAGATTCATACCAAGATGAAACTTTTTCAATATGGAATGACAATAGATGTGTTGAATGTAAAAAAAAAAAAAAAACAACCTAGTATAGTTCATTTCATCTGCCCACATATTTTTTAAACCGAGGGTTGAGGAGGTTAAAATTTGCCATGTCAGATTCTAACTAGGGAGGATTCTAATTCAGTAGGTCTGGGGTGTGGGACTCTGTGTCTGTCAGTTTTGTTGGGGAACTGGTCTTTTTATATTCCACAGGTGACTCTTCTGCATGCCTGGTTAAAAATCATTGCTCTTGTAGGCCAACATCATTTTATAAAAACAGAGGAGATTAAAAGGAAATTTAAACCCTTCCCTCCTCTGGAGAAAAATTATAGAAGAGAAATGACATCATAGATCTGAGGGCTTATTGTATTACTAAACAAATCAGTTCCTAATATTATTAATATGATTGAAAAGATTTGGTGGTTGCAAGGTTCTGTGAATGTCACTTGTGCCTTAAGTTGCTGGTTATATCATTTAGATTAAAATCAAAACCTGGATTCAACACAAGTGATTAAATAAAAGGGATTGTATCTAAAGCTCATTTGAGGATGACTAAAAAGAGCCTTAATCTTCTCACATCTAGTGAGCAGCACATTTTCCAGTCAAGTTGTTAAGTGTAAATCTTCAATTTTAGTGGAGAGGATATGAATAGTGACTGTATAGGTAAAGAAGTTGAAAGGCTTCTTTTAAATTTAACATTTAAAGATGTCAAATTTGTCATTAGTGTTCCTTCAGGTAATTTTGTCATTGATCACTTACCATTTTTAAAAGGATAAAATATCTTAGTGTTTGAAAAAATAGATTTTTTTTTCATTATTTTGGCAATTTATTTGGGTAGAAAGGGCTAAAGAAAAGTGCATGTCATTAATTTAGGTAAGCCAGGATATATTACCACCAGTCTTCCTCGTGATCATTCACACCTTCCTGTCAAAAACTTTCAAAAGAGGTGACCTCAGATATAAGAATTATTCAAGATACAAAGCAATCTCAGTCTGCAATCAGTTTCTACAGAGAAATTATTTAGTTTTGTTTTAAATGAACATTGTTTGATTGATTTTTTAGATAGACTTTCAGAATAAGGCATTTTCTCTGCATTCAACCCAAAGAAAAGTATTAACAAGACTAAGTTCTAAGCCTTCAGAATAGTCTTATTGATAGCAAATAGCAAGGACCACTTGTGCTTAATTAAATTCCTTTATCAATTCATGGCAGTGATAAAGAATACTTGTCACTAGAAATTTCTTAGGCAGAAAAACTGGCCACAGTCTCTGCTTGTGTTAAATTTACCCTGTTTCACCTTAATCGTACAACGCAGAATCTCTTATTCTGGAGGGCAAAAAACAAGTACCTAGTAGATGTAAAAGCTATGTATGTAGACTTTCTTCTTTTTCTCATCAAAGCATATGTTTTGCCATAAGATGTATTTCACTTTAACAGCCAGTTTATCTTTTTTATTTTTCATTCCAATTTTTCAGACCTCAGCAATCACCCAGCGGATAAGTCCCTGTTCCACCTTGACTAGTAGCACTGCCTCTCCACCAGCCAGTAGCCCCTGCTCCACCCTCCCGCCAGTCAGTACAAATGCAACTGCCAAGGATTGCAGTTATGGGGCTGTTACTAGTCCAACCTCTACCCTCGAAAGCAGAGATAGCGGCATTATTGGTGAGTTGGGTTTTGTATTAATCATTTTGTGGGGTTTTTTTCTTTTAAAATAATTACACAAGCTTAAGGTTTTCAAAAATGTCTGCTTTTGAGTTGAGATGTATATATAATGTGTGTGTGTATATATATGTGTGTGTACATGATATATACATATATATATGTATATATATATATATATATATATATATATATATATATGTGTGTGTGTGTACAAGGTTTGTCTACTTCTTCCTATAGATTCACCCATCTGCCAACAAAAGTGGTTCAGAAAATGTTTATTCCTCACCCAACTAGCAGAGTGTCATGGAGGTTCTCAGTTCTTCATATACATATTGCTTATTGTGTACTTATTAAGGGGAATCAGTCAAATGGAAGTTAGTGAAGTTTTGGGAAAGGAGGATCTGAAGAAGGAAAATGTACAGAGAAGAAAACAGGAGTGAGCACAGAATCTTAGAGCATGTTCAAATTGAGCAGAAAATTAGAGGTGGGAGAATGAGCCAGTGGATTGGAGTAGTCAGACAAATAGAAGAATTGGGGCAGTGTAATGTTGCCAGAGTCAGAGAAGATAAAAGGTTCAGGGAAGGGAAAAGTCGAGAGGCTGGTCAACAAATGACAATAGCTAAAAAAGCCAGGCATAATGGGATCAGTTAAGGAATTAAGTATTTCTTCATTTGGCTTCCTTCTAAAGATTATCAAATCACTATTTATTTAGATAGTATAGCAGATATTAATGCCTGGCAACTAAATATATCTCTACTATTTAAATGCATATTAACATGTGAATTTATTCCTTTAAAATAAGTACTGAGTAGATAAAAAAATATTTTTCCAGCAAAGTTGCAAGATACAAAATCGACATACAAGAACCAGTTGCATTTCTTCTACACGCTATGAACAATTAAAAAAGAAAATTAGGAAAATAGTTCCATTACAGTAGCATCAAAAAGAATTTAAAGACTTGGGAATAAGTTTGGGGTGCCTGGGTGGCTCAGTCGGTTGAGTGTCTGACTTCAGCTCAGGTCATGATCTCATGGTTTGTGAGTTTGAGCCCCGCGTCGGGCTCTGTGCTGACAGCTCAGAGCCTAGAGCCTGCTTTCAGATTCTGTGTCTCCTTCTCTCTCTGCCCCTTCCCCACTTCCTCTCTCTCTCTCAAAAGTAAATAAACATCAAGATTAAAAAAAAATGAAACTTGGGAATAAGCTTAATCAACAAGGTAAAAGATTTATATACTAAACAGTACACTAAACAGAAAATAGTGAAAAGAAATTATAATAGATTTAAGCAAATGAAAATATAACGTGTTCATAGACTAGAAGATTTAATATTGTTAAAGTGATAATCTATCTCAAGATTTCTACAGATTCATTGAAGATACCATCATAATTCCAACAAAGTTTTTTGCAGAAATAGAAACACCCATCCTAAAATTCATGCGGAATCTCAGAGGACCCTGAGTAGCCAAAGCAGTCTTGAAAATGGAGAACAAAGTTGGAGGACTCCGTTTCTTGATTTCAGAATTTATTACAAAGCTTCTTAAAGTCAGGATTCATGTCCTACGGTTTTTATATATCCTCATGACTTACCATAATAATTTCTAATTTGTGATTTATTTATATGAGAAGTCTTTTATGAAGATATAGTCATTAAGTAACTAAATATTTTAGCAAAATAAAATAGAGAAATGCAGAAGAGTAGCCTCTTTTCTAACCTCTGAAATAGTTTGTGAAACATTGGAATTATCTTCTCCTTGTATATTTAGCAGGACCTGCCATTAAAATAATCTGGACCGGAGTACCTGGATGGTTCAGTTAGTTAAGTGACCAACTCTTGGTTTTGACTCAGGTCATGATCTGGCAGTTAGTGAGTTGGAGCCCTGCTTCAGGCTCCACGCTGATGGTATGTTGCCTGCTTGGGGTCAGTCTCTCTCTCTCTCTTTCTCTCTCTCAAAATAAATAAATAAAAACCTAAAAAAATAATCTGGACTGGGGCACCTGGGTGGCCTAGTCGGTTAAGCGTCTGACTTTCGCTTGGGTCATGATCTCGTGGTTCGTGGGTTCGAGCCCCGCGTCGGGCTCTGTGCTGACTGCCAGCTCAGAGCCTGGAGCCTGTTTCAGCCTGTGACTCCCTCTCTCTCTGACCCTCCCCTGCTCACGCTGTCTCTCTCTCTCTCCTAAAAATAATTAAAACATTAAAAAAATAATAATAATCTGGACCTGATGTTCATGCAGATTGTTTTAATTGCTACTCCACTGTATTTAATGCTATAGGACTTTCTGAGTTTTCTCTTTCTTCTTGAGTCAGTTTTCCTTAGCTGTGTTTCTTTCTTTTTCACATTTATTGGTATAAAGTTGCCCACAGTATTCACTACCCAGGAACCGAAGCTAAAAAGCTGAGAGGAGTCCTTGCCACTTCTCTGCCCCCACCCTAAATTTCTTATCCCTGAATTTTAGTTTCATCTTTTCGTATTATGCCTTGGTAGTCCCCATTATCTTAGACTTAGAGTAATACAAATCTGACTGTTGTCTCTGCTTTTCATCTTGTCCTTTCCAAGTTTGTTTTTCACACAATCACCAAAGTGAATTAACCAAAAACTAGTTACTCCTTTGGTTCTGTTACCTCTGAGGTGAACTGTCTGAAAATCAAATTTGATCATATCACTCTGTTCACTGCCATTTACTTATAAAATAAAGCCTAGACCCTCCAAATCTGACCATGGCAAATTTCTTCAGGCTTCTCTAGCCTTGTGTATATTGTTCTGACAGCATTAGACTTTATTGTTACTTGACGATTCCAGTTTTTCCATGACCATTCTGCCTGTAGTCTCCTCTCTCTTACATTTGAATGACTCCTATGGACTTTTTAAGATTTGGCTAAGTATTCTTTCACTACCACTACCACCACTTCTCTTCAGTTCTCCACTCCAACTATTATCCGATCCATATTAGTACTCCATATTCCCAGTAATACCTGAGCGTATACATATCATGACATTTAATGTGTGGTATTAAATTACTTTTTGATTAAACTGTTAGTTTCTTGTTAGCAGAAACTTTGCCTTACTCATCTGTATCTGTAGAACCTCCAATAACTGGCATGTGGTAGCATAGTAGGTACTCAAGTAAATGTTTACAAATGAAAGGAGAGCTGAAGGGTAGAAGGAAAGAGGACAAAGGACAACCTGGCAGTTTGCATTATTTTTTTGGCATTGCTTAGAGTGACCATTGGGTATAAGATTAGGTATAAATTTATTAGGTTTTGAGTAAATAATAGGGATTAGAATTCTCTGTTGACCAATTTTGTTCTCTTAAATTCTCTTTATGATTAATTTTAGCAAAATAAATTTTATAATCATTAGGCAAGCTTCTTCTTGGGTTGTTCTGTTGATAGTATTAGAGTGTCTATCACTGCATATCATCTGTATTGCCGTACATAAAAAATACCTTTAGAATTGTGTTCAGCCAAGCATAAGGGATGGTGCTAACAGATCAGACCAAATCTGTTCACAAGTAGTTACCTTTCAACGGGGGAAACTTAACATGTCAGTGAATGTTCAGAATACTGTTCATATGTTCTGAAATTTTTAAATGGGATCCTGCTTTGACTTACAGCAGGAAGTGTTCCTCTATTTTTTCTTTGCTAAATTTTCGAAATTGCATTCCTTGTACTGTAAGTGCTTTTGTGGATAATAGATCTAACTTAAAGAATGATGATGAACTTCCATTCTTTAATGTGTATAAATACTGAAACAGATTTGCTTGTAAAAGTATGAGAGTAATATCTGGTCATAAAGTTACTTCAACTGTAGAATAGTTATCAAATTATATATAAGCAGTTTATCTTGAGAAATGATTTGTTTCCCTTTAGGTGTTTTTAAAGGCAGTTTGAGTTGGAAGAAACTTGATTATGGCATAAACAGTAATAGTCAAAGATACTGTTACTACCTTGGAAATCTCAAGACTTACCTACCTTAACTGTTAAATATGCTTTGTTTAAGTATTTCCCCCTCTGATTATCCAAGCATCCAGTTTTCCAAATTATGTACTGCTTATATTATTTCAAACAAAAACTTCCAAGATGGTCTGTTGTTTGTGTTCTGTATTTAAATCCTACCCTATCAGCAAAAAACACAAAAGTTATTAAATGTATTAATTTATCCATTTTAAGTTCCTTTATAGGTCAGTTCAGTGTGATTCTTTTTGATTCACTACATTTTCCACTTAAAGCTATCAGAATTTTCGCCATTCATGTGCCTGACTGTGTCACTGGTACAGCATGCCAAAATATGTAGAATCCTAGTTACAAGAATTGGAATACCAGAAATGCAGACCTCTTGATTTTTTAAGTATTCTAAATGTAAAAAGTTCTTCTCTAGTGTTCTAAAAGGTTTTAAGTAACCGTGACTTATTTGATTCTATGTAGTTTGGATTCACCACAGACTAGGTTAATATCTACCACAGAAAGCATTCTCTGTTCCAATCATAGCTTCCCTCCACAAATTCACAACCCTTTTTAAATATGTGGTGAAATACCACCAACACAATTGTTGTGTATTTGTATGGTAATTTTATTTATGACTCTCTTTTTTTGTTTTATTGATATGACTCTGGTAGTATCATTGTCTTATATATGTGCCCAGTTGATGATGCCACTAATGACGTATAATCTCCCATCAGGTACCTACACGCACACACGTGCACACACACATCTTAAAGCAAAAATTTGGATAATTATAACCTATGTGAGATAGATATCATTTTTCTCTCCTATTCCTTTTTCTTGTTAAGCTTTAATAATGGTCCTTTTTGGTATGGTTATATAGCAAAATGAATTTAAGCATGGATCCATTTTGTTTCTCCTTTTGTTTATCTGGAGGAGGTAGTTCTTTCCAGAATGGTATAATTCTCCAATTTCTTTTAATCAAATCTCAGAATTTTTTTAAGTCCTGATTTTATTGCCAAATCTGGTCTTTTGTCCTATAGCCTTAAATCATTTAACACCTACAAAGATAGAGTGTCTATGACTGTGCCCATTGTTTATGATTATGTTTTCCTAATGTTTCACATTAGTAACTAAAAAGCAAAATCAGAAGCTCCTAATAAAAGTCGCTTGTTCCTTTAATAATATACAATCCAGGAGGATGTTGTATATTCTTTATTTGATTCAAACTATCACATTTTAAAAGTCATTCTTCCCAGAGGGGGAAGGGGTTAATGGGTTGGGCAAACTCAGTAAAAGAGGAGTGGGAGATACAGGCTTCCAGGTACAGAATGAGTAAGTTCCAGGTATGAAAGGCACAGCATAGAGAATATAGTCAGTGATATTGTACTAGCATTATATGGTGACAGACGGTAGCTACACTTGTGAGCATAGCATCACCTATAAAGATGTTGAATCACTATGCCGTACACCTGAAACTAATGTAATATTGCATGTCAACTATACTAAAAAAATAATAATAATAAATTTACCCACCTGGGTCATAGACTGAACACTAGATAATTTGAGTTATTTTTTTCATGTTTTTTCCAGCCTGTTTTCAGAAATGTGTGGGTTTATTTTTACTACTCAGTTTTTCCATTTATTGTCCTAGTGACTCCATCATCCTTCCCACCTCTCTAACACTAAGTAAATTTTAGTAGCTATAATGTGGCATGTTTGTTAAAGAAGCCTGGACCCTGCTTGTTCAATTGATCAAGGAGACCTAGCAAAGCATGTCTCTTGCATATTGACCTAACTAATATAATAATAACCAGCATTTATTGACTACAATAAACCAAGCACCATTATTTAATCTTTATAATGATCTCATATGAAAATAAACATTTCACCGGATCATATAACTGAAAGGGTGCAGAAAACCTCACAGAGTGCTTACAAAAGCTTATAATAAAGATACAAAATAGCAGGTGAAAGAGAATGCAAACAAGCCCAGAGGCCCCTAGACATTTGCAAGTGCAGCTCTCCGAGTTCTTTCTTAAATAGAATGTGCTCTGTCTCCAAAGTATAAAGAACCAAGATTTGTACACAGAATCTTGGTTTCAGGAGAACTCCCCAAAAGTTTACAGTGAAGATTGTTATGCTGCTCTGGTCATCTAGCCAAGTCAGATTGTCTAACTAAGTCCTCCAGGTGTAAGTTGTCAACAAGCAACTAGTTCTGAGTGCTGCAGAAGAAGCTTAGAACTTTAAACAGCAAATTACAAATCATTAGTTATCCCAGTTGACCTTATCTTGGCTAAGAATCAGTACTAGACTTCCAGGCAACCCCAAAGATAAGCATAGGACTGGCCCAGTCTAGTTGTAAAATAACTCTGTCTTATATAATAGTGTAATAATCTTTCTTAGAATTGGAAAACCGAGATTCAAAAATAATTGGTCTCAGGTCACATAGATAGTAAGAGGCAAAGTTGAGATTGAAGTTCAGGTCTGTATGACTTCAAAACCCATGGCCCTGGGGCGCCTGGGTGGCTCATTTGGTTGAGTATCCAACTTCAGCTCAGGTCATGATCTCACGGTTCATGAGTTCGGGTCCCTCGTCAGGCTCTGCTGACAGCTAGCTCACAGCCTGGAACCTGCTTCAGATTCTGTGTCTCCCTCTGTCTCTGACCCTCCCCTGCCCACGCTGTCTCTCTCTCTCAGAAATAAATTTTAAAAAAATAAAAAGCATGGTCCTGATTATTATAGAACAGTACACAGGCCTAAAAAAAAATTCTGTCTCAGTACAGATGACCTAAAACTATTATATGGCATTAAAAATTTAGTCTCTGTCAACAAAAGTAGTGAATCAAGATAAAAATTAGTCCTGCTAGTTTAAAAGTATTATAGAAGACAAAAACTTTTTTATTTTATATGTATATAATTATCTATATATGAATTATTTAGTATAGCTGACACATAATGTTACTTTAATTTCAGGTGAATAATACAGTGATTCAGCATTTGTATCCCTTATATTATTCTCACCACAATGTAGCTACCATCTGTCACCATACAACGCTATTACAATGTGATTGACTCTATACCCTATGCTCTGCCTTTCATACCCATGACTTATTCAGTCCATAACTGGAATCCTGTATCTCCATCTCCCCTTTTCCCATTTTGCCCATTCACTACTCCCCTTCCCTCTGGCAGCCATCAGTTTGTTCTCTGTATTTATAGGTCTGATTGTGCTTTTTGTTTGCAAACCATTCCATTTTAAAACATGAAAGACATTGGATAGACATTTCCCCCAAACAAGGTATGTGAATGCCTAATAATCACAGAAAAAAATACTCAATATCATCAGTCATTAGAGAAGGGCAAATTAAAACCACAGTGGGACACAACTTCATACCTTCCAGAATGGCTATTACAAAAAAAGGACCAAGTGCTGACAAAGATGTGGAAAAATGAGAACCTTCATGTATTCCCCTTACGTATTTATGTTTATGAAGTAAATATAAACTACCATACAATCTAGCAATTCCACTCTTAGGAATGGAGCCAAGAGAAATGAAAACATGTCCAAAGAATGAAGCATTATTCATAATAGCCAAAAACTGGAAACAATCCAAATATCTATCAGTTGGTAGATGGATATACAAAATCTGGAATGTCCATACAGTGGAATACTATTTCAGCAATAAAGAAGAAGAAATTAGTAATAAATGCTACAGAATGAATTGACCTCAAACATAAAGATCACATATTGTATGATTCTGTTTATATGAAATCCCAGAAAAGGCAAATTTATAGACAGTACATTCAGGAGTTGCCTAGTATTGGGAGAACAACAGAAATTAACTGCAGACAGGCACAAAGGACCTTCTAGGGGTTATAGCAACATTCTAAAACTGAATTGTAGTGGTGATTGCACTTATCTGTAAATTTACTAAAAATCATTAAAGTGTACATTTACAGTGGGTATACTTTATGGTATGTAAATTATACCTCAGTAAAACTGGTACAAATATATAGCATTAATTTGATTCACAATAAGCCTGTTTATAAGCCTTTGATTCCTTCCTCCTCACACTATCTCTTTCTGGCCTATGTGACAGTATAAACAGACATGTCACATACGCAGTTTTTCATATTGAGGTAGTGATTTTTTCTTTATCAAAGAGGGAAAATGGCGAAGGTCTTGGAAAAATCTCTTTAGTTACTTGAGACTCAATACTTTCTCCCTATCGTTTATTCACTTGCTCATTATTAGAAATAAATGATAGGTTAGGGGAAAAGGTATGCATAGTTTTCATTGAGGAGCCATGTCTTCCATTCTAGTTCCATTCATAAAAACTTTGCACATAGGAGTGCTTAATTCATCTAAGCCAGTTTAAACTTTTAGTAGCCATGTGCACAAAAATATTCCTGCATTCTCTGATGCTTCAGTCACTTTGATGACCTTAAATCATAAAAAGTCTCACCATAGAGGAATGGCTGAGTAAATAGGATGCATCCAAAAGTTGAATAATAGGCAGACATTAGCCTGATGTTATTAAAAATAGATTTAATTTTTGACTCTACTTTTTTGTGTATGTCCTCTTTTGCCTAGAACTGTCCTTGTTCTAGAATTAAGGATTTAAGACCTATCTTGTTCCCATGTTCTATACATAATAGTTGTTCCGAAAAAATTTATTGGATAGGTAGGTGAGTGGAATTAACCAGAAGTCACCAAGTTCATGAAAAGCATCAATGAAGCAAAAATGCACAGAATTCCTAAATGGGAACAATTACCCAGAGAATTTTACTTCCAGTATTTTGTTATCTATTTTTACTTTCTGTGCCCCAATAATTCTAGACTATTATGCATTCTAGACCGTTTATTCGTCCTTTCAACAAATATTTATTGAGCATATACTGTGTGCCAGGGACTAGATACATTTCTATCTAGTGAAAAAAGACAAATACCTGGGGCTTCATAGTTGAAAATTAGGTGAACTGTGTAATAGGTTATGCAAATAGTACAGTAGTCATGCAGAACAACCATCAGGTTTTCTTCCCAGGCTGGGAAAACTAGATGCTTTGTTTATCTTTGCTTTTAAATACCTTGACCGTAAAACCCCTCCCTTGTTATAAAATTTAGCCTTTAAATAATAAAGTAGGGTCCATAGTACTACAAGTTAACTCAAAGTTTCTCAAATCTTTCCACCATCAATGAGGACTTCCATAATTTTTGTTGATAGATCTCAACAAAAGATTTGAAAAAAAATGTTCAGCATCCCTCTATTCATTATTTAGTAGTTTCTCATTTTTAATTTATCAAACATGTATCTCTGCAAAAGCTTCTACTTAAATGAGAATAACTACTGTTGTCATCCTTGATAGAATTCTAGCTGTGGTTACAGAAGTTTGAGGGTGTAACTAGTTACCAGTAAGCATATTATTTATAACTTATTTGAAATACTGAAAATAATGAACCCCATTGCTACTTTCTCACACGTGTAAACCCCGTGCTTATGGTTTATCTGGAGAAAAGGGGTATATTGCAGGCTGGGACCACACAGATACAGGTATATCTTAGCCAAATCTGGGACTTAATAATAAGAACATCTTCTGGACACGCACACCACACACACACACAAACACACACACACAACATAAAAGGTAAGGGATTAAATAACAGGCATTTTACATGTAGACAAGCCCTCTGGGAAACAAGAGTTTCCATTCTCTAGCTTTCGGCATACTGACCTTAGCAGCTAGTGAACTCTGAGCTTCTTGCAAAGAATTACAGAGACAGCTGAGTCTCTGTATCTTTACACCAAAGGAAATTATATTTCAGTCAAAATTTACTGGAAAAAAAAAGTTTAAATATATTTTTAATTAATGAGACAATTTTCAGAAATTAGGATAAGAAGCATATATCCATTTTTAAAAAACACACACAGGTACATACATAATATAAATATGCTATCACTGAACACACTTAGAAATTACAATTATAAAATAATGCTGTGGAATCCATAATAATCTCATTAGGGAAGGTACAGTATTATGTTTGGTGGCAAAAAGGTTAGAACTATTCGGCTATTTATGACTGAAAGTCTGAATATATGAAATTAATTTTTAATTAAAGTGAGTAGTTTATATACCAAAATAATGTAGTAATTTAACATGACTTGAACATTGGCTTTTTAAAAAACTGTCTATTTAGTTTGAGAAAGAAGGAGAGTGAGTGCAGAGGAGGGCCAGAGAGAGAGAAGGGAGAGAATCCCAATCAGGCTTTGTGCTGTTAGCACAGAGCCCTACACAGGGGCTCAAACCCATGGAACTGCGATATCATGACCAGAATCACAAGCTGGATTCTTAACCAGTTGAGCTAACCAGGCACCCCAGTTGGATTAGCTTTAAGAATATGTGGCCCATAGTTTCCAACATTTTCATCAATGAGACTTCCCTAGAACAGATTCCTCAGAGCCTGAGACAAAAGGTTATGTGCTAACACCGTATTAAGGGAGTATAAACCAAGGAAATGAGTGAATGAAAGGGGAGTAAGGCAAAAAAGAAGACACAAATATAAGAAAAGGAATTACAGAGCTGGGAGAGGTGATTGCTTGATTCTACTGAAATCTTCAGAGAGACCATACAGTTCCACACTGGGGAAAGGGAAATTACAAGGGGATATTGCTGCTAGTTTCTGCCTCACATTGGTGTGTTAGCCCTACTAGGGCATTGTCTCCTCCACTCTTCTATTGCACAAATCCAGTAGCCCTACTCCATCTCATGTCTCAGCAGCAACCAGGAAGTTCAGGGACAGAGGAGAGATTGTATGCAGCATTACACAAGATAATGATTGACTTGTGCTTATGATTATCACAAAGGACTAGCAATAGGCACTATGGCCAACCCTTAAGTCTGAGGCAGGATGTTAATAACAGGGACCCAGCTCCAACCCATGGGAATAGTCTACACAATTGCTAGAGCCAGGGTAGCTAGACAGTAGGCAGGTGAGTATATCTAGATTGGCAAATCCAGTATAGTTCAACCCTTATACCACATACATCCAGTAATACTCTTTTGGCATCTGTTCTCACCCGGGAACACGATACTGCTATACTCTGAATTATTTCCTGAGAGGAGAGATCCAAATCCAATTCTTCAAGGAGATGACCAGTTGCAGTCTCCCAAAAAGACTTAGGAAGGGTTAGTAAATGAAGATTAAGTCCCTGCTGCTCCTGCTGGTCCTGGAGCCCATAGTGTCTGCTCCTTATCGCCCTCCTTCACCCATTTCAGAACAAAGAATATCAAAATAGATTTCAGAACAAACAGTGATTACCTTTCAAGGAAGGTCATTTCATAATGATAAATGGATCATTTCATCAAGAGGAAATAACAGTCCTCAATGTTTATGCACCGCATAACAAAGCTTCAAAGTGGCAGAAATCTGCAAATGTAGAGATTTTAACTCATCTCTCAGTGGTTGAAAGAATAAGTAGGAAATCCATTAGCATGTAGATGACTTTAACCAGTTCCATTAACCAACCTGACTTAATTATTTTTTATACGACAGTCCACTTAACAGTAGCAGAGTTCAGATTCTTTTTAGGTATACACAGAAGATTCACCAAGAAGCCATATTCTGGTTCATAAAACAAGTCTCAGTAAATTTAAATGGATCCAAACCATTATAGTATTCTCTGACCACAATGTGTTTGAACTGGAAACCAATAATAGAAAAATATCAGGAGCTCTTGGATGGCTCAGTCAGTTGTGTCTCCCACTCTTGGTTTAAGCTTGGGTCATGATCTCACAGTTCATGGGATCAAGCCCTTCATCAGGCTCCATGCTATCAGTACAGATACTCTCTTTCCTCTCTCTCTCTCTCTCCTCTCTCTCTGCCTCTTCACCCCACTCATCTGTACTCTCTCTCAAAATAAGTGGATAAACATTTAAAAGAAAGAAAGGGAGCAATGGAGGGAGGAAGAAAGAAAGAAGGGAGGGAGGGAGGGAGAGGGGAAGGAAGGAAAGAAGGAAGGGAAAGGAAGGGAGGGGAGGAAGGAAGGAAGGAAAGGAAGGAAGGAAGGAAAGGAAGGAAGGATGGGTGGAAGGAAGGAAGGAGAGAGAGAGAGAAAGAGAGAGAAAGAAAGAAAGAGGGTACCTGAGTGGCTTAGTTGGTTAAGTGTCCAACTTCAGCTCAGGTCATGATCTCCCAATTCATGGATATGAGCCCCACATCCAGCTCAGTGCACACAGCCCAGAGCCTGGAGCCTGCTTCAGATTCTGTGTCTCCCTGTCTCTGCCCCTTCCCCTCTCATGCTCTGTCTCTGTGCCTCAAAAATAAAAAAACATTAAAAATTTTTTTTAAAAATCACATTGGAACTTAGAAATATTTTTAAATGAGCAATAGTGAAAGCAAAACCTCAGAATTTTTGGAATGCAGCTAAAGAAGTGCCTAGAAGGAAGTTTATAGCGTTAGATGCTTATTTTAGAATAGAGAAATTTATTTAATTAGCGAACTAAACTTCTTAAAGAAACAAAAAAGAAATTCAAATCAAAGTAAACAAAGTAGGAAATAATAAAGAGCAGAAATCAATAAAATAGGAATAGAGAAAATCAATGAAAGCTGGTTCTTTGAGGGAATCACATTGATAAACCCCTAGCCATATTAACCAGGAAAAAAAGATACAAATTGCCAAAATCAAGAATGAGAGAGAGACATCATTATAGACCCATAGACATTAAAAGGATAAGGGAATGTCATGAACAACTTTATGCCAGTAAATTTGACAGTGTAGATGACATGGACAAATTCCTTGAAGTAACAAATGACCAAAGCTCATTTGAGAAGAAAGAGATAACTTGAATAGCTTCATAGCTGTTAAATATAAATTGAATTTGTCATTTAACACTCTCCCATAAGGGTAACTCTTAGTCCAGATACCCTGACAGGTAAATTCTATCAAATATTTAAGGAAGAAATTATACCATTCCTATACAAACTGCTTCAAGAAGTTGAAGTGAAAGGAACACTTTATGAGGCCAGTGTTACCTCAAGACCAAACCACACAAAGATATTATATAAAAAGTCAACTACAGACCAGCATCTCTCATGAACATAGATATGAAAGTCCTTAACAAAATTCTAACAAATTGAGTCCAGCATTATATATAAAAGATAACAGGGACAATACATTAAAAACGATTTGTCATGACCAGTTAGGGGTAGGGAGCATTGTCACCTTTGAGAAGCCTGACAGTGACTGTCCTCTCTGATGGAGTTGGCAGGGAGATATTGCCATGAACTGGGCTTTCTCTTTTTTTTTTTTTTTTTTAAATAGTTTATTGTCAAATTAGTTTCCACATAACACCCAGTGCTCCTCCCCACAAGTGCCCTCCTCCATGCCCCTCCCCTCCTCCCCCCCACATCCATCAGTCCTCAGTTTTTGTCAGCATTCAAGAGTCTCTCATGGTTTGCCTTTCTCCCTTTCCCCCACTATTTCCCCCCTTCTCCTTCCCCTTGTTCCTCAGTTAAGTTCCTCCTAATCCTCCTATACGTGGGCTCTCTTGGTGTCAGTGATGATACGGAAGCCACTTGGCAGCACTTAATTATCAGATGTATTATTGTTATAAGCAAAAAGGCTGGAAGGCAACCATTTGTTAGCTCATCTTCTACCTTTGTTACTACGAAGTCCAAAACTCCATTTAAATTTTCACGGAGAAAACGTCACTAAGAGGGATCATGGAAATTACCTAAAAAACTTGGATCTCTTCTTTTAATAATACGTACATTGAAGATGTAAGAAGAGAATATGAACTAATATTAAAAATTCTCCAGGGATGAGGCACCTGGGTGGCTCAGTTGGTTAAGCATTCCGCTCTTGTTTTCGGCTCACGTCATGATCTTATGGTTTGTGAGATGGAGTCCCCCCTTGTGCTGACAGCGTGGAGACTGCTTGGGATTCTGTCTCCTTCTCTACCCCTCCTCTGCTCACTCTCTCTCTGTCAAAAATAAATGAACATTTAAAAAAAAATAAAATATAAAAAATAAATTCTCCTGGGATGACCTCTTTTATAACTATTGCTAAGATTTTTATATTCTAATTTTTATTGTTCTTAACCTTTGCATTTCAAGGCTTGATGAAAATTTTTTTGTTTATAACTCCTGTTCATAATTAATGGTAAGACTAGATAAAATTCTAGATTTTTTTTTTGTTTGATTTCATTAAAGGACATCTAGGGTTAGTGCTACAGAGGGTAGCTGTACAAGAAGGCCCTGTATTGTTTACTTATTTGGACAGATTATTTCTCCTATATTAGCATTTACTTAGGACCGTTTATTTTTTTCTAACTCATTATTACATATGAAAGGAAATAAATTTAAATGAGGGAAAATACGGGATAAAAAGAGTATAAAGGTCTTTTCGAGAACTGTGGGGCTCTCCAGCAATCCATGAAAGTTCTTTAAATTCCCTTTTTGATGAAATTCCAAAATTTTCCACATTCATAGGTCCTAGTGTAGATCTTTTAGCATTGATATATGCATTTGTTTAGTTCCATTCAGAGAGAGCTGTTAAAGTAAATACATGACAGAGATGTGAGTGAGAATATGTAAGAGATCGTTATATTTTGGTTTCAATCATTTAAACTTCGTGGTGGAGATGAAATCATCAGCAACATCTTAAAAATAATATTACTTCTCTTGTTATCTAGTAATGAATTTGGATAGAAATGAACAGATTAATCTCTAGGTTTATGGGCATTGTTTTTTTTAACTTGTTTTACTCTCTTTTTTAGCTACGTTGACAAGCTATTCTGAAAACGTGGAACGCACAAAATATGTTGGGGAAAGCAGTAAAGAATTAGGATCTGGAGGAAATCTAAAACCTTGGCAGTCTCAGAAATCCAGCATGGATTCCTGTTTGTATCGAGTAGATGAAAATATGACAGCTTCCACCTATAGTCTGAATAAGATCCCGGAGAGGAACTTGGAAACCGTTTTATCACAGTCAGTACAGTCTATCCCTCTGTATCTTATGCCACGGCCAAACTCAGTAGCAGGTAAGAGTTTTTAAAAATTGACCATTTTACTGTCATGTATACTGAAATTCTGCTTTAACAGGGTTTCCCATTCATCTTCTTTGACCTGTTCTTTTGTGTGTGTAATATACATGCAGATATCTTTTTGAACCTAGGCTAAGGCTCATGCTCCCGTGGTGGTCCTGTTCCCAAAAATGTATAAAAATACTCACAAAATCAGAGGTAAAACCTGAAAAGTGTATTGTTGAATTTCTAAAAGTATTTTTTTTCACATCTGAAGTCTTTAAAAAGATTTCAATCTGTGCTTTTAAAACATTAGTTTAGGGGCACCTGGGTGGCTCAGTCAATTAAGTATCTGACTTCAGCTCAGGTCATGATCTCACGGTTTGTGGTTTCGAGCCCCGCGTTAGGCTCTGTACTGACAACTAGCTCAGAACCTGGAGGCTGTTTCAGATTCTGTGTCTCCCTCTCTCTCTGACCCTCCCCTCCTCATTCTCTCTCTCTCTCTCAGAAATAAATAAAACATTTAAAAAAAATTTTTAAATAAATAAATAAAAACATTAGTTTAAAAAAAATAGGTTGAAGAGTATTTCAGTAGAATTTATATGATCAGAAATCATAATCTGTAGTTTGAAAGAGAGGCAGACAGGCAAAAATTTAACTTCCCAGTCCACGAGCTCAATTATTTCCACAATACCCTGCCCATCCTACTGTAGAAAAATCTCCAGGTACCTACAGTGCTAAAGAACTCAGATACTACTAGAAGGCTTAGTCAGAAAGCCATAATATCAAGGGATGCCTGGGTGGCTCAGTTGGTTAAGTGTCTGACTCGATTTCAACTCAGGTCATGATCTCACAGTCATGAAGAGTGAGCCCTGCCTGCATAGAGATGGAGCCCACTTAAGATTCTCTCCCTCTGGGGGCGCCTGGGTGGCTTGGTCGGTTGAGCGTCTGCCTTTCGCTCAGGTCATGATCTCGCAATTCGTGGGTTCGGGCCCCGCATCAGGCTCTGTGCTGACTGCCAGCTCAGAGCCTGGAGCCTGTTTCAGTCTGTGACTCCCTCTCTCTCTGACCCTTTCCTGCTCATGCTGTCTCTCTCTCTCCTAGAAATAAATAAAAATATTAAAAAAAAAAAAAAAAAAAGATTCTCTCCCTCTGCTCCTGCGTGCGTGTGCTGTGTGTGTGTGTGTGTGTGTGTGTGTGTGTGTGTCTGAATGTCTGTCTGTCTCTCCCTCCCTCTCTCAAAATTTAAAAAAAAGTTAAAAAAAAGTCATAAAGGAATATGGAGCTATTATTCTTTAGCAGCTGTTTAGAATTGATGTCAAAGGGTATTTTTTTATACAGCCAAGTTGCTACTAATAAGTCTGACCAGGAGCTTTTGCAGAATAGTTGGGCAGTCTGGCATTTTCAAAATGCAACATCATCTAGACTTAGGCCATACTACAAAATCATAGTTATGTTTGTCTTTCTACTTGCTCAATGAATGCCTAAAAGGTTTATCTCACTGACATGAGATAATAAAATACTTACTATAGTTAAGAGCTCTTACTTCCCAGGTGCAGTGATTTATGTTATACAGATGATAGTGTGATGCTTCTTGCCTTTTTGTACTTTTCTAAAACATTACTCTTTGTTCGTCCTCTGGGAGACCGTCAGCATCAGTCATCACATGTGATTAAGTGGTGAGGCCTCATCTGGAAGATCAGTAACCGTAGACAATTTAATATTAACTTTTCAAGATTATTCACTTTTACGTAGTAGAAACTTCTCTGTCCTAGGTTCTGTGGAACATGTTGATCTCCAGGGATGATGTCATATTAGAATCCTAGAATGCTGTAATTTAGAAAGTGCTAGGCAAGTTCATTGTTTCCAGAAGAGAATCATATAAATCCTTGCTTACATAAAATTGGGGAAATATAGCTACCAACCTTAATGGTGCATCCAGTGTACTTCTTAATTAAGCTGCAGTGATTTCTAAGAAAATTCTGGCTTTAAAAAAAAGAAAGAAAGAAAATTCTGGCTCTACTATTTGAGAAGGCCCTGAGCATTTAGTAGAAGACAGAAGATTAAGCTTCTCTTGTCCTTTTTACTGGAGAAATTATAAAATAATTTGCCCTTATTGAGCATAAATATCTCCAGATTCATTATTTTACCATATGCAGATACAACCTTAGGGTGTACAGAGAGCTGTCTAGGACTAATTAGCCAGATATAATTCTTCCCTGTAAAGTTTTTTCACACTGCTACTTTCTAGAAATCAGCATTAGGCAGCTTTCAGCAGTACCAGTGAATCACCAGTTATTTCTCTAATACATGTAGGAGAAACTAACTGTTAAGCTCCATCACAGCGAATAGAACCCAGTTTTGTACACCAGGTATTTTAATCACCAGGTTAGAAAAAAATTGCCATTTGAAATGTTTAAAAAAAGACTTTACAAAGCAAGCAAGCATAGTAGGCGAAGAGTACATTCTTTCATTTACATCGATTGCACAATTTTTGTTTATTCAGAAGTTTATCTTACAAGTGCTGATATCCTAGTTACTTAATAAAATTGTTTTAAATTATATTCAACTTTCAGGGAATTGTCATCCAATTTATTAATTTGGGTGGCTTCTAAATTACTTTGTACGGTATATTTTTTGCTAACTGTCATCTATAAACTTTACCACTTATAAGCATCAATATATTTGTGGCTACACTTAGACTTAAGTAAGTTTTTGCATATTCTTTGGGACAATGACTTCAGCAAATATTAAGAATTTCATGGAGAATTACTGGAGGGAATTCTAACTGACAATTGTTGTGTTTGTAAAATAGCTTCAAATTTACAGTAATTTTAGTATATTTATAAATAATATACTAATTTATAAAGTAATATAGTAATTTATAAAGTACCATGCTAGAGAAGGGAAGCATCTGAGTGCAATGGGAAAGCATAGAGAGGACTAGAAGACATCACAGAGAAGAATGAATAAGAAGTCACAATAAAAATAAGAAGTCACAGAGAAAAGAGGAAGGGGGCACCAAGTAGTTAAAGAAGTTGGCACATTATTGGTATTTCAACATGACCAAACCCTGGAGTCCAGTGAAAGAATAGTAAAAAATGATCTTGAAGGTGATACCAAGGAGCTTATATGCTCTGATGTTAACTGTTAGGTTTATTTTGTTACCAGTCAGGAGTATAAGCAGGAGCTGTACTATCAAATTTGCAGTTTAGAAAATGGCTGTATACCCATCTCTACAGGATGGACTGAAGGAGAAGAGCCACGAATTAGAGAAGATAGTTCGTTAAAAGCTTGTGGCATTTTGCAGAATTATAGGGAGTGAATCACCAGGTATCAGTAGAGTTGAGAAAATGGCTTAGCAGAGTTGCTTCTTTTTTGCCTTAAAAAATAACATTTATTAGATTTTTTTAATATAGAGAAATACAAAGAAGAAAACAAAACAAAAATGAGCCATAATTTCTTTTCCCAGTGGTTCCTGCTGACATATTCTAGAAATTAAAGATTCATATATGTTACATAATAAATATGCAAATCAAATAAAAATTCTAATTCAAGCAAAAAAATACAAAGGAAAAACGAAAAGCCTTCCCTTTCCGCCTAGTTCCCCTCTCTGATGACAAAGTGATTAAGGTAAGTTTTGGCAATCTGTGGCACGAAGTCTTGAGTTTTTCCTGGAGTAGCTTAGTTCTCTGAATATAAATTCAGATGTTCATGTACCTTTAAATTAAAATTCTAAGATATGAAAAATAAAAACTACTGTCTTTTATTGTTTTCAAAATGTGAACCACTACTGCATGTTTATTTTTTAAGCCCACTGTAGTGAGAAGGAAATAGAGAACCTTGTGGACTTGCGGTTGCATGGCAGAAATTATCGGAGAGTAGGATGTCTCTGGTCATCCTGGATGTCTTAAAAGGAGATTGGCTGTGAATTAGAGGGATGTGGGAAGCAGGAAATGTTCACTTGCAGCAGCTGTCCTCAGGGCTTTGTGTAAAAATGAGGAGTCTCTCAAGGAATTATAAGCAGCAGAAGTCAGTTACAATATAAGCTCTCACCATCTACTTGTTAATGTTTGGAGCTGCACATTTTCCTAAGAAAAGGATCTTAAGAATCAGGTAAATGCAAAACGGGAATCATGGGGAATTTGGATGGATCCAATCAGAAGCTGTAATGAGGATTTTATAAAGAAGGAAAAATGGGCTTTTCAGCAGTCAGAGTGTTGGCTCTATGAATCAAGGGCATAAGGACAGCTGAATGGCTTCTTGCCCAGGCTGTAGGAACAGCGTCATCTAAGCTGCCTGCTCAGGTCAGCCAGAATGACAATCGTGCTACCAAAATCTATTCGCACTGGTGACAACTGATCTAGGAAGAAACAATTCAAATGGGTTTTCTACTCAGTATAGAGTTGCCTCTGGAATGTTTTGTACCAAATGTCTGCTGGATTTTTTTTTCTGCCCACTTATTTAAGTTATTTTGACTTCAAAAAAGTGTGTCAGTTAAATGTTCTATAAATGAGTCAGTTGTTCCAATCCTATGAAATCTCAAAAAATATATATATATATGCTCCCTTTTCCCACTTCCCTCTTACTTTTCAGAAAACAAGGACCTTTAATGACATAGATTTTACTTAGAGATAGATTTTACATAGTTTCCCTTTTTTTTAACGTTTATTATTTTTGAGAGAGAGAGAGAGCAAGCAGGGGAGAGGCAGAGAGAGAGGGAGACACAGAATCTGAAGCAGGCTCCAAGCTCTGAGCTGTGAGCCCAGAGCCCGATGCAGGGCTTAACCTCACAAACCAGGAGATCATGACCTGGGCTGAAGTCAGAGTCTTAATCGACTGAGCCACCCAGGCGCCCCCATAGTTTGCTTCTTAAAAGCATTTTCTTTTCACATAAAACTTTTTATTGTAGATTTGTTTTTCCTCTTTCTTCAGTTCACTTCGACTTACCTAATTATCTCCTATGCTTGTATCCAGAAAGTGTTCATTAAATATAGTATTAACTTGATGAAATTATCTCAAAAAAATTTGCCACCACACTTTCGTAGTAAGAGTACCACTGTGAGGTGGATATGTATGCCCCTATGGATCTGCCATTGGTGTTTGTTCGTGATGATGATGTGCAAGGCATTGTTTCTATAGTCACCTCCTTTGTTCTTAGCTTTCAAATAACCCCGTAAGACACAACCTAGTTTGTTATTCATTGATCATGTAAATGTAGTTGAAACATAAAGTGTCAGTTAAATACAATTATTCAGTTATTAGACAAGCATTTATTGAGCATGTATATGCCAGGCACTATTCAAAACCCTTGAGTATCCTCGGTAAACAAAACAAATTCCCCCCTCATGGACCTTACATTCTAGCCAGAGAAAAACGATAATGTATCATACTGTTAGTAATTTATATAGTATGATTGAAAGTGACATGTATTTTAGAAAAAAAGTAGAAGAGGGATCAGCAGTACTTGAAGGAAGATTATATGAGCATCATTGGAGCTGAACATATTATCATAGTGATACATTAAACAGAGCAGTGAAGAGGGTGAGGAGAGAGCCAGAGATATCTAAATCTATATAGGACTAGTCTGGAATTCAGTTCTGTATTAAGCATTATGTGCAGGATACTCTGATTTGCTTTGAGGGGATAAGGTTATCAAAGATGAATCAGACACTACTTTCTTGCCCTCAGGAACCTACTATAATAAGGGAATACAGCCATGTAAGCAAGTTGCTGAATAACACAGGTCCTAATTAGCAATATGTATGTGGTTGCTAAAGGGGAGAAGCAATTAATTTTGACTGAAGGATCAGGGAAGCAGAGAAAGTGTAGCCTTAGCAAATTTTGTGACAAAGAGTAAGATGTTTGACAAACGGTGACAAAGACTTTTTCTCAGAAAGTGGCTTGCAAATGGAAGAGTCAAGTGATTATGAGGGAGAGTACACGTTTACAACTAGCAGAACAAAGGGCCCAGCTAACAGAATCTCAGGTCTCCTGCCTCAGCTTTCCAATATGTAGCTCATATTCCTGTAAATAATGGACAAGAATTTTGAAAATGATGAAGCAGTGAGAAACTGATAAGACTAAGGAGAATTATGATTTAATAAGGAAGAAAGGCAGTGAAAAAATATATTGGAATATTTGATAAAGAAAATTGTCATAGATTCAGAGATCAACAACAAAGATTTAATTGGCAACATAAGAAAAAGAACAAATGTTTTAATAGCTTTAAGTGACACTAAACAAAATTTATTTGCAGTCCTCATTAAAACAGTAGTTCCCCATTGACTGATTTCAAATTTGTCTGTGCCCTGAATCAGGGCTTCAGAGCTATTGCAGTTGATACCAGAGATCACTGCTTTTCCCTAGTTCACTGTTTGCCTATGAGTATTTGGATTTGTGAAGGAATGAACCGTTCGTTCAATGATTGCAGTATTTGTCTTTTTCCCTTAATATCATCTGGCTGAAATTGAGACATGTGGTCATTCCAAAACATATTTATGACATTTCTCAGTTTTGTGAAATAAAGCAATAGAACAATTGATGTTCATTTTCCTAGGAATTGTGATGGTGAAGATTAGTTTATCAAAACTTGTTAAGTTCACACTAACCATTTATGCTGCCAGCAGCTCTTTGAATAGGAAGCTGACCCTGTGAAACTAAGCTGTGGTTAAAAGTACCTGCCAGAACGTCTTTTCATTAAAGAGATATGAAAATGGATTATCTAACTGTTACTCAAATCTGTACTCAAAATATAGAGGTCCTTTCTTTTAACCTTTAAAAGAGTCACAGATGAACATAATAGAGGAAAAAAGAAAGACTGGGATTTTTTTTCTTAACACACCTTTTTGCTCCACTCCATGTTGTATATTTCTGTGTCATTCCACCTACTGTTAATGAAATAAACATCTTCTTTTTATTAAAATGTATCAAACCATTTTAGTGTGTTGGCACGTAGAACCATTTTAATAAAAGAACATTGCTTTAAAATTATATAATATGCCATTAAAGATTGCCATAATGGTAATCCAAAACTTACTCATCCACCTGTTAAGGTTTTGTTTGAATTTTGTTTTAATGTGAGTAAAAGCTTCTCATTGTCATTGATACTTTTTTCATATTATTCTTCAGTTTATCGGGTTTAGAAAGTAACTTTACATATTTTTATTACTAAAAAAATTACAAATTTGGGGCTTTTGTTTGTTCTTTTGTTTCTTACTGTGGAAAATATTTGAAGCCTGGAGATTTATTAGTTTGCAGTCACAGGCCTCTTCACTTTGTATACAAGGTCTTTATTATTACCCAAGTTTGATTACTTATCTTTGAAGCCATAAAAACCAGAGAGTTGAGATAAAGTGACAAAGATGAAGAAGGGATGAAATCTAAGCTTTTTGAGAAAGAATTAAAGCTGTTTAGCTTTAAAGAGGGAAATGTACAATGCAAATAGCACTTACTGGATTGATGGGCCAGAGAGCTGATTTTGAGGCCTGACTCTGCCATGAGTGATTCACTATAGACAGGTCACTCTACTGTCTCCTAATCTGGAAAATGAGAGGATTTAACTAAGTTAGGGTCAAAAAAACCTTTTTATATAAAGGTCATCTAGTAAATATTTTAGGCTTTGCAGGTCAAAATGGCCTCTTTGACAACGACTCAACTCTGTTGTAAATGAATACTTAATGAACAGACAAGGCTGTGTTCCAATAAAACTTTATTTACAAAAATAGGCAAGGGGCCAGAATTCATCTACAGGCCTTAGTTTGCTGATCTCCAGACCAAATGACCTTTAAGATTCCTCTCATGTCTTCATTCTGTGATACTGCTTTATTATCAACATACATACCTGAAAGGAATGCTTCTCTGTTCTTTTTTTTTTTTTTAATTTTTTATGTCTTTATTTTATTTTGAGAGACAGAGACAGAGAGCGAGCAAGAGAGGGGCAGAGAGAGAAGGGGACACAGAATCTGAAGCAGGCTCCAGGCTCTGAGCTGTCAGCACAGAGCCCAATGCAGAACTCAAACCCACAAACTGTGAGATCATGACCTTAACCGACTGAGCTACCCAGGCCGCTCTCTCTGTTACTTTCTATGCTGTACCAGTTGGGGCTGGCCAGGAGGCAGGAACCACAGTTATTTTAACAGAAAATCTGATACGTAAAGATTGGTGTACTCTGTTCAAATGAACTGGAAAGGTAAAAAGAAAACACTGAGGTAGTATGGATTTGACAACCACAGGAAGCAGCTGCTATCTCTGCGCCTGTGGAACAAGAAAAGGGTGGGGTTGTTAAACTATGGAAACTTGGAGGAAAGGTCCCACAAAGCTGAAACTCTGATCTCTGTTAAAGGGGCCCTGCTCAGCCGATGCTAATATTTCTGAGCTCCCAGGAGAGCTCTGTGAGAATGGGACCTCTGAGGGCCCCCCCTTTTTGGGAGATGGGGGATAGCTACACACATGATGAACCAAACAAAACAGACTTTGATTAAAGGAGGAAATATACTATTAAACTCAAGGAAGAACTAATTCACAGAACCACATTAGAGTACCAGTGGGAATGGTGTAAGAGTCATCATCCCCAGTGTTTTTAAATGAAAAATCATGTAGTTATCTTTCTGGATAGTTTTAATTTCAGAACACAGAGATCAAAATTATCTCTTATTCCTCTGTTAGTCTCCCAGCAGGAATGGTATAAGAGTCATTGTCTCCAGTGTTTTTAAATAAAAGATTAAATAGTTATCTATTCTGGATAGTTTTAATTTCAGAATGCGGAAATCAAGATTATCTCTTATTCTTCCAAGGCTCTTCCACTGATGTGTAACATGGCATTTGACTTCCTTTCTTGGTTTAGTTCCCTAGGCTAGCTTCCAGAGACTTTTATTTCCTCATAGAAAGTATATCTATGGTCTGGTTAAGTTCCTGTCCTCTCAGTTTCCAGTAGACCCAAGTAACAAGATAATTGCAGTAGTTGAAGGATGAAGGGAATATAGATCTCTGGCATATGTTCTCTCTTGTTCTTTTCTGTCTTCTTCTATTTCTTCTCTGTTTTTTTCTTTTTGCTCCCTTTTTCAGCCCAGAGAGCACTTTGTGACTTTCTTTGTGCCACTTAGTCATAATCCACCGTGTATTGTCATTTGTGTCTTATCTCAATTGGGTATGTGGACAGTACTTCATTAGAGCTCTCCAGCCAAGAATGATCTCAGTCTGCTTCTTCTCTCCCACTCAAAACAGTCACCAGAGGCAAACTGGCAGCTTAGCCAGGGAGGGCATCAAAAACAGAGCCTGGCACACAGTAAGCTCTGGGTAAATAATTGAATAACCGAGTAACCCCCGGCACAGTATCTTACATAATTGGCATCAAATTGAATCAACAGTTTCATTAATAATTTATAAGCTCTAAATAATTATTTTCTGACAGAAGCTTGGGGGTTGTGTTGTTGTTGTTAAAAACTATTTTTGTCTCCAGCACTTTCTGATTCTTAATTTCTTCATTTGTTGGTTCATTGTGAATGGACCCAACAGCTCTCAGTAGACAGCAGTGCCAATATCCATTTTTCCCCCTTTCTTTTGCCGTTTTCTCTCTATGTGTTGTGCCTGGGCTAAAGGGTTTATTCATGCAGTGGGAGGGCATTGTTCCGCCTGTGTTCAGAGGGCAACAAAGTGCTCTTTGGAATTCATGGACGTTGGCAGTTCCCTAAGTCCTCTTTAGCAATTCTCAGTCTCTTGTCCCAGGTGCCTTTCCTTCCAATATATACATACACACGAAAATTGTTTTCAGAATGTTTTCATATTTCATTCTTTAGCATGAAAGGAAAATGTTGAAAATAGAACTTCATGTTTTTCTTACACCTCAGTGTAATTTGGAATATGTTTCTCCACTGATGATGTGTATACCTTGTTCTACAAATGGTATTTCTGACCCAAAAGAAGCAAAAAAATAATAATCTTTGTTATCAAGTACTAATGTGGTTGCCTACTTGTTGCCAGTACTCTTCATAAGCTCAGGCAGGTGATAGTGATGAAGGGGTTGAAGACAGCTCTTGACATTTTTCCCTGGTACGTGTTCTAGACACTGATGAAGACTTCAAGTTCAGCAAACTCCTGGTAAATATATATGCCAGAGTAATCTCTGATTCCCAGGTTTGGGAGGTACAGTACAGACTAACTGAAAGTTTTCTAAACTTACATATTCTGACTAAACTTTTCTGTCTTGTCAGCCACAAGCTCTGCCCACTTGGAGGACCTTGCTTACCTGGATGAACAGAGACATACGCCTTTGAGAACTTCTCTTCGGATGCCGAGGCAGAGCATGGGCGGTGCTCGCACACAACAGGATCTGAGAGGTTAGAACCCTAGTAGGGCTTTGCCTGGAGATGCCCAGGCAAAACATAGAAATGGGCAATAGGCAAAAATTTTCTTTGTTTCCGGTTTCCACACTCAATTTAAGTCTCCCTTAACCATAAGCTTGTAACCATAGAATAGAAAGATAAACACAAATACATTATACTCATCGTAGCCATTGTAATTTCAAGCAGTCGAAAGCACTGATTCCTTGAAATTCTGAAAGAAAACAAGGGTAACAGTGGTGATGAGGGAAACAGCCTTTTAAAGCTCCTGGATTTCAGAAGTGAGTGTTGACTAACTTCAGCCCTAGCCATCCAGGTGAACTTGGTTCTGATAGTCACCTATTTCGAAGAGAATTTATTGCATTTTCATTCTAGTGGCCATTTCTAGTACTTTTATTTACTTGGACTCTCAGACGGTGTTTGGAGTCCTGTCCTTGCAACATCTAAACAACTTAACCCTTTTACCACTCGGACACCTGTTTCTCTACACTCTTTATACATACTGCATGTTTCTGCAGTCAGGAACCTGATCTTTTCAAAGATTCTCATTTTGTTGATCTTTTCAAAGACAGTCTGATTGAAAGATCTGTTAGTCGTCCCACTGCTTGTGCCTTTTGTTTGTTCAAAATGAACAAACAAAACTATTTCTAATAGCCTTATCAGACAGATGGTCCACTTTCTCTAATACCTAGTAATCCATAGCTCTACTCCCCCAAGTGCTTTTTAAATTTTATCTTATAGATTATTTTCGTCTTTCCTTTGCTCTCCTCCTCACCCTTTGTCCAATGCTAATCTGTATGGGTACCACATGCATAACTGACACAGGAAGGAATTCATTCACGCCTGCTCTCCATTCTGGAATTCACTGTGCTGAGTGTTTCTCAATGACTGACCAAGCAGGAACATAAAACGATTGATTGTATTGCTGCAATGACCATACCTCCGGTCAGCTATAGTGAGTTGATGATCTCAGTCATAGTTTTAGTTCCCAATCCTGTTCATCCTGCTCACTGTTTCTTCAGTTAGCCACATGCTATTTGCTTAGTATATGCAGCTGTGTATTTCTAGCCCAGAAAGTGGAATTGCATTAAGCACAATTTTAGTGCTGGTAGGTTGATTACATCCAAAATCTGAATAAATCTAGTCAAAAGACTAAATAAATGATTTGTGCCAAAACCAGAATGCATAGCCGTAATTAAGAAGATTGGACACATTATTTCACTCGTATATGGAATTTAAGAAACAAAACAAATGATCATAAGGGGAAAGAAAGAGAGAGGCAAACCAAGAATCAGACTCTTAACTGTAGAGGACAAAAGGATGGTTACCAGAGGTGCATAGGTGATGGGGATTAAGGAAGGCATTTGTGATGAGCACCGGGTATTGTATGTAAGTGTTGAATCACTAAATTGTGCACCTGAAAACAAACAAACAAAAGATTGGATACAACTATTGATCTATACAGACCTTTAGATTTGGTTGCAAATCTGCATTGGCATCACCTTGCATTTCTTACTGAAAAATAGACTGTTGCTATTTTATTTTCTGCTTTGCTAGTCCTAACAATGGATTTTGCATCACAGGCATACTTAGAGATCTTGTGGGTTCAGTTTCAGACCACCACAGTAAAGCGAGTTTCACGATAAAGCAAATCAAATGGATTTTTTGGTTTCCTAATACATATAAAAGTTATATTTATACTATACTGTAATCTATTAAGTATGCGAAAGCATTCTCTAAAAAAAATTGTACATACTTTAATTTTAAAAGGCTTTATTGCTTTAAAAATGGTAATCATCTGAGCTTTCAGTGAGTCATAATCACTGAACACAGATCACCATAACAAATATAATGATGGAAAAGTTTGAGATATTGCACAAATTACCAAAATGTGACACCAAGAGACATAGTGAGCACATGCTTTCACTATGGAAAATGACCCTAATAGACTTGCTCAGTCCAGGGTTGCCACAGAGCTTCTTCAGTTTTACAAAAAATACATTATCTACCTGTGAAGCACAACAAAACAAGGTGTGCCTGTAAGTAGAAGACAAAATCCACTGACAGATTGCAGCTGTGTAGTTTTGAGAACCCTTTGTGTTGGGTTCTATTGCTACTTGATGGTATGTCTCTGCTCTGATGTATGAAGATTCAGTCAGATCTTTGGCAGACACATTCTAGTGAGCTTGATATTTAGACACGGGTATCACTTGTATCTAGAAAACAACAGAAATCTTTTCTTTTGCATTGAACTTTGGCCTAAACATTCAGTAAAACCAAAGTAAATCCAAGGATTTTCAAAGCATGCCTTAATCTTTAGGGAGCCCTCTGCCTGAATAATGCATTCCTAGCAAAAGTAATTGTATATCCCTTGCAGATTCTGTCTCATCTGATTGTTTACACTAGAACTTGAAGATGCAGCTTTTCCACTGATAAAGGTGCTATGATATTAGTGTTTCAGCTCCTTAAAGTTGTCTTTTCTTTCAAGAGCTTTTCTTTTAGCATTCTAAATGGTTAAGAACATGCCATTCAGTTGAGTACTTGAATCCATAAGAGACTGGATGTTTATTAAGCAGTATTTTGCCTTCTAAAATTAGCATACTAATCTTCCCTCAAAAAGTAACATGTTATCTGAATTACTGTTTAATTAAGACACAGATGAACTCTGTGTCTTATGATATGACGTAAAACACATTTACAAGAAAGGAAAGCAAACTTGGATTGACTTTCTTATGTTTCTATAGACCTCCTTGATAAACCTTTATCATTTGTGCTTCTTACATCCAAAACATTGCACTTTATCATAGAAACAGAATCATATTGTTTTCCTGGCATACTTTTAGAAAACATGTCACATCATGCTTTCTATTTTATTTAAAAGAATATAACAAATTGCAGTCGTATTTTGGTTTTATATATTTTTCTTATGGCTGTGGTTGGAGTAGAACAATTTTACCCAAAAAAAGTAGTAGAGTGATTGAAACTTTGTAGTATACACTAAGATAAATCCATTAAAGATATATCTTTCTATATTTTAAAATGTTACTCAAATCCTATGAAATTTTTTTAATAACAAGTTGGTTTTAAATCACAAGTGATGATGGGGGCCCTAGGTGTCAGTCAGTTAAGCATCTGACTTTGGCTCAGGTCATGATCTCACAGTTCATGAGTTTGAGCCCCATGTCAGGCTCTGTGCCATAGCTCAGAGCCTGGAACCTGCTTTGGATTCTGTGTCTCCCTCACTCTCTGCCCCTCTTCTGCTCACATTCACTCTGTCCCCCTCTCTCTCTCTCTCAAAAATAAATAAACATTTAAAAAAATAATAATAAATAAGTCTCAAATGATGGGTTTTAAATGACCCTGGATCTTCAGAGAAGGTGGTTAATGGTCATGTACACTGTAGCCCGGCTACTAAATTTGCCGGCTGATTTGAAGTATGGAGATTATCGGAAATAATACCTCTTAAACATATGTCTCAAGAGGTATAAAGCATTTTTTGGGCACTTCATGCAAGCATTCTTGCACTAGTCTGTTTAGAGCAATGGTTCTCAAACTTTTTGTTGTCAGCACCCTTTTATACATTTAAAAAAAAATCATTGAGGACTTGGGGCACCTGGGTGACTCAGTTAAACATCTGACTCCTGATTTCAGCTCAAGGATCTCACAGTTTGTGGGATGGATCCCACGTGCTGTCAGTGTGAAGCTTACCTGGGATTCCCTCTCTTCTCTTTCTACCCCTCCCCTCACTGTGCACTCTCTCTCTAAATAAACAAACTTTTTTTTAAAAGCTTATTGAGGACCCCAAAAGCTTGTGTTTATGTGAGTTATATCTATTGATATTTACCATATTAGAAGTTAAAATATCTGTTTATTTTTAAAAAACAGTAGTAGATGTATTCTTTGTGAATAATCATATAAGCTCTGGAAAATCCTTCTGTACACTTGGGAAAGAATGAGTGTGGAAAAATAGAAGTAACCTTTTAGTATTATGAAAATGGTTTTGATTTTGTGGAGTCCGTAAAAGTATCTTCAAAATCCCCAGGGGTCCCCAGGTCATACTTTAAGAACCACTGGTTTGGAGAATACCGCTGCAGTTGAAGATAAGTCCCTTTACACCTTTAAAGACCACATAGTCTGTTTACAGAAATGCAAAAAAAAAAAAAATGTGTAGTTTTAGAATTGGTTAGAAGTTGTTCATAAACACATGTTTAAGAGCAGGCAGAGAGCTGTTTTTTTAATCTCTGTGACTTAGTTATTTTATGACTGGAAGTTTGTATCTTTTAATCCCCTCCATCTATTTCACCCATCCCCCACTTACCTCCCCTCTGGTGGCCACCGGTTTGTTCTTTGTATTTAAGAGCTGTTTGTTCATTTGTTTTTATATTCTAAATATAAGTGAAACCATGTGGTATTTTTCTTTCTCTTGTCTACCTAAGTTTTTCCCATCTTTTTATACTTCCAAGCTGGAAGGACCTCCTGTAGTCGACAAGCCTTACTCTTCCTGCTTTTGTTTTCAAGTACTTTTTGAATATTTGTCCTGAATTCACTTGGGTTTTAGGAGATACCTTCGCTCTGGAATTCTAAGCTGTCAGTATGTAATTCTTCACTCATCACTTAGCATTTATTACACTAGCTCTGTGTTAGAAGGGCCAGCCTGTTTTCACTGATGTTCTTTAGTTGTGTTATTTCACTGCAATGACTAAAACCTTACAGATTATTCCCAGATTTGAAGCACAATGGCTTGTAATTGTGTTCTGACCATTTTGCATGAAACCCAACACTTAATGCCAAAAAGAATACCTGTGCAATAAATGTTTGTTTGGATTAATAAAAATAAAAGTACAGGTGTAGCTCATTTCATAGTTACCTTAATAATAACTACAATTGTTTGATCATAATAATAGTGTTTTGACCAGAAGCGGAAGTTGCTGGATAACATCTGAGCTACAAGTGGGGTATTAACACTAACACTTGCGCACGCACACACACACATACACACGAACACACACACACAAATAAAAAGACTAGAGGGGAGGTAAAATACAGAATAGAAACAGCAATAGAGAAAATTTTGTTTTAAAATTTACTTCACTAGTAAAAAGTCTCTCTTTTTTTTTTTTTTACTTCTCAAGACAGCTGTTTTGAACAACTGTTCTAACAAAATTGATGTTTCCAGATACACAGCCCAACAATGGGGAAAAGGTCACGTAAGTGCACTGCCCAGGATCCCACTGCAGCAAGTTGCTAGATTCCTAGCTGTCAACCATCCAAGAGCCTGGGCTTTAATGATAAAATAGTTACAGAAGATTATATGCTAGTGTGGAGTATATAGCTGGCTAACCAACCATAAGTACCTTTTCTAGTCCCAAATCCTAATGTCTTTGAGAGATATTAATATGAAACATTACTAAAGTTTTTAACTCAAGTTTTAAAAATTGTTTTGGGGTCCATTTTAAAAAATTATATCACCAATGTGTTACTGTGGAGTTTTGCTTGAAATAACCAACCTGAAACCTCTCACTCTTTCTGACCGTCTTAATAGATTCTCTTCTTCCACAGAGAGAGACAGAAACTAAATTTGCTGCTTAGCAAAAGGAAGGAAGAGGTTATTGGTTTTTATAAATAAATGTAATAAATCTTTTTTTTTACGTTTCTCTTTTCGTAATTTATTTATTTAAATTCAAGTTAGTTGACATACAGGATAGTATTGGTTTCAGGAGTAGAACCTAATGATTTATCACTTACATAGGACACCCAGTGCTCATTCTAACAAGTGCCTATCACCCATTAGCTCATCCATCCACCCACCAGGATAAATGTAGTGAATCTTATGATGGAATATATAAAGAGGACAAGGGGGAATTAAAATACACAAAGCACATCATAGCATACTGATCTCAAGTAGTAGCTACTTGGGGTGAATTATTAATGGTAATACTCTAACTTGCCTGATGCTAAATCATAATTACACTGTTCTGCTTGAAGAAATTACATATTCCTAATTAAAATTTATTTCCCAATATATGTTCATTTCCTTAGGACTTTTACTAAATTATGTTACTAAATGGCCATTCACAGGCATTGGGTTTAGTTAATAGCTGCTTTAGTAGATACTAGGTAAGAGGGCATATGTGCAAATGATAATCTGACTGACTCATTGGCAGAATTTCTGTGAAATTGACCCTGCCATGGTTCTCATGGCTTTGTCAAAGCAAAAAATTGAATTTTCATCAAGTAAAGTCAGTGTTTCACACTATTTGTGAGTCCTTACTTTTCCAAAACAATGAATGCTTTATGAAGATGACTAAGATGCATGTCATGAAGCTAATATTCTTGCATTAGCCTCCTGAGTCACACACCCCTGAGGTTCTTAGTCATCTTGATCATGACCTGGCTGGCTCTCACATTTACAAGAGAATATTTCCATCAGTCTCTTTTCTCTCACTGTTCACTGTTTAATTCTTACAAGATTAAACTTCTTTCTTTATATTTAAAATCCAAAGATAAGGTTGCATGTACATAACTGCCTATAGGTAAATATTAAATGCATAGATTATAATCTTCAGTTGTATGAAGTTGACCCTTCCACCCCCAGGCAACTCTTTTGAAAAGTACCTTAAAATTTGAAAATGCAGCTTTCAACCTGGATATCTTTGAATGTCTGCTAGAAACTAGTTTATGCTTTTTGGAGTAGTCTGGCTATGATTTTTTAAAAGCAGATCACTACTTGTTAAAGTAGCTCCAGATAGGTGCCCAGATCTGGTTTTTATGTAAGCCAGTCTTATTTGGTAAATTTCATCTTCAGGTGTGAGAATCCAAACAGTAGCTAACATATGACAGAGTTCCCCCACAAGACCCTCAAGGGAGAAACAACTTTGAGAAAGAGAAGAAAGAGACTGTAAAACACATAGCCTTGTAATAGTCACAGATGGACTCCTTGCATTAAATAACACACTACTTAGAGAAAAGAAAGCCTGTAGAGAAACAGGGAAGAGAGTCTAATCATGGTAATTCTACAAGAATAAATCACTGAAAATATTCTTAAATACTTTAAGTGCAATAAAGAAAAAATAACCATTATGACATTTTGATGGTTTTAAATGTTTTAAAATTTTAAAAAAATTTTAAGTGTATTTATTTATTAGGAAAGAGAAAGGGAGAACACAAGCAGGGGAGGGGCAGAGAGAAAGAGAATCCCAAACAGCATGGATCCCAACTCAGGGCTCATGCCCACAAAAAGCATGAGACCATGATCTGAAACAAAATCAAGAGTTGGATACTTAACCGATTGAGCCACCCAGGTACCCCGGAGCTAAATTAGATTTAAAGAATTGGGGTGCTAGTTAATCTATCATTATTTTCTCCAAAAGTGACTAAATCTTATTAAAGTAATCATCTTGCCAATAAATTTACTTAGGTAACGCTTTGCAAAACATTTTTTAATTCTGTAAAATGATTTAAGCTTTACAATCTTGTATCTAAAAGGTTTTTTATGGAATAACTTCCCAAGATATAATAAAATATAGAACTGGAGAATTTCTTTTGTAGGACCATCACTGTTTCATCACTGAGTGTTCACTTAAAAATGTTTTATCTTAAAAGTCAAGTAATTAACCAGTTTTGATGCTCCAATAAAAATAAATCTCAGGTCTCATCCTCAAGGCCAACAATTTAATAACACAAAACTATTTGACACAGTTACATAATTATTTTATCAGATGTTTCACATTTTAAAAGCCTTACTGTTTTTATATTTTCCCTACATTTTTTGAGGTATTCAACATGAGGAAACCTATGAAAAGTGGCATTTGAGAGAGTTAGGTTTTCCTGATTTCTTTTATAATTTTATTTTATTATTTTATTATTTTCTCCCCTTCCTGAAAATTCCACTCAGCAGTGACTCCAGATTTTTCTCAACAAATGTTTTCCTATAAGACCAATGTCAGAAAGCTGAAATTTAATATGCAGTTATCAGAGACTCAAAAGTATTATTTACTAGAGTAAAATAAGCCTCTTCCCTTTTTTATCTCCACATTAATAGAATACAGTGGACTTCTTAAAACGGTAAGACAACTATTGAGAATGGAAGACTTTAAATAGATATAAAAATGATAGTTTGCATTTACGAAAGTTCTTATTCTTTGGTGACACAGTGCTAAGAGCTTTAAATGTGTTCTTACTTAATCCTCACAACCCTTTTATCTAAGTAGTAGTAAAAAAGGAAACAGGATTTAAAGAGGTTAAACAACTTGCTTAAAGTTACACATCTAGTCATGGGCAGTGCCAGGATTCGTTTCAAATCTGGCAGACTCCAGAGCCTGTGCTCTTAACTAACGTACTATACAGTGTTATGGACAGTATAATGTAAAAAGCAGTAAGTCATGTAATAATGTAACAATACAACGGCTTATTTTAGATACTCAGGACTGTAGGGTATTTTACTCGGGACTGTAGGGTATTAGGTATGGGAGAGAGGGCTGCATATCAGCACTGAGTGCCAATGACTGTCCTTCAAGTGGTGGCTCTGATCAGACAGGGTACCACTGTGACTCATTAGCCCGAACTAGCTCCTACTTCCCTATTTCTATTAATAGTACTCCAATTTTCCTCTCACCTGGCTTTAATTCTTGAAGTCAGCTTTGAATCACTGTCTTCATTATCTCCTACATCCAGTACTTCTGATGCCCTGAGGATTCTACTCTCCTAGTTTCTCACATTCTTCCCATGTTCTCCGTTCTCAGTGCAGCCAATTAGCTTGTCTCCCTCCTCTGGTCTTTTCCACATTTGAATCAAGCTGATACCTGGCTTGCCAGATTAATCTTTCTAAAAAGCAGCTCAGATCATGTCATTTCTCCGTCTTACAGTTATCATTGCTGTTGTCCTTCTCTGATACGGAAACCAGAAAAATAAGTAGTTTCAGAGAAGGTAGGTTATGGTTTGTTAGTACCTTAAAAATTAACTCTTGCTGATACTGTTCTTCAAAATGGACACTGCCAGATGGACCATGAAACAGAACAGGTGATGGACAAGAACTAAAGGAATAGATATATTAGATAATGTATGAGAAACTTCCTAGACAGTACTTAATGAATTTTATTAACTTACTCAAAAACAAAAACTAAAATCACTTCTATGCTAGTTGAGAACTAACACAATAAATTGTACAGTCAGACCCTTTTCCATCTAGAGTCACTAACAGCAACTCAGTATGTTTTTAGCTGAGTTAACTGAGCCATTAACAAGGATAGGTAGAGTAATTAACAAAGAAGAAATAGATACAAATAAACAAATTATGTTTAAGATAAGGAGGGGAAAGTTGAATTACAATATGAAACATATGGGTATCTTTCTAGAGTACTTAAAAAGAGAATAAAAAGACAACTTTTGGAATGAAAGAAAGTACTTGCAAACCGTATAACTGATAAGAGGTAAATATCCAAAATATATAAGGAATTCCTATAACTCAATAGCAAAAAAATTAATAACCTGATATTTTAAATGGACAAAGGACTTGAATAGACATTTCCCCAAAGAAAACATACAAGTGGCCAACAGGTATTTGAAAAGATGTTCAAAATCATTACTTATGAAGGAGTTGCAAATGAAAATCATAATGATCAATCACCTCATACCTGTTAGAATGGCTATTAGAAAACACACGTACACAAAGAAAAGAACAAGACAAAGAGATAGAGAAATTGGAACTCTTGTGCTCTGTTGTTAAGAATGCAAAATGGTGCAGCCACTATGAAAAGCAGCACAGTGGTCCCTCAAAAAATTAAAAATAAAACTGCCATATTATCCAGCAATCACGTGCCTGGGTATATATCCAAAAAACTAAAATTGGAATCTCAAAAAGATACATGCACTCCCATGTTCATTCCAGCATTTTTCACAATCGTTAAGAGATGGAAAAAACCTAAATATCCATTGATGGATAAATATGTAAAGAAAATGTGCCATATACATAGAGTAGAATGTTATTCAGCCACTAAAAAAAAAGAAGGAAGTACTGTCATATGCTAAAACATGGATGAACTTTGGTGACATTATGCTAAGTTAAACCAACCATAGAAGAACAAATACCACATGATTTCACTCATATAAGGTATCTAAAGTAGTCATACTCCTCGAAGCACAAAGTAGAATGGCAGATGCTAGGGCCTGCAGGAGGGGAAAATGAGTTGCTGTTCAGTGGGTGTTAAGTTTCAGTCATGCCAGATGAGAAAATTCTAGAGATCTCTATGACATTGTACTTACATTGATGATCTTGTGTGCTTATTTGCCATCGAATGATTATCTTCTTTGGTGAAGAAGCATCTGTTCAAATATTTTGTCTACTTTATATTGGGTTGCTTCTTTTCTTGTTATTAAGTTTTGAGAGTTTATTCTATAGTTTTGATATAAGTCTTTTATCAGATACATGCTTTGCAAATATTTTTTTCCCGTAATATGGCTTGTCTTGTCATTGTCTTTAACAGTGTCTTTTGAAGAACTGAAGTTTTTAGAAATCCAGTTTATGAATTTTGTCTTGATGGATGTGTTGTATCTAAAATTTATTTGACTAACTAAAGGTCATAAGTATTTTCTCCTATATTTTCTTCCAGAAGTTTTACAGTTTTAGATTTTACATTTTGGTCTATGATTAATTTTAATTTTTATATACGGTGTGTGATATGTATGAAAGTGGTTTTTTGAGGTTTTGTTGTTTGTTTTGGTTTGGTTAGTTTTGTTTTTACCTATAGGTATCCAATTATTCAAATACAATTTGTTGTAAAGACAAAAATTTTTTGAGATTTGTAGTTCTCATTATTTCTGGTGTTCTTCATCTCTTTGTGTTAATCCGTATTTCTGTCCAGTAACATTTTTCTTCAGCCTGGAAGACTTTTTGTATTGTTTTGTTTTTTTAACATGTCTTATATTGTGGATCTGCTGGTGATTAATCTTTTCAGCTCTTATATGTCTGAAAAAGTCTTTATTTCACCATTACTTTTAAATTTTCACTGGGTATATAATTGTAGGTTAACAGGTTTTTTTTCCTTTCTGTAATTTAAAGTTGTAGGTCTGCTGTCTTCCCAGTTGCGTTGTTTCTGACCAGAAATCTGCTGTCGTCCTTATCTTTTGTTCCTCTGTACTTCATATGTCTTTTTATTCTGTGGCTGCTTTTAAGATTTTTCTCTTTGTCTCTGGTTGTGAGTAATTTGATTATATCTTGGTGTCATTTTCTTCATATTTCTTGGACTTCAGGCTCATTAAGCTTCTTGGATCTGTGAGTTTATAGCTTTCATAAGATTTAGGAATTTTATAGCTATTTCTTTAAATATATTTTCTGGCACCCATCTTCAGGGGCACTGGTTATATTTGGCCACTTGTAGTGGTCTCATAGTTCAATGACACTTTATTTTAGAGGATTTTTTTTCTCTGTATGTTTAATTTGGAAAATTTTTATTCCTATGTCTTCAAGGTCACTCATTCTTTCTTTTGTAGTGTCAAATTAGTAATTTCATCTAGTATATTTTTCACTTCTCTTGTAGGGTTTTTTTTTTCTTAACAGTTCACTTGTCTTTTATATGTCTCATATCCCTACTTTTGAACACAGAATATTGTTTTAATTACCGTTTTAAAGTCTTTCTCTGATAATTCTAACATCTGTCAGTTCTGGTGCTGTTTCATTTGATTCATTTTTCTCCTAATTGTGGTTCCTTTTTCCTGCTTCTTTGCATGCCTAACAATCTTTGTTTGGATGCCAGACATAGTAGATTGTACCTTACTGACAGTAGATATTTTTGTATTCTTATAAATATTCTTCAACTTTTTTTCAGGAATGTTGAAGTTATTTGGGAACAGTAGGATTAATTTTGGGTCTTGCCTTTAAGATTTGTTGAGTAGGACCAGAACAATATTTATCACAGGTCTTAAATTTCTATACTACTAAGACAAGACCTTTCTGGATATCTTACCTAGTGTCCTGTAAATTGTGAGTTTTTCCATTCTGGCTGCTAGTAACAGGCCCTATTCCTGGCCCTGTGAAAGCAGCAGGCCCTCTTCCCTCTAATCCTCTTGGATAGATCATTTCCTGGCCTTGGGCAGTTTTCTCATATATATGTGCCAGTCAGTACTCTACTTTCCACACATCTCCAGAATGATTACTTTTCACTCTCACCTTCTCAGAACTCTTTACTATGAAGGGGTTGCTGCCTTAGTCTTCCTGGATTCTCAGTTTCATATCCTCAACTCAGGGAGTCTGCCAGAATCTGACTGGGTTTTCCCTCCCTACATCATGGTCTGGAAATTCTTTTAAGGCAGTAAGTGAGCATAGTATTTGCCTATTCGTTTTTCCTCTCTCAGGGATCATTATTTTTCATTGACTGTGTCTAGTGTCTTAAAAACCATTGTTTTATATACTTTGTCTAGAAGTTTGTTTGGGGATTGTTTTAGATACAAGGGTAAATATAGTCCTTTTCACTCCATCTTGGGCAGAAGTAGAAATTCATGTCATCGTTTTAAAAAGAAAGTTATAAGTGAAGTAGATCAGAGCATAAACTCATCTCTCATTAGAAAATGACTGGCCAGTCAGTGAAGCGAATGACTTCAGCTCAGGTCATGATCTCACAGTTCATGAGTTTGAGCCCCACATCAGGCTCTGTGCAGACAGCTCAGAGCCCGGAGCCTGCTTCGTGTTCTGTGTCTCCCTCTCTATTTCTGCCCCTCCCTCCCTCGCTCGCTCTCAAAAATAAATAAGTATTAAAAGATACATATGTATTTTAAAAAGAAAACAACTGGCTTGGTAGTTAGAATTGGGTTCTTTGTGAACTAAACTGCATATTATACCTGTAATGATGCAGAATTAAATATGGTCATTTGTAACACAAGAATAAATCTCACAGATAGCATTAGCAAGACCTGTTACTACACTGATTTGTGTGGCTCCAGCTTTCTCAGTTACTTTTCTAAAAGAAAGAATAGTCTTTAGAAATATCTATCCTATCCTCTCTGAACATTAGCTTTAAAACACAATTTCATCCCTTCCCCCAGCTTCCTGTAGAAATAATATTCTTGATTGTTGGTACTTTGGTCAACGTCCAGGCCTTGTCTGTGATATGCACAGAGCTTGGAAAATAACATTTTTTTCTTCTTTGTTCTGCTGTTTAATGGTCCACTTATTTATGGTAGTTGCCATTAAACAGGAATTTATCCCTAAAAGGTGCCAAACAAATGATCCATTTCTTTTATTATTATAGTACAGAGCAGTGATTGTCAAAGACCTGGATATGCATCTTATAACTGCCTTTCTGAAGCACTCCTGTTTTACCAAAGCAAAGTGTATACATATTTCCCTGCAGTTAAGAATGGAAAATCCATATTAACTATTTTCATTCATGAATTCATTTGTTAAATGTTATTGAATATACCTACTCTATGACAAGAACCGTACTAGTTAATAAGGACTTAACAGGTTAGGTGATTATCGTAGGGTGAGATGATGCCTTCTAGGGGTAGAGTGTAGAGGTTAACATGATCATGTTAGAGAGAGAGAGATTTGGTAGCTCTACACAGAAGGAATAAAAGCCGTTTTAAGTATATAGTAAAAGCAAGAGATACTGAGAACCTACGCTCTATGACTGCCATTCACTGAGAATTAAGAGTCTAAGCTAAGAACTTTACATGTACTCGTTTAACCTAATGAGGTAGATACTCTTCTTATCCTCATTTGACCACTCTAGAAGCGGTGGAATAGGAGAGAAAAAAGGAATTGTATCTGAGAAATAGTCCTCAAGAATTATTGAGAGGATTTGTGACAAATTAGATGTAAGGACTAAGGAAGAAGAAATCCTGATGAGTGCCAAGTTTCTATCTGGAAAGACCAGGCAGATGGGCAATACTTCATTAACTGAGATAATAAATGGAATAGAAAGAGTAGATTAAGGTAGTGAGACAATAACTTTAGTTTTAAACATTTGAATCTTGAGGTTTCTATCGGAAATCCAAATAGGATAACTTTTGTAAATAGTTGGACATGCTGTGTAGGAGTGTGGGAATGAGGTTTGGAATAGAAATACAAACTGTCACCACTTAGATCGTCGTGAAAGCTATTAGTCAATTCCTTTGAGACTACCCAGGGAGATAATGAAGACAAAACAATAAAATCTAGAACCTAGAATTGGCATTACCTTAAGGATGGGCAGAAGAGGAGGAATCATTAAAGACACATCAAGAGGAGATGACTAAAAAAAGAACTAGAAGAGGGGCACCTGGCTAGTTCAGTCAGAAGAGCCTGCCACCCTTGATCTCAGGGTCGTGAGCTCAAGCCTCACGCTGGGTGTAGAGATCAGTTAAGTAAATAAATAAATAAAAACTTAAAAAAAAAAAAAAGAACTAGAAGAAAATGTTGTCATGTTAAGCCTAAGAAAGGAATGTATTTCAAAAAGTGGGGATTGGTTAAAAGTGTTAAATACTGAGGAGTGGTTAGGAAGCATAAAGACTGGGAAAAGAAATCATATACTTAACAGTTATGCTTCATATAGTCATACTTGAGTGACTTTAACCAAAACAATTTCAGCAGATATACTGCTGAATAAAAGGAGAGGAAACCAGGCTAGAACGCACGACTGCTGTGGAAGTGAAGAGAGCAAGCATGGCTCTTTCACAGTGTTGGGGAGTAAAAGGAAGAAGGGAAAAGGACTTAAAGAGAGTCAGTATGTTTTCAGTAACCTTTTTGCTGATTTTTGTTTCAAATAACTGTGTCGGGGAAGTGGGGAATGGTTATGGTTACTCCGGATGTCCTCTTGGCTTGCTGATTAACCACCAGATACTGTCCCAGACATGTCATATATTAACTCATTTAATCCCCACACTATCATTGTTATCTCTACTTTTAAAATGAGGAAAACTGAGATCTCAAGAGCACAAGCAATTATCCTAAGGTCACACAGCCAGTAAGCAACATAGACAGGATACAAACTGAGGGATCCTAGCTCTGAGTCTAAAGTGTTACCTACTCTGCTGTGTTTCCTTGTTGACCTGAAAAGTGATTCTGCTTTATTTAACCTTTTCTTTCTTTCTTTTTTTTTTTTTTTAAACAGCAGTTATCTGGAGAGAACATTTCTCAGACTGTTATCTTTAGATTGTCTTTTAGGACCTGTTTCAAATTACTTTACATTCTTTAAAAACTCATTTCCTGGTGTAGGAATAGCTGCCTACTGGAGTCCTGTCCAGAGCAGCAAGAATAAACACCAGACCCTAAAGAGATTTGACTCCTGTAAAGGGGAGAGTGAACTTTCTACAAATTCAGTAGACAAATCAGCCCTTGCCCTGGTTTAAGCATTGCTTAAGAAAAAAATAAGCATGTTTTTCGACTTCTGTTTGGTGCTGAGGTGATATCAGGTTTTGTCTGAGCACATGTGTTTCTCTGCTTTGCGTCCAGAAGGGCACACATGTCATGAATCCCAAGAATGAGCCTGAAATTATCTTTTGTTCTGAGGAACAGAGGTGCTTCCAGGCTAGACTTTACAGTCATTGTGGAAGAATGCGAAGAAAGCCAGCCCTGCTCCTGTTTGCACCAGGCCTTGGCTGTGTTACACACACCCTTTCTTCGGCCAGGCCTGTAACTGACTTCTTTTAAGATGATTCATGATTGTTTTCCATGAGTAAATATGCTTTAGTCTAAGTCCAGTTAGAGCTCGTTTGCCTCCACTTCGCCTTCTCCTTTCCCACTTACGGCAGCTGTTTGTACTTGCATTTGGGCAAAGCTAATCTGTTAGCCTCAGTGCACTTTGCGTTGTTTTTTAATGTTTACACTTTGCCTCAGTGAAAGAAAGGTCCGTTAGCTTTATAAGCCTAGATGTGTAATTATACTTAGTGATGGTCTCACCGAGACTGTTTCCTAGAGAGAATGCATTCGTCTGCCTCAAGCCTGATTTGCATTGAAGAGATGCACACACTGCAGAGGTGCCCACACCCATCTGAGTCTGGAGTGGTCATTAAATCCTTTTTAAAACTACTTTCCAAAGCTTGTCTTATTTGTGTGCCTTTTTGAAATGTGATTCCTTTCCGTGTTTTTCCTTTAAAGTTTTATTAGGAAAATTTTCAGATACACCAAAAAAAAAGAAAGAACCTTACAATCAACACTCATATATGCACCACCTTGATTATATCACTAATCTTTTGCTGTCTTATCATCTGTCTGTCCAACTGACCATCTCTTTACCCGTCCATCTTTTTTTATGAATTTTGAAGTAAATTGCGGATATTGGTATACTTTAGTAGAATGCTTTGAGGAGGCGGGATGGTCTTGCTGTCTAGGGACTGCCAACTCCTGAGTGTCAGGGGTAAGAAAGCCACGCATGTTACTGAATGGTATGGATTAGCTCCTTTTTTTTCCTTTAGCTCAGCTGTAGTTGCAGTGGTAATTTCTCATGGATTATTTCAGTGTTTCTGCCTTAGAAAATCTCTTGGAAGCCAGCTGATATCCCAAACAAACATTTATTTAGGAATATGAACTCCACAGAGAACATCCCTTACCTCCATGTCCCACAATGCAGGCCAGGGTGCTTTCTTGTTCGTATGCCCTAAATTTATTACTGGTACATAGGAAGTAGGGCTTTCTTTTATCATATTGAGCTGACAAAAGCCTTAGGTTCTGAGGTACAGAAATTGTTTCTAGGCTGTTCTTGGCGTCTACAGTTGTTTTACCATATGGTACTGGGCTAATTTTGTCTGTTCTTCCCTTGAGGCTTTTGTGAATTGATTACATTTTTAGAAAAATTTTTAAATAACTTTTTAAAATGTCAAAGCTTTCTCAGTAGAATAAAATATGATGAGAGATTACGTCAACATGAGAACAAGTTATCTTAAGAGAATTTTTCTGAAAAAGTTAAGCATTTCTACTGAGTCTGTATTTACTCCATATTATAAATTAGCATTGGTCATATTCATGAAAGCCTCTTTTGATACAAAATATAAAGTAATCTTGGACCTGAAGAGAGAGATCTGTTAGTTCAGAAACCAAATGAGCGTTTCTGCGACTCTTCTCTCTCTGGAAAGGTCATTTCCGGCCAAGCATGCACTTCCTAAAGGGAAGCACAGGAGAGGTGAAGGAAAAAAAAAGAAGATAGCTAAGCCTGATCAGTTCTGGGTCATCAGCGGGATCATTCATGTCACTTTCAGATTTAAAAGTGACATCCTATAGAGCAGTTGCAACATAATAGAAAAATCCTGGATTTTTGAGCCAGAATTAGGTTTTATTTTTAGTTCTGAAACCAGCTGTGTGGCTCTAGGTCTCACTAGGCCTCGCTAGACTCACCTCAAGCCAACTGATCTCTTTTCCTTCCTCCCTGGAAGTCCTATCCCTGCTCACCCCGAGCTCAGAGTAACTGGGTGCCCACTGAGCACGCTCAGGTACCCAGGAAGCTCCAAGTGGGTCACAGCCACCTACAATCAAGTGACATGGAAAGCGGTGGAGTAAGGAGCTCCAGAAATCAGTCCCACCACGGAAGCAACCCTGAAGCTGGCAAGTCTGACAGAATCAACTTTCTCAGAACTTTGGAATTGCTAAGTGAAAAAAGCAGATTATGAAACAGGATCTATAGTATGATCTCATTTTGAGGTTTTTAAAATGAATATTTATGGTACAGAGAAAAACTTGGAATATATATGCATAGTGTTTCTCTCTGGCTACTGAGAGTATAGTTATTATCTTGTTTATCTGCTATTCCTAAGTTTTCTATAGTGAATGTATATTACTTCTGTAAAAAATAGCAAAAGCAAAATAGAACAGTTTGGCAGTTTCTCAAAAAGTTAAACATAGAGTTTCCAAATGACTCAGCAGTACCACTCCTAGATATATACCCAAGAGAGCTGAAAACATATGTACATGAAAACTTGTACATGAATGTTTATACCGGCATAATCATAATAGCCAAAAAGTAGAAACAAATCAGATTGCTTGTCAGATAAGTTGGTAAACAAAATGTGATGTAGCCATATAATGGAATATTAGTCAATTAAAAGAATAAAGTACTGATACATGCTTCAACATGAAAGAACCGCAAAAACATTATGCTAAGTGTGCCACACGTAAAAGGCCACATATTACACAACAACATTTATTGCATATGTCCTGGATCGGCAAATCTGTAAAGACAGGAAGTCTCTGGTTGCCAGGGGCTGGAAGCAAGGGGGACTAGGGAGTCATAGCTAATGAGTATAGAGTTTTATTTGGGGGGGAGGGGATAAAAATGTTGAGGGATTCAGTAGTGCTGGTTGCACAATTTTGTGAATGTATAGTTGACCCTTGAGCAACACAGATTTGAACTCTTGGTTCACCTTTTTAGACAGTACTGTACGTGTATTTTCTCCTCTTCATGATTTTCTTACTAACCTTTTCTCTAGCTTACTTTATTATAAGAATATAGTGTATAGTATGTATAACCCATAAAATATGGGTTAATTGACTGTTTATGTTACCAGTAAGCTTCCAGTCAAATAGGCAACATGTTAATAAAGTTTTAGGGGGAGTCAGAAGTTAACCTGTGGATTTTCACCTCCAGGGGGCATCAGTTCCCCTAACCCCCATGTTGTTCAAGGGTCAGCTGTACTGAAAACCACTGAATTGTTTACTTTAAAGGGGTGAATTTTATGATCTGTGAAGTATAGCTCAATAAAGTAATGTTTAAGAAAAGTCAAATAGACTATAAGCTACAAGAATTAGAATTAGAATTAATATATTTAGCAAGTTAAAGTCAAATTTTTCACTGAATTCTGTAATTATAGTTATGGATTTTTTAAGTCTTTATTTTAAGTCCAGTTAACATACAGTGTTACATTAGCTTAGAGTTATGAATTTTAAAAGAATAAGTTTCGTTAAAAAGATGAGAATCAGGACATTATAAGCGATTCTGTAGCTGAAGCTTCACAGCCCGCCCCCCCTTTTTAGTGAAAAATTGGGACATTCTTAAACTGATACAGGAAACTATTTTCTTCTCTTTTTAGAGTTTGGCTCTGTATTTTTAATTATTTGTACTATTTTTGGAATTGTTGTCTTTTTTTAATGCAAAGTAATCATTCTAATAGCTTTCAGAGAATTTTAAATTTTAAATACATGTATGCTTGCTCGTGAGCAGATTTTTCAAGTAAGCTACCATCTCCAGATCCCATTTAATGATGTGTAAGTGGTTTAAGTATGTTCTAGAATACTATAAGCAGTATAAATAGATCTCATTTACCCCCTTATGGTTTCCCTCTCTCCTGTCCTCATTCCCTTCCCCTGGACTTTATTCTCCAAAATGTAAAATGGGGTTAGAGTACAGTACCTTATTTTTAGTTAATTATTTCAGTAAGCGTATATTGAGTGCCTACTCTGTGTCAAAACACTGTGGTAAAGTTAAAGATACAAAAATAAAATACGTGGCCCCGGGACACTGGCTGGCTCAGTCAGTAAAGCACGTGACTCTTGATCTCAGGGTCATGAGTTGAAGCCCCACACTGGGACAGGGCTTTGAGCTTGCTTTAAAAAGCAAGCAAACAAACAAGTAAAAAACCACCTGGTTCTAGACAGATAAAATGATAACATCTTAGCGCTACTCTCTGAATAGTTAGGAGGGCACTTAACCCAGATAAAGGAGGTCAGACAGGACTTCTTTTTACCATCAATATAATTAGAAGGTTGATCTTTGAAACCAAGTTACACCTGCTTTGCATTTTTAGAGAACTATTGAAAGTAGAGCTCATGCTTGGCTGTTAGCACATCCTACAACTACATAAGCACAGAAAAACATCTTGAGGAAAGTGGTAGGATCTCTTGTCTCCAAGATGTGTGTTTAGGCCAAAACTCTTTTTTTTTTTTTTTTTTTTTTTGAATTGGCATAAATACAGGCAGTAGAGGAGCAAAGACCTGAGGTCAGAGTTCGGTTTCTGCTTCCTTGACTGCTAAACATGTTGAAGACGTTTTAAACTATCAGAGCTTTAAGGGACTCTGCTTATCCTAATTTATCTACTAAACTAAAAAGAAAAATACCCTCATGAACTTAAAGGAATTGCTGTTTTTCACTGGTATCTTTTTAAAAGACAGACACATCATCTTTGCATTGCTTCCTGCAGGACGATACATACTGATATGGCCGTATTACTTGTTAAATATTGAAATCTGTCCCTCCTGGTTGTTAAAGAGCTGATGCTTTAAGCCACCCAGATGTTCCACCACAGTCTGGACTCCCCCCAGGGACTCCAACCCTGTATCTCTCTGCAACCCAACAACCAAAAGGTTGTCTCCAGGCATAGCGGGAAGCCTTCAGGATTCTGTTTCTGTACTACTTTGGCATCCATTCTGATTGCTGGTGCCCAGGCCATACCCACTGTTTAATAATTTTGAATCTCACCCTGACTTTCTGACTTTTCCATAAATCATTGCTGTTTTAACTGTGTTTGTTTTCTGCCAAGTAGAGTAGCCCATGGCCCTAGCTCACCTGCTCTTGCTTACCTGTGTAGAACCAAAATTGAGTCGTATTATTTGCTGAGCAACCCAAAATACCCATCACACTAGAACTAATAGTCTCCTAAACCCTGCTGCTTTTCGTCTGTATTTCTTTCAGTGATGACAGTTTGGCCTAAGTTCTGTGTCCTCATTGTTCTTTCCAGTTCACTTTGCACCTTATAGGCCTCCAGATATCTCCCTGAAGCCTCTGCTCTTTGAAGTGCCCAGCATCACTACGGAGTCGGTGTTTGTTGGCCGGGATTGGGTGTTCCACGAAATCGATGCTCAACTTCAGAGTTCAAATGCCAGCGTGAACCAAGGAGTAGTGATCGTGGGAAACATTGGGTTCGGCAAAACCGCCATCATCTCCAGACTGGTGGCCCTCAGCTGCCATGGAACACGGATGAGACAGATCGCCTCAGACAGCCCACACGCTTCCCCCAAACGTATGTATTCCTTTTTAAAGAACTTCCTGCTTCATTGCTTTGAGAGTTTTTCTGATGTATTAAGTCTTACATCCTTTTATTTTCTGATGTGCACAACCAGACCTGCATGAGAGGACTATTAATTCGAAGTTGAGAAAAAGAATGTAATACTCTGTTTACATTTAACCCACATGTCTAGCAGTCACCTAAGTATGACTGAGAAAACCTTTTTCTGGGAATAAATTTATGAGTCTTTCCTTCTGGCAGCCTGGCTAGTCTGCCCTTTGGATAATGACTGTAGCAATTGCCTGCAAGAGGCGCTTGCATCTATCACTGTCAGCTTTTGCTCAGTCTGTGCCCATGTCTTCTTGTTACATGCCAGCACAGTCTGCTTACAGCCTTCATTTCCTTGCTCTTGATGTCAGTACTGCACTGCCTGGGCTTGAACTTCATTGTGTCCTTGAAGGGTTTCTTCTGCTTCCTTCTGAAAGGATGCTGAGATCTCATATGTATTCATGCTCCTTTCATCACACGCCAGACACAGCTTAATGATCATCACCAGGGTCTTGTTTGTTTATTTCTAAAACACTCACATGCTCCTTAGTATCAGGCACTCTCTAAGAACTTGACAAATATTACTTCATCCAATCGTCTTATCAACTCAAAGAGGTAGTTCCCATTATCTTCATGTCACAGATAAGTGATCTGAGGCTCAAAGACGTTAAGTAGACCTCCCAAGTTTCATAGCCAGTAAATGGTGAAACAAGTATTTGAGCCTAAGCAGTCTGGTTTCAGAGGCCGTTCCCTGATCCTGTTTGCTGTTCTGCCTCTCCTTAATGGAGGAACTCGCCTGAATAAAGGAGAAGAAAGGAAGATAGGTGTTCTTCCTATACACTCTATATGTATAGAACTAGTCTTCCTGATTTCTGTTAGTTATAAGAAAACAAAACTAGAAACTATTGCTCAGCAAGTCCAAATCATTAATCTAGCTCACCGGAACTTTTCAGACAGCCACCACTAGAAATGGTTTGAGATTATAGTAGTTACAGAGTCTGACACATGGTAGAAACTCAGCAAGAGCTCACTGAGCACCCTCTAGACATTTTGGCTTCCTGATGAAGTTAATTGACAGTCTCATGTCATTAAGTGGGCAGATTGCCTCTGGTTAACTTACAGATACCTCACATGGAGAAGAAGGACTAGTATCTACAAAGAAAACTGGTTGAATCGATAGTCCCTGTTTACCAGAGTCTGGTAAGAATTGGTATGGAAGAATTCCTTTTCTACAAGCATCGTGAGGCTTAGCTTCCACATGGAGCTTTTCTGAGGTAGATTGGCCTTGTATCATGAGAGTCAAGAGTCCAGATTTTGAGCCCCAGCACTCCATTGACTGTATATGCTTTGAAACGTTGAGAATTTTAATTGAAATTTTTAGACTTGTTTTCTCATGTATAAATGAGGAAGTGGGACTAAGTGATCTTTAAGATTTGTTCCTGTGTTAAAATTCTGTGATTCTAAAAACATATCTTCTCGAAGTTGAAAAGTAGTTGAAATTAACTTTCCAACCTATTCCAGTATTTTTCTTTGAGCACTTAAATATCACACCAGACTACATCTTATCTGAGTAATCCAAGAGGTTAACTCTTTGAGTGTGTCAGAAGGAAAACCAGATAGCTAATAATCTCTCTGCCTTCTCTATATAACACTGTTGCAGCTAACAGAATGGTAGAGTCCTGTAGGACAGAATAAATCCCAAGGGCAAGAAGAGCTGCCTTCTCAGAAAACAAAGGTATCTGGGAGTCCCTCCCAACTAAGTGTGGGAGACCAAGAGTTAATAGAAAACAATTCATGTGCTCCCCAAAGCAGAGTTCTTTAAAGGTAGTTCATTAAGTTATTCTCTAACATCCATTGCCTCTTATCTCCAGAGATATTCTAAAAATACCAGGACATTCCAGTTCTTGAGATAAATGTCCATTTGTTGTGACTGTAGATTTGGCCTGATAGTTAGCTTTCTTTTTTTTTTTTCTTTTTTTTTAATTTGAGAGAGACATAGAGAGAGTGCGCACATGTAGGGTAGAAGGGCATCAGGGAAAAGAAAATCTTAAGCAGGCTTGACACTCAACATGGAGCCTGATACAGAACTCAATCCCACAACTCTGGGATCATGACCTGAGCTAAAATCAAGAGTCAGAAGCTCAACCAGCTGAGCCACCCAGGGCCCCCCTCTGTTTTTCTTTTTGCCTGATAGTTAACTTTCACAACTTGAAAACCATATCAAAGGAGGAAGAATATATGGTTATATATTTATCAGAATTTCACAGAACCAGCAGTTGCCCTGTACAGAATAATTTTTGTTGTAATCTGTCAATGACCAAACTACATTCTACCTCTGCCATCTTATCAGAGCGTCCAGCCCTTAAGAAGGATCAAGAATATGTGACTGATAAAGTGCAAGCTCGTTTTTGGCATTAATATGTTATTATGTAAGCCAGCACTGGGAATTTTACTGGCAGTAGCAGAATATCTTTCATTAATGACTAAGAATGATGTCTGTATAGAGAGTTGGCTTAATATTTCAGAGTTTACTTTACATCAAGCTTGGATAGGTTTATTTGAATTCCCATTGGCTTTCCTAACCTTCTGTCAGTGATACCAATGATACAGTTGTAGAAATAATGAAAACAAGGTAGAAAATCGTTGGAGCTGCCGTCTCTGCATCACCTGTCTTCTCTTTTCTGCCCCAGTCTCCTCCACCCTGTACAACACCGCTGTGGAAGATGGGAGCGGTGTAGCCTGTGGTGCCGCACTGCCTGGCTCTGTCCTTCCCCCACAGACACTCAGCCCTCAGCCCACCCCCTCCTTGTCATTTCCCTGGGAAGGTACAGAAAAGCTGTCAAGGCAGGCACTAGCCTGTCATCTGCTTTCCGCCCACACCCCTTCCCAAACCTGACTCCCCCGTCAGGCTCCAGCACCATCGTCATCAACCAGCCCCCAGTACCTACACACAAAGAACAAAAATATTTTCTAAAAATAGACCCGTTGTGTAATTTAGGCAATATTATGTTAACTACAGGTATACTCCGTACAGTAGTTAGGGAAGCTCTAATGCAACACTGTCTTTCCCCATCACCAAGAGTCAGTGTAATTATTATTTGGGTTTGACGTTGGCCAACAGCTGCCAAGCCCCCAAACAGCTGTTCAGTAAGTGGCCCCCACCCTCCCTAATCTGCTAATGTCAGTAGTTTCTTTTGCCAGTTTGCCACTGCACATTGACTGCTGCCTACCTGTTCACTTATTTCTCCTGTTCCCTGAATACCAAGCAGAGAGTAAAGATACTCAGACAAAAAGGAGGCCATCTCCAAAAAGCAGTAGCTAGAAGCCAGAGGGCAGTCAGGCAGTAATTGCCCACAAAATCAAATACCAGATAAAGGGCAATGCAGTGGGGAGAAGGAGTGAGCCACAAAAATGATGCATTGACAGGCACTGAGCTTTACCTCAACTCACACATTTTCAGTCTTTTTTACTGCTGCCACCCACCCACTCATAGCCTCCTGTAGTTATTCTGAACTCAGCTCCAGTGATCAAAGCATTTACTCTGCCAGCAGATGGAAGAAGTCCCAATTCAGGCCTCCAGTGGGAGTTCAGTGAGGACTCCCTTCCCCTATTTCTCCTTCTTTCCAATGGCTCTTGACCACCAGCAGTCTCCTTATTTTGGTTTACCCATCTGTACCATGGTCTGTAGTCATGTAATTCCTGGTAGGAGAGAAGACATTTTCTAGATAACATGAACAAGTAGAATTTTTTTTTTACAAATAGTAGAATTTTTCAAAAACAGCTTTATTAAGCTGTAATTCACATACCTCACAATTCACCCATTTAAATTGTTCAACTCAATGCTTTTAAGTTGTACAGAGCTGTACAGCAATCACCATAATCTAATATTAGAACATTTTTGCACCCCTAAAAGAAATGCCCATTAGTGATCAATCTCTATTCTCACCCTAACTGCCTACCTCTGCCTCTACATAATCACTAATTTATTTTTTGTCCCTATGGATCTCCCCATTCTGGGCATTTCATATAAAAAGAATTCATATGATGTATGGTCTTTTGTAACTGACTTCTTTGAATGAGTATAATATTTTCAAGGGTTATCCATATTGTTGCATATACTGGTGTCTCATATCTTTTTATCATCAAGTACTATTCCATTGTATGGATATTCCACATTTTTAATGTTTTTATTTATTTCTGAGAGAGAGAGAGAGAGACAGCATGAGCAGAGGAGGGTCAGAGAGAGAGGGAGATACAGAATCTTAAGCAGGCTCTAGGCTCAGAGCTGTCAGCACAGATATTCCACATTTTAACTGTTCATCAGTTGGTGGACATTTGGGTTGTTTTCACCTTTGTGCTATTTTGAATCTTCCTTCTTTGAACATTTACATGCAAGTTTTGTGTGGATGTAAGTTTTTATTTCTCTTGGGTCCATACATAAGAGTAGTATTGCTGGATCATAGAACAAATGGAGTTGAACTAATCTTCCTTTAATTCAGGGTTTTATGATTATCTCATGCAAATATCTCATCTTTTTAATCCAGATGTGGACGCCAACAGAGAGCTGCCACTCACACAGCCACCCTCAGCCCACTCGTCCATCCCCAGTGGAAGCTGCCCAGGGACCCCAGAAATGCGCAGGCGGCAAGAGGAGGCCATGCGAAGACTAGCCTCACAGGTACAGTAGGGCTCCCAGGGTGCGGGCATGCCGGCTCCATTGTAACCCCAAGAGGCAAAGGTAGGAGGACCCTTAGCAAATATATACCAACACGTATATAGCTGTACCATGAGATCATGGAGAAGAGTTTCCTTTTCCTTTCTGCTCCTAGAAAAATACTTTGTTATTGTGGAATCAGAGCCTTATTGTTTGTAATGCCCTCAGAAATAACCAGAGTCCCATAATGAATAGATACGGATGTCAAGACTCAAAGAAGTTTGTATGATTTACCCAAGATCACAGTATTAGCACTCAATGGTTTTTTATTTTCACTCCTAGTTCAAAAGTCTCCCTGCCATACTATACTATCTATAATATTTTTATGTGGTTTTTTGATTTTTAAATTTCTATTTTTATCAACGTAACATATGCATGATTTTTGAAAATCAAATGATGCTCAAAGATTTATAATAAAAACCAGCAATTCTTTTCCCCTCCTCACCCCACTCACTCCCCAAAGGCAGCCACTTTCAACTCTTAGGATTGTCCTTCTGATCTTTACCTCTACTGTTTCTAAATAATATTCATATACTTCTCTAACTATATACATTTATTTTTATACATTATCAATTGCTGCTTCTTAAGGATGTTGAGAATTTTACATCTTTCACTTTCCTTCCTCCCTCCACTGTTTCAGTATGGTTATATCATGATTTTTGTCAGAATCCACATTATAGTATTTTCAGTATTAGTACCATGCACATATGGTTCAGTGTGGAACCAAGGATAATATTTCCTTCCTGAGCAGTTTTGTTTTTCCTTAGATTTGAAATGCCTCATTTTAAAATTTGCTTATTCTTGGGGGTTGGGAGTGAGCACCTGGCTGACTCAGTCAGAAGAGCATGCAACTCTTGCTTGGGGTCATGAATTCAAGCCCCACATTGGGTATGTAGCCCACTTACAAATTAAATTAAATTGGCTTATTCTTTTTTAAACCTATAGCTATAATCCATAATCCTTAATAACTTTGTAAAAAGCCCCTTGGTACAAGTTTCCATTTCCCCTGAGACAGCCATCTCAGCCCAGGCTGGACCTACGATGTTCTCGAGGCTAGTTGTTATCCTGGAAGTTCCCATTACTTCTCTCCTGTGTTCGATCCCACATCATCATCTTTTCTTGATTTTATTCCTCATTTTGGTGGAACACATCCGCCAGTGGCTTCCTAAGAAAGAATGCACAGGAGGTAAGTTTTTGAAACATAATGTTTCTAAAAGCATGTTTATTCCATTCTCATACATTATTATTTATTTGACACAATGTAATCCTAGGTTAAAAATAATTTTCCCTCAGAACTGTGAAGACATTGCTCCACTGTCTTGAGCTTCTAATAATTTTGTTACTAAATGTTATTCCTAGTTCTTTATACCTTTTTTTCCTCTCCAGAAACTATTAGGATCTTCTTTTTTTATCACCATTATACTTGGGTCTCTTTTCCATTTATTCCGTTAGCATCTAGTAAGCCCTGGAGATCTTCATTAATCCTGGGAAATGCTTTTGTACTACTTACTGATCATTTTCTCACCACCATCTCTGTTCTCTCCTTCTGCATCTCTTTTTGATTAAAAAAAAATCAGTTTTTTATACTGAAACTCTAGTTTTCTTAACCTTTCTTTCCTATTTTTTACTTTTGTTTTTCTGTTTTGTTTTTTTTCTTTATTTACTTTTAAGAGATTTTCTCAACATTACCGTTTAGTTCTTTCAGAATGATTTGCTTCATAATTTTAATTTCCAGTTAGCTCTTTATTTTGTTCTGGTTCTCTTCTTTTTTATACCATCCTGTTCTATAGATGCAGTATTTTATCCCTTCTTTAGTACTTAGGCGTTGGAAAACTGATTAGAAGCTTATGTGTATAGAGAGCGTAAATGTATAGCAGTAAAATGAGCCACCAGCCTTTATTGGAAACACCCAAAAGTCAGTGTTCATAAAGTTTATTCCTTGTGCTGTTTTTCCCTAGCAAAAAAATCCACCAGTTTTTTTCCTGGAGGATATATATCCTAGGTATATATCTGGAGGTAGGCAAGAGAAGAGCTAGAATTTCACCATTTAATATGAAAACTTTACTTAAGTTCCTTGTGTTCAGCCCTGTACATGATCCTTACCTATTCTGTGTCTAATATACCGAAGTCTAGATTCTCCCTGGTTTTGTTTCTCTAGTGAATATAAATCTCTTTCCTGCGAGTGTTGGGGAAGGTAGTCATCTGGCTGGGCAATGTGAGGATGGCTATCTGGGGATCTGACTGTGCCTTATATAAACTTCACATAATTTCTGTATTTTCAGTTCCCTTCCTCACCCCCATCTTGCACAGGACCTGGTGCTTCCAATCCCTATGCTTTTCTGAGGTTTTACAGCTGATTTGGCTTAATCCTGTTGTTATTACTTCCAGCAGGCAGTTGTTTCACCTAATCCTATCTGTTAAGTCATTTATAAAGATTACATCCACTTTCCGTCCTTATATATTATGAGCTGAGGTTATAGATATCTCTTTAGGTGGAGTTTGCATTTCTCTCCCTTATTCTCCTTGTTTTTGAAGATTTTCAAGAGAAGAACAAGAGTTTAAAATGTCTGTCTCTAGGGACACCTGGGTGACTCCGTCGGCTTAGGTTATGATCTCATGGTTCATGGGTTTGAGCCCCATGTCGGGCTCTGTGCTGACACCTAACTCAGAGCCTGGAGCCTGTTTCAGATTCTGTGTCTCCCTCTCTTTCTGCCCTTCGTCCAGTCTCTCTCTCTCTTTCTCAGAAGAAAAAAAAAAAATGTGTGTCTCTAATATTTCAAGAAATTTCTTGGCATGGTTAATTAATGAGGAGCAGGGAGTCATAAAGTTCTAACTTCTTCATAGAAATCCAGTCCACCCAGAGCCCAATGCAGCACATTTCCCCCAACTACATTTTTAACTCTCCCCACTTATCAGTGGGCCGTCTGAAAACAGTCTGAGGTTTCCCTCATATTCATTGCTAACTCAGTGCAACTTTAAAAAAAACATCACTGTTTTTTTTACTAAATAGTTTGTATAAACTAGTTCCAAATAAATGTCACCTTGGAAATACTATACACTGAATGCTAAAGACCTTCCATCATTACAGTCACTCATTTACTCATTTAGAATTGATGTGTGGAATGCCTCGAATACAAGCCTGAAGTTAAGGCGGTGGACAGAGCAGACAACAATCCCTGCTGTCACGTAGCCCACGTTCTCGTGGTAGGAGAAGCCAATAAACATGTCATATGTCAGATCGTGATGAATGCTGAAAAGAGCTCAGGGAATTAAGTCTCCCCCACATTGTCACTTCTTAGTCTCTCTCTCATCAAGAGAAAGAGTCTCAAGATGTTTATGTTCAATATTTGGAAAATGTTGCATATTGTTATCAGGAAATTAGTGAATACGCTTACTAAGTGATCTCATTTTAAACTCCATACTTGTGTCTGTCTTAAGCAAAACAGGGTATAAATACATCATTTTGTGCCTAGCGATGGGATATTTTTAAATTTATATTAAACATTGTATAAGAAATGACTCTTTAAAATTAATGGTTATGTTCAAGATTTGGAAAATGTTAAATATTGTAAGTAGGAAAGTAGTGATTATTTACACTTACTCAGGGAACATATTTTAAATTTCATGGTTATTTCTTCCTTAAGCAAAATATAAATGCACCTGTTTGCACCTAGAGATGGGATATTTTTAAGTTTATAGTAAACGTTGTACAAGAAATCGCACCTTAGATTAAGATCAAATATTATCCTGGTAGTTGTGCCATGTGTTATATTTCAAGTGTACAGGTTTATTCTCAGAAGCATAGAGCAGAAGCCAGCAGTCTTGCTTCTCACAAGCCAGTAAACAGAAACTTTTTCAGTAAGATTTTGAAATCAATTAGTATTTTGGTGAGGTAAGCTAATGTATGTAAATTAAAAGTGTCCTTGAAAAACCTCTTGATTTGATAGAGTTCTTAGTGCCAATTCCTGTGAATCAGTAATTACCATTGGTATTTTCAGGATGTACTGTTAGGTGGGGAGGAAGTACAAAGGAGCATTTATGGGATGCTAACTTTCATATAAGAAAGAAAAGAATATTTAAAAAATACATGTGTACCTGCTTATTTGTGCAAAAGAACTGAGGAAGGATAAACCATAAAGAAAAGATACTGGTTACCTAAAGCAGATGGGTGGGAAAGGAGAGTAGAAAGAGATGGGTAATGAGAGTGGAGTACGGGGATGAAGAGTGAGTGACGCTTCTCTGAATATATCTTTTTGTATAGCTGTGACTCTTAGAAACATGGGAGTGTTCCACATGCCCAACAAATAATTAAAACCAACCAGTATGTGGGGGGTGGGGAGCCCAAAGTAGAATGCAGATACAAATACACCCAGCTCTATCTCACATAATAACATGACCACACTGAAGAAGGCAGAGGAGAAAAGAACTTAAAGAAGTTTGGAAGGTAACATCTTGACTGAATGCCATAAGGCTAAAGACAAAAAAGAACTGTGCATAAATGCTATATTCTAATTAATAAAAGTCTTCTCACAGGGATATGGTTTGCAGTTCTGAAAATCTTTCATGTATTTATTAGAAATGATTGAATAAATAAACGTATTGTAAATAGCAAGATCAAGATTCTCATTGTTGGGAAACGAAGTAACCAGATGAGGAAAAGGAAATCTGAAGTGAGCCAGGTGATACTGAATTGAAATCTGAGGTACCAGTATTTACTCACAATTTTTAATATGTATATCTATAGATATTTCTGTAGATACATAGAGAGATACAGTAATATAGATAGAACTTCATGTGTGAATTAGTATATGTATGTGCATTTCCTAGCTCTCTCCACTGAGGGCCCAAAATCATTGACACTTCAGTAGCAATATGCACACCCACTAATTCAGATCTTGTTTTCTTTTTTTCTTTTTAATTTTTTTAACGTTTATTTATTTTTGAGACAGAGTATGAGCAGGGGAGGGTCAGAGAGAGAGGGAGACACAGAATCTGAAGCAGGCTCCAGGCTCTGAGCTGGCTGTCAGCACAGTGCCCGACGTGGGGCTCGAACCCACAGACTGCGAGATCATAACCTGAGCCGAAGTCAGCTGCTTAACCGACTGAGCCACCCAGGCACCTCTCAGACCTTGTTTTCTAGCATCATTCTCTAGTAATAGAAACCAAAGCTCTGAAGAGGTTAGATGATGCCAGGCCTGGGGCAGGCTAAATACAAGATGAGCCTAGAGCATCTTCTGGTACCAGAAAGCAAGAAAGTGCTTTTAAAAAGATGAGAAAAAAAAGATGAGAGGCTTCCTAAAAGAGCACAGACACCAGCCCAAAGGAGATCCTGATGTCCAAAGCCAGACCAAAGTGAGCAGCAAAACACAGTATTGGATATAGCCAATGGAATAAAAAAAGTCCATATATATTTAATCACTCAAGTAAATAGATGAGAGAGAAGGGACAGCTCTTTCTCCCAGTAGAATTCCAATAGTAAATGTAGAAGGAAAGAAGGAAATAGAAAATCACTATTAGGCAAACACCAGGTGATAATTGCTGCATACAGGATCCACTGATGGATACTAAAGTCATTGGGCAAAAGTGTGAAGAGAAACAGGATTTGCATTGTTTCAAAGTGTCTCCCCCAAGATAGTTATTAACTAAAAAGAGAAAGAGAGTAACTGTATAGTAGAGAAATCTGGCAGAAACCTTTACCTTAACCAAGGTGATGAATGTCAGCATAGCCAGTAACAAGACATGTCAACATCACGGACCCCATGATATGATCCATGAGAAGGCCACAACATTATTTTTCTGGTATTCTTGCCTAGAAATCTCAGCTGGATAATAAGGGAAACATCAGACAAACTCAGATTGACATTCGCCAGAATAACTGGTCAGTACTATTCAAAAGTGTCAAGGTCATGAAAGACAAAGACGATGGAGCTCTTACAGACTACAGGAGTCTAAGGAGAAATAACAACTAAATGCAATATAGGGTCCTGGATAGGATCTTGGAACAGAAGAAGGACATTAGTGGAAAACTCGTAAAATCTCAATAATGCCTTTACTTAATAATATTATGTCAGTGTTATTTCCTAGTTTTGATAATTATTCTATGGTTACATAAGGTATCAATAAAAAGAGAAGCTGGGTGAGGCATATACGGAAATTCTGTGTACTCCTTTTGCAACATTTCTGAAAGTCTAAAATTAGTTCAAAATAAAAAGTTATAAAGTAAATAAAAGTCCTACTGCCAAAAAAAAAAAAAAAAAAAAAAGTAGAGCTTTGAGCTGGAAAATTACTGAGGCAGAACCCAAGTCTGAGACCTATTCTTAGCTTCCAGCCCCAGAGTAAGGGTTAGAGTAGGGGGACCGGGGAAGGGAAAAGAAGGTCATTATTCATACTGAACCTCTGGGTCCCTGGAAATCTTGGAATCCACACTAAAGTGTTGGAAGAGATGTGCTGAGCAAGAAATCAGGTGAGGATGAGGGAGTTCAAGAAGGGATGAAGAGGAGACATGGAGTAAGAGTATGAGAGCAGACCTGAGGAAGAGCACTTGCAACATAAGAATTTAAATGATACACATGCCAGTCATTAGTTAAATCAAGTGTTTATGTTCCAAGTGAATTCCACATAGTCAGAGCTGTCTTTTCTTTATATGAGATTAGCTTAGTCCTGTCACAGATTATTCATTTCTTCAAAGTAGAAAATGGTCTTTGGAGAGCGAAGGCCTAGGACTTTGTAACACAAACCTGACAGATATACTACCACTCAGTCATTTGATTAGGGCCTTTGATGAGAATTATACTTCATTTTATGATTTCTTGTATACAGCATTAAGTCAAAGGTTTGGGGTTTTTTTGAGATTTTATTGTTTAAGTAATCTCGTACTAAGTGTGGGGTTCGAATCCACAACCCTGAGATCAAGAGTTGCATGCTGCATCAACTGAGCCAGCCAGGTGCCCCAAATCAAAGCTCTTTATATCCAAGGCTATCCTGACCTCCAGTCTTTTCTTTTGTCTATATACCTACAAACCTGCCCTTTTCTTTCTTCCCTCATAGGAGTAATCTAAAATTTACTCGCTGCCTTCCCCAAAGAATGAATATAACTCTGGTCATATTGGGCATATTTTGAGTAGAGTTATTTTAACAAAAATATAGGAATTTAGCATAAAAACTTGAGATGGAGAAAAATTAATAATATGATAGACATAACTGAAAATGAAATTTCAACAAATCACCATGAGAGACAAAAGCTCACTAAGGAGAAAGGTTTCACCTGCTGACTTATTGGAATGGACTAATTCTGAATCATTTCCAAGAAGTTGGTATATTAGTAATTCATTATAGGTGGTTGTGATAACTTTCTCAAAGCTGTAGGGAGGGATCTAATACCACTGAACACTGGCGCAATGAGAGACTAAAAAAAACTACATTACCAGGATTGTTTCCTATTGTATATGTAAGAAAAGTTGTAGACGCCCTCTCTCTCTGGCCCTCCCCTGCTCACGCTGTCTCTCTCTCTCCTAGAAATAAATAAAATATAAAAAAAAAAAAAATGGGGCGCCTGGGTGGCTTAGTCGGTTAAGCGTCCGACTTTCGCTTAGGTCATGATCTCGCGGTTCGTGGGTTCGGCCCCGTCGGGCTCTGTGCTGACTGCCAGCTCAGAGCCTGGAGCCTGTTTCAGTCTGTGACTCCCTCTCTCTCTGACCCTCCCCTGCTCACGCTGTCTCTCTCTCTGCTAGAAATAAATAAAATATTAAAAAAAAAAAAGAAAGAAAAGTTGTAGACGATGTGAGTAGACAATTTGAAGGAAGTACCAAATAATTTCGACAAATGTACATGTTTGTCAGTTACTGTGTATATATGTTCTCTGTATGTGTGCTGCGTAACTACTTTGAAATGTCTAGTAAATAACCTATTTTGAGCCACGGCACAAATTTCCTGATGTTGAATAGCCTTTTCTGCCTGAATTCTGCAAAGCAATTGATACTTTATATTTGGAATGGCAAAGAAATATTTTAAATTAAGAGAAAAGTAGCCCCAGAAGGGGTAACTTTAGCAATGATCTTGGTTAGATAAAACCTCAGTCAAGAGCACAGATGATTTTTAATAAAATCCGTAAGAGAAACCTCTTCCTAAATTTTAGAATTTTTATCTTCCAACTTCTGTCCTATGACTTTAGGTAAAGGGTAAGTTACAGCTGATTAGCTCAGATGTGCTTGGCCTCCACATGTGGAATCAATTGAGGTAAAATATGATGAAATGAAAGTTCATATTGATTCAGAGGTTTGCTGTTTGCTTCTTATGAAGTGGATATTTGTATCCATGTGGACATAACCACTGACATTCACTATTGGTTGAGAGAACAGATCAATTGCTGCCAGGTTTTCTCTTTGGTTCCTTATATTGTGCTTAAGATAGACAGTAAAGCAGTGACCAATATATCTGAAGAAAAGAGTGGAGATTTTTAGAATATAGCTTCTTGTTTCCAGTTCCATATTGTGTGTAGATATCATTGCTTCACTCATAAGCAATTCCTATAATTCCTTTCCTCAGCTCTATGTGTGTGGTAACATTTCCTCTTATTAAGGTTTTGTGTGTGTGCTTAATGAGAAGGATTTCAGGTGTTTTTTAAAAAGTGACATTTCTAGTATTTGTTAAGGATGACCATACTTATAGATCAAGAGTCTTCTCAGAATAGAACACTTTAGTGAATGATTGTTCTCTGAGAAATGGTAGAATAGCTGAAGTCCCAGTGGAATACCTGTATCTCCTAGGGCAATTTTCAGCTGCCTAAGAAGCTAAAAAAAAGAATATACATAATCTTGATGATGATGATTATGTTGATGATGATGATGATGATGATGATGATGATGATGATGATGATGGCAGCATCAGCTAATATTACCATGCACCTCCTTTGTGCTGAGCACCATGCCAAATGCTTTCCATACCTTCAGGCTGAATCTCCCCTGCCAATTTCATGTCACCGCCTCAGTCCCATCACTTTCGTGAGTAGTACTGAGTCAATAGAGTGCTGAGGATTAAAACCACCCTCAGGGCTACTGAGTGGCTCAGTCGGTTGAGCGTCCCACTTCGGCTCAGGTCATGATCTCACAGTTCGTGATTGAGCACCACATCAGGAACAGTGCTGACAGCTCAGAACCTGGAGCCTGCTTCTGATTCTGTGTCTTCCTCTCTCTCTGCCCCTTACCCACTTGGGCTCTCTTGCTCTCTCTGTTTCTGTCTCTCTCTCTCATTCTCCTTCTCTCTCTCTCAAAAATAAACATTAGAAAAATAGTTTTAAAAAAAACACTCTCTGCACTTGCCCTTGAGGCAAAGAAAACAACTATGAGGTTTGGAGTGAGCTCTGTGCAAATTTTAACAAACAAACAAAAAAACCCAGAGGTTAAAACCAAGCTCCAGCCAGACAGCCTAGACCCTGGATGATATTAAAACTCACAGACTTTCTAAAGTTCTTTGAATTTAAGACCTGCAGCTAAGAAAACTCTCACTCCTTTCTTTTTCCCCATCATCTAATTCTGATTGTCTCTGGATGCTAGAAAATATATAATGTTAGTTCTTAAATCTGAAATTATTTTTATAAAGCTATTTATAGCACATTAATTTTTAAAAGTAAGGACTTAATAAGCATGTGCTTATTGAGATTAACATGGTTATTCTGTGATTATTTTATTCTTAATGCTTTGTTATAAGATTGGACTTTTTCCTTTACTGTTCCATGCTGAGTACATATTAGAGAGATTGATGTAAATCCTTATTCTCACTCTTGTTTCCTATTTCTTATAATCCAAAACCCACATCCTGTAAAGAAATCATCTAATCCAAAGCCCAGTTTACATTTATAAATTTTAATTGTGAATTATGATACATGTATACAATAGAAATATTGTATCAAATTTCTGGTCTTAGATACATCAGGCATTTGCTGAGATAGCAGCTTCTGTTTTCACTTGAGAAAGTTGAGGAACGAAGAGGCAGAAGACAGTGTTAGAGAATGGTCCTACGTTAACCATGGCTGTTGCTCCTGATAAACCTATTTGTATTCTCATCCTTCTGCTGTAGGTGGTTGCCTATCACTATTGCCAAGCAGATAACGCCTATACCTGCCTGGTACCAGAGTTTGTCCACAATGTTGCCGCCCTGCTCTGCCGCTCACCTCAGCTGGCAGCCTATCGGGAGCAGCTTCTTCGGGAGCCGCATTTACAGAGCATGCTGAGCCTTCGGTCATGTGTTCAAGACCCCATGGCCTCCTTCCGGAGGGGCGTCCTGGAGCCCTTGGAGAATCTCCACAAAGGTACAAATGAGGTGCAAAGACGGTGAAAGGTGGAAGCTTTGGAGCCCAAGTTCACCTAGAGCATCCCATAGAAATGACTGATTTTATCACATCGCCAAAATCAAATGTTCCATAGCTGATGTCCCACAGGATACAGTTAACAGATAAAAGATTTTACTTGAAAAAATAAAAATTCCTATAGGAACTGCTACTCCCTCCTTTCTCTATTAAAATTCTCATTAATAGAATATATTTTTCTTGCACTAAAGATAGTAGAACTTCTAGTCCTTTCTGTAGATTTCAAAAAATCAGTAAAGCCAATACTCCAGCTCAGCACTGTGGAGTTTGTGTGGTTAGAAACCTCCTCATCTCTATGGAGTTTGTTTTGGTCTGTGTTTTTATTTTTTTAATTACTCTACAGTTCAGGTAAAATGAAATGGCATCCATTGTTGCACAACTCTGTGTATGTACTACAAATCAGCTTTCCACTAAAAGCTATTTAGAAGGCATTTAAGATATTTTTAAGAAGTGGGGGGAAATATGAAATGGAATCCATCTCCCTCCCATGCCTTTCCTCCCTTTTCCCAATGCCGCGCTGGCATCGGCCGTGGTGTACGTGCCGGCATCTCCTCCTTCACCCTTGTCTGCCCCATCCCTGTAACAATGTTTTATCAGTGCTGGGAGCCAGAGAAAAGGACCTGAGTGAACATGAGACTCCTGACAATCCCATTTTTCCCTGAGAGACTTGTGCATCTTCCCTGAGGGTTTTGGAGGTACTCAATAAGAAAAAGTGATCATAGTTTCCATTCTCCTGCTCACTATCTTCAGTTATTTCAACCTCCATGCTAGTTATTTGGATATCAGGGTTTCAGACTTCTCAACTCTAATGACCTGTCTATACCTCTCCTACCTATTAGCTTCTCTATATCCCAGACTTTTTTAAACCTTGGAATTTCCCCACAGATATTTTAAAGCATATTTTCTATATAGTAAGTCTACATCCTGCTGATTCTGCCTTCCTGATGTTTCTTACACCCGTCAATCTCAAATTCATTCCCACCATTGTCAACCCAAAGGCCGTTCATTCAGTGGCCTTTGCTCATGGCATCATATCAATAGTACTACCCTTCCTGGTCTTCTCTAGTTTTTCGGTTTAGTGTTTCCTTCACATCATAGCACAGAAAATTATAAAAGTTCCTATAGCATACTGGGATAAAAAATTCACATCTTTTTATGGCTAGACATGACTGGCCTTGAAGTTACAGCTATGCCAAGCCCCCAGTACCTTGAGGGCTACAGGGATTCATTTTTAAGCACACATCTAACCCATTTGTGACATATGTGGTGGGGAAGCTCAGCCCCATCCTCTGTGGTCTTCTAGACTTTATATACTGCTTCCAAATAAAACTTCATCAAGTATCACTTTCATCACTCAATTTCCCTATTAAGAAACCTCCAGTGACTCCCTGTTGCCTAATGAATTAATTTCCAGCTTCTTAGTCTAGCATTTAATGTACTCAAAAGAATCCAGCCCACTTTCCGGCCTTACCATATACTTTTATCTGTATGAATTCTGTGTTTAAGTGTAAAATATTCACCAGTTCTTAAGCACTCACTGACATTTTCCTGCCTTCATACATTTGTTCATTGTTTCCTTGTTATGCCTTTTGCTTACATATGCATAATAAGAATTTAACATTTTATGACTAACATTTACTGAACTGTATGTCCAATACTATACTTTGTGCTTTATATGAATTAGTTATTTGTGTACTTGTCTTATTCCTTTAACTAAATTGTATGCTACTCAAGTTAGGAACCTTTGCTCATTCATCTTTTATCTTTCGTAGTGATTCCCTCCCCTTGAGCATAGTAGGCATTTCAGGAAATCAAATTTGAACAAATGAGTGAACATAGATATTGCTCACAATACTGAGTGCCTTGATGGAAGGACAGTGATAATGAGGACCTACATCTGAGGCTTATGCAAGGAAAATATCCATAGGCTTGCAGACTCAGCTCTAGATTCTCAACCATGACTCATGTGTTTTAATTTTGCTTCTAGATATATTTGCTGCTCACGTAGGCCTCCAGAAACAGCTTTAGATACCCTTTTTGATAAATATTGTTCTAAGTGAATGTAATTATTCCATCTAATTCCCATGTTCTTTTAAAACAAAATCCCATCATGATCAACAGCTGAAAACACAATTTGTAAAATATATGAAATACTAAATATAATTTTATTAACTGAAAAGGCAGGAAGGAAGAGGATAAAAAATTTTTTTGGAAGATGGAATAAGTGGGAATAAAAGACATAGCATAGAGAAGATAATCAGTGACAGCCTAAAAGTGTTGTGCAGTGACAGAGGGTCACTACACTGGTGGTGAGTATAGCATAAGTTATAGAGAAACTAAACTGTGTTACATACCTGAAACTAAGGTAGCATTATGTGTCAACTGTGATTAAGTTAAAATTTTTTTAATTAAAATTTTTGAAAAAGAAAAATAGAAGAAAATAAAATGAGTGTTATGTTAGGCTGCTCAAAAAAGAAGCATTAAGTCAAGCAGAGAAAGATAAATACTGTGTGGTCTCACTTATAGGTGGAACTAAAACAAACAAAAACAAAATGCATCTCATGGATACAGAGAACAGATTGGTGGTTGCTAGAGGCGGGGGACAGGGTCTGAGAAATGGAAGAAGGGGGTCAAAATATCGAAACTTCCAGTTATAAAATAAATAAGTCATGGAGATGTAATTTACAGTATGGTGACTATAGTAATAATACTTTATTGCATATTTGAAACTTGCTAAGAGAGTAAATCTTAAAAGTTCTCATCACAAAAAAGTTTGTAATTGTGTAAGGTGATAGATGTTCACTAGACTTTTGGTTATTATTTTACAGTGTATACAGAGATCAAATCATTATGTTGTAGACCTGAAACCAAAAAAACAAAATCAAGTTAATTTTTTAAAAAGTAAGATGATAGACTTAAAATCAGTCATATCAATAATTACATTAAGTTTAAATGGACTGAGCATTTTTTAATACAATTTATTGTCAAATTGGCTAACATACAATGTGTAAAGTGTGCTCTTGGTTTTTGGGGTAGATTTGCATGGTTCATCATTTACATACAATACCCAGTGCTCATCCCAACAGGTGCCCTCCTCAATACCCATCACCCATTTTTCCCTCTCCCCCATGCCCCCATCCACACTGTTTGTATTTAAGAGTCTCTTATGGTTTGCCTCCCTCCCTCTCTGTTTGTAACTATTTTTTCCTCTTCCCTTCCCCCATGGTCTTATGTTAAATTTCTCAAGATCCACATATGAGTGAAAACATATGATATCTTGGACTGAGCATTTACATTAAAAGGCAGAAACTAGTGGCTTAGTCGGTTAAGCGTCCGACTTTCGCTTAGGTCATGATCTCGCAGTTTGTGGGTTCGAGCCCCGCATCGGGCTCTGTGCTGACTGCCAGCTCAGAGCCTGGAGCCTGTTTCAGTCTGTGACTCCCTCTCTCTCTGACCCTCCCCTGCTCACGCTGTCTCTCTCTCTCTCCTAAAAATAAATAAAACATTAAAAAAAAATAAAAAATAAATAAAAGGCAGAAACTATCAGATCAAATAAAAAGCAAGACCCAACAATATGCTATCTATAAGAGAAGTTATCTAAATACAAAGATGTAGATTAAAAGGATAGAAAAATATATACCTTGTAACTATAGAAAGCTGGAGTGGGCATATTAATGTGAGGCTGAGTAGACTTCAAGACAAGTAGTGTTACCAGAGGGGCATTTGATAAACATAAAAGGACCAATTCCTGAGAAGATAAAATAATCTTAAGTGTGTATATACCAAGTAACAAAGGCTCAAATTACATGAATCATTGTCAGATTGCCATGTTGTGCACCTGAAATGAATATAACATTGCATATCACTGTACTTCAATAATAAATATCTTCATGAAAAAATTATTTCAAAATAAAAATTTTAAGTTTTTAACATGAATCGAAAACTGATAGAACTAAAGAGATAAACAGGCAAATACTCATAGCTGAAGATTTTAACACATCTCAGTAAGTCTTAGAATAAGCAAATAAAAAGTAAATGTATAGAAGATTTAAACAAAACTATCAACCAACCTGATCCACTCGCAATTTATAGAATTCTACCCAATAACTATGGAATAAACATTCTTCTCAAGTGCACGAGGACCATATTCTGGGCCATAAAACCAAGTCTGAAGATTTCAGAAAATTAAAATCTTATAGAAAATGTCATCTGAGATAATGGAACTAAATGAGAAATCAATACAAATAAAATCCCCAAATATTTAGAAATTTAACAACGTACTTCTAAATGACCCTTGAGATGAAGAAATCACAAAGGAAATCAGAAAATATTTCAAAATGAGCAATGTAAAATCAACATCTAAGTTTCTGACTTACTAAACTAGAAAAAAATGAGGAAAATAAACCCAGAGTAAGCAGAAAGAAGAAAATAGTAAAAACAAGAGCAAACATCAATAAAAAGAAAAAAATTAATACTTAAAATGAGTAAACCACTAGCAAGATTGATCACGAAAATGAGGAAAGAAAAAACTCAGTATCAGGAATAAAAGGTGGTAGCACTACAGTTCCTATAAGACATTAAAAGAAAAATAAGCAATTAGTGTGAATACGTTTATAACATAAATTCAACAACATAAACTGGACAGATTATCTAAAAAATACAGCTTACCAAAAGTGACTCAAGAAGAAACAAAATCTGAATAGCCTTTATCTATTCAATTTAATTTCGATTTAAAAGGAAAAAAGTCTTCAACAAAAATACTCTAAACTCATAATTGTTTTCAACATTTAAAGAAGAAGTAATATCAATCATACACAAATGTTTTCAGAAAAATAGAGAAGGGAACATTTCTCATTTTGTTAGACAAGTGTAACACTGAAACCAAAATATGATACAGATCTTGCAAGAAAAGAAAATTAGAGACCAGTATTCCTCATGATCATAATAGCAACATCCTGAAAAAAGTAATAGCAAATCAGTTAATCCTACTTGATCAGACATGCAATGTTAGTTTCACATTTGAACGTTAATCAGTGTAATTCATCAGATTAACAGCGTGAGAAAATCTATGTCTTTATGTATGTAAAATACATGTGTACATATATAACCTCAATAAATTCAGTAAAGCATTTGACCAAATATTACAATTAGTGATAAAAACTTTCTGCAAACTAGGAATAAAAGAAAACTTAGTCTAATAAAGAAAATTCCATAAACATACAGCTAACAATGAAATGTTAAATACTTTCCCCTCTAATATCCGGAGCAAGACGAGAATGTTCCCTCATTCACACCACTTACATTTAACATTCACCATTCCAATGGTAGCCCAAACTAGCACAATAGGAGAGCAAACAAGGAAGTAGTAAAGATTGCAAAGGAAGAAATAAATCTACCTTTACTTGAAGATTTTTCACCCAGAACATTCTAAGGAATCTACAAAAGAAAAATTAAGCTAACTTGAACTAATAATAAATTTAGAACTTCAGGCTATCAAGTCAATCAGTATGCATATATCTATTGTATTTTTATACTAGCAGGAAAACCGTTGAAAACTGAAACTTCTAAAGTAGTGTGGTCGTTTTAAAACATGGCTGCAAATTCGTTGACATTCCTCCCATCCAGAGTTGGGGGTCTGTGTCTCTTCCCCTTGAATCGTAGCAGGCTTGTGACTGCTTCAACCAACAGAATACTACAGAGTGATGCTATGTGACATTTTGAAGCTGGGTCATAAATGCCCGTGCACCTTCCAGTTTGTTCACTGAGCTTTTAGAGGATTCCATTGTCTTATAAGTAAAGAAGTGAAAACCACTTAGAGGCCACATGTAAGTGTTCCAGTTGGCTGTTTTAGTCATCAAGTCATTTTAGCCCTGACGTGAGGTTTTGTTCCAGATGATTTTAGCCCACAGCCATGTGACTAACCCCTAGCTGTCTGATACAGCAGTAGATATAAGTGGAACAAATAACTTTTTCTACAGTATCAAAATACTTAAGAATAAATGTAACAGAAGACGTGTTAAGACCCCCACAGTGAAAGCTACATAAGATTGCAGAGGGAAATTAAAGAACTTAGTAAATGGAAGAAGTATCCCATGTTTTCTGACTGCTATTTTTCCCCATACTGGTCTGTAGATTGAACATAATCCTAATGAACAGAAAACTTAGACACTTCACAAAAGAAGATACACAGATGTGCCTACAAGCACGTGAAAAGGTGTTTAATATCATTAGTCATCAGGAAAATGCTAATTAAAATCACAATGAGGCACCACTTTACTCCCACTAGAATAGTTAAATTTTAAGTTGAATATCAAATGTTAGTGACCATGGTAAGCAAGTGGAATTCTCACACATTACTGGTGGGAGTATAAAATGATACAACTACTTTGGAAAACTATTTGGCAGTTCCTTATAAAGTTAAATATAAATCTACTTTATGACCAAGAAATTCTGTTCCTATATATTTACCCATAAGAAATGAAAACATAGGTCTACAAAAAGACTTGTACAAGGATGTTCATAGCAGCTTTATTCATAGTCGTTAAAACCGGGATACAACCCAAATGTCCATCAAGAATGGATAAACAAATTGTAGTATATTCATTCCATGGAATATTTCATGATGTTAAAAAGGAACAGACTAATAAACACTCAGCAGTGTAGATGAATCTCAAAAACATGGTAAGCAAAGGAAGCAAGTATATAGTGATAGAGTGATTGCCTATTGAGGATTGACTGTGAGGGAACCTGAGGGAACTTTCTGGAGTGAGGGAAATATTCTATATTTCGATTGAGATGTTAGTTAGATGAATATATATATTTGTCAAAACTGATCAAAGTGTACAATTAAGACCTTTGCAATTAACTGTGAATTTTATCACAGTGACTTTTTTAAAACATTTTTTTAATAATTTATTTTGGGGAAGAGAGCGAGCACAAGTGGGGGAGAGGCAGAGAGACACTGAATCCCAAGCAGGCCTCACACCATCAGCACAGAGCCCATTGCAGGGCGTGAACTCACAAACTGCAAGATCATGACCTGAGCCGAGATCAAGAGTCAGATGCTTAACCAACTGCACCACTCAGGCACTCCTATGAGAATTTTTTAAAGGTATCTGAAGTTTTCCATCCAGGAAAGTTCAGTGGAAAACACTTTCAGTTTAGATTCAGAAGGCAGATTTCAAATTGTACATTTTTCTTTAAAAAAAAAATAATAAGAGTCACGGGGCACCTGGTTGGCTCAGTTGGTTAATCGTCCAACTTCAGCTCAAGTTATGATCTCACGGCTCGTGGGTTTGAGCCCCGCGTCGGGCTCTGTGCTGACAACTCAGATCCTGGAGCCTGCTTCAGATCCTGCGTCTCCCTTTCTCTCTCTCTGCCCCTCTCTCACTCGTGTTCTCTCTCTCTCTCCCTCTTCCTTCTGTCTCTCTGTCTCTCTCTTTCTATCTCTCTCTCTCTCTCAAAAATAAATAAAAATTTTTGAAATAATAAGAGTATTTTCACAGCACTTTAAAGTTCTACAGATGTGGTAACTAAAACATATACATACATATGTACATACATACAAAACAAATGGGAAAGTTTTGAAGTCTCCTGGTGAGCTCTTGCTTCAGCCACCAGTATGCAGTGAAAGGAGATACTAATTTATCATAACTGAAAAGAAGGTAATTTATATGTAATGTGACACCTTTTTTTTCTTAGTTTATTGTCAAGTTGGTTTCCATGTAACACCCAGTGCTCATCCCCACAAGTGCCCTCCATGTCCATGCCTATTACCCCCCTTTCCCTCTCCCCCACCTCCATCAGCCCTCAGTTTGTTCTCAGCATTCAGTCTCCCCAACTATTTTCCCCCTTCTTCTCCCCCACAGTCCTCCATTAAGTTCCTCCTAACCCACCTATACGTGCAAACATATGGTATCTGTCCTCTGCCTGACCTATTCGCTCAGCATAACACCCTCAAGTTATATCCATGTTGCTACACATGGCCAGATTTCATTCTTTTCTCATTGCCATGTAGTATTACATTGTATAGATGAACTACATTTCTTGATCCATTCATCAGTTAATGGACACTTAGGCTCTTTCCATGTTTTGGCTATTGTTGAGAGTGCTGCTATCAACATTGGGGTACATGTGCCCCTATGCATCAGCACTCCTGTATCCCTTGGGTAAATTCCTAGCAGTGCTATTGCTGGGTCATGGGGGGTTGTATTGTTCATTTTTTGACAATAGAACCTCCACACTGCTTTCCAGAATGTGAAGCTTTTCTAAATGAAAATGTTTGATATGAGCCTTTTTTCCACTTTTGATAATTCCCATACAATATGCCAGTAATAAAATCCCATGCATTAGGATTTAGTTCTGACTGTAGTACCAGCTACCGTCTCTTCTCTTGAAGTCTCTATAATTCTTGTTTCCCTAAGATACCCTGGCACAGGGTCTTAGAATGGGGCTGCTAAGGACATCAGTTCCTGCATTTAAGTGTGCATGTCAATGAGGGCAGTGGAGAATCCCTGGTGAATATATATTTTATAAGAGAATAAAAACAAAGGTTAAAGGGCTTAGAAACTTTTCCAGGGAGTTGTCAGCTAGAACAGTGGCTCCTAAGTACCAGTCGATTTGAAGTTTCCATTAGTCCACTACAACATAAAAAAATAGAAACAGCCTAGAATTTGTGTGAATGTAAATATAAATTTAGTTGTGTATATACGTGTATATAAAGATTATGTTTTTCCTTTTTTTTAATATTAAAATATTTTTATTCAATGAATAAATGGTGATAGTAAATTGTAGTTGCACTTTAAACGTTCTTACATGGCAGGGCCTCTGGCTGGCTGTCAGTAGAGCATGCAACTGTTGATCTTTGAGGTGGTGAGTTCAAACCCCACACTGGGCATTACTTTTAAAAAAATAATAGTCAGTTTTAAAAACTGACTGGGTGAAAAAAAAAAACTGGGTGGCTCAGTCAGTTAAACATCTGACTCTTGATTCCAGCTCAGGTCATGATTTCACGGTTTGTGGGTTCAAGTCCTGCATCCCTGCATCAGGGTCTGCACGACAGTACAGAGCCTGCTTGGGATTCTCTCTCTGTCCCTCTCTGTGCCTCTCCCCCACTTTCGCTTGTGTGCTCTCCGTCTCTCAAAATGAATAAGCTTTAAAATAGTAATTATTATTAATAATAATAAATAAGAAGCAGCAATCCTTTGTTGGTCCCCAATTATTTTTTTAATTTTCACTTGTCTGTAAATCTTTATAGCTACTGATGATATAGACTGTGTATTTAACCTACAGAGGGCCACCTGGATGGCTCATTTGGTTGGGCATCTGACTCTTGATTTTGGCTCCAGTCATGATCTCACAGTCTGTGGAATTGAGCCCCGGCATTGGGCTCTGCACTAGCAACATGGAGCCTGCTTAGGATTCTCTCTCTTTCTTTCCCTGCCCCTCCTTCATGGATGCACTCTCTCAAAGTAAACAAACTTTAATAAATAAATACATAAATAAAACCTACAGTAATTTGAAAATGTGCAGGCAGAAGCATTCTTGTAAGCTGGTTGCATTTGAGAGGTGAAGTCTAAAGATCATTAAGGCCTCATCTCTTAAATTTATAACTGAACATTTTTTAGGAGTTCTTACTGTTTTATAATATTAGCACCATTTGGAAATCCTTTGCATTTATTCTGAATCCTAAAAAATGTAATCTTAGATAAATACGATGCCCTTATTTCTTTTTTTTTTTTTTTTAATATTTTATTTATTTCTAGGAGAGAGAGAGAGAGACAGCGTGAGCAGGGGAGGGTCAGAGAGGGAGTCACAGACTAAAACAGGCTCCAGGCTCTGAGCTGGCAGTCAGCACAGAGCCCGACGCGGGGCTCGAACCCACGAACCGCGAGATCATGACCCAAGCGAAAGTCGGACGCTCAACCGACTAAGCCACCCAGGCGCCCCACAATGCCCTTATTTCTTAACAGATGAAATGTTTTTGACACCTCATATTCCCTGTATTAATAGGTAACTTCTAAGTAACTGCTTCAAGGAAGCAAATTTCAAAAAAAGAAAAAAAAGATAATGATAAGATATCATTATGTTAAGTAGGACAAATATTTCCTTTTATAAAAAAATGATATATTGTCTACTTTACTCATGGGATGAATAACATAATCTGGAAATTTATGCAGGTGAAAATTTGATTTTATTAGCAGTTGAATTATTTCGTTCATTAACATGTCCAGATCATAACGGAGAGATTATTCTTGATCTTTATGCCTAAGAATGCGTTTGAAATGCATCTCAGCAGATGCATTATCATCAGCTTTTTTCTCCACTGGAAGTCATGGCTTTCTTATGAAGGAGTCTGGATGAAGTTCAAGGTGGTATAATTGAAGTGGTGGAGGCAGTAATGTACTGGTAAAATTTTAACAGCCAGCTGGGAAAGAAGGGCTTATAATATTTGCTGGTTTTCACTGCATAAATAAATATTCCCACCTTGGCCAATTGCAGGCTACCAGCTGCTTAACAACCAGTTCTTGAAAATACTGCAGTGGGCTCTCCCAGACCTGTCCAGGCTGGCTTCAGCACGTCACGTGGTCGGGCAGGACAATGGTGCTCAGTAACAAGAGACAGATCTCTTACAGCTGCCAAGTGGAATATGATTATGAAATTCCTCTATAGACATTAAAGACAAAATTTTGTGTAAGGATGCCATGGTCCACAAAATCAAGAACATAAGAGTCCCCAGTTTTGTGGGCCAGTCCATTAGCTCCAAGCAACTTTTTTCTCTTCCTTAATTCGTTGGATTCCCTACAGGAATAATATTTTTTCTTAGTGCTATGTTATCTAGGATGCCATTTCATTAATAATCATTGTTAATAAAGCAGGAATCCATAGTTCATTTCCTAAAAAGTCACCAGATGAAAGTAATGGTTAAAACTCTGCATAATTTGAGAGCTGACTTATATTTCTTAAGATATTGAAATTAAATTTCTATAAATATAAGGCTTGCACATTGAGGGAAAAATATAAAGTTTTATTAGTCATGAAAAATTCTGCATATTTTCACATAGAAAACTAAATTATGTATTTTCGATTGGTCTTGACTCTTTTAAAAGAGCCAATCATGTACATAAGTCCATAAACTTTTCCTTCTGTCCCCAAATTCCTCTTTTTCCTCCTCAGGTATAACTGATTTTTCACTTCAGTATCCGGTGACTTCTTTCTTCCCTGTGCCTTCAGAGCCTGTCAAGTCCTACTAACCACAGTTGATTCTTTTTTTTTTTTTTTAATAGTTTATTGTCAAGTTGGTTTCCATATAACACCCAGTGTTCATCCCCACAAGTGCCCTTCTCCATGCCCATCACCCCCCTCTCCCTCTCCTCCCCACCCCCATCAGCCCTGTTTGTTCTCAGCATTCAAGAGTCTCTCATGGTTTGCCTCCCTCCCTCTCCCCAACTATTTTTCCCCTTCTTCTTCCCCATGGTCTTCTGTTAAGTTCCTCCTAATCCACCTATGTGTGCAAACAATGGTATCTGTCCTTCTCTGCCTGACTTATTTCACTCAGCATAATACCCTCAATTTATATCCACGTTGCTACGCATGGCCAGATTTCATTCTTTCTCATCGCCATGTAGTATTCCATTGTATAGATGAACTATATCTTCTTGATCCATTCATCAGTTAGCGGACACTTAGGCTCTTTCCATGTTTTGGCTATTGTTGAGAGTGCTGCTATGAACATTGGGGTACATGTGCCCCTATGCATCAGCACTCCTGTATCCCTTGGGTAAATTCCTAGTAGTGCTATTGCTGGATCATAGGGGAGTTCTACTGTTAATTTTTTGAAGAACCTTCACACTGTTTTCCAGAGGGCCTGCACCAGTTTACATTCCCACCAACAGTGTAGGAGGGTGCCCGTTTCTCCACATCCTCGCCAGCATCTAGAGTCCTCTGATTTGTAACCACAGTTGATTCTTGAACAACCCAGTGGGTAGAGGCGCTGACCCCCACAGAGTCAAAAATCTGCATATAACCTATGATTCCTCCAAAAACTTAACTAATAATAGCCTACTGTGGACCTGAAGCCTTACCGGTAACAGTCAATTAACACATATTCTGTATGGTATATGTATTATATAATGTATTCTTTTTTTTTTTTTTTAATTAAGAGAGAGCAAGTGGGAGAGGGGCTGAGAGTGAGGGGGATAGAGGATCTGAAGTGGGCTTCATGTTGACAGCAGCAAGCTCGATGTGGGGCTCAAACCTACAAACCATGAGATCATGACCCAAGTTAAAGCTGGATGCTCAGCCAACTGAGCCACCCAGGTGCCCCTATATAAATGTAGTCTTACAATAAAGTAAACTACAGAAAAAGAAAGCTATTAAAATCATAAGGGGGAGCACCCTGGTGGCTCAGACACTTGAGCATCTAACTCTTGATTTTGGCTCAGGTCATGATCTCATGGTTCATAGGATGGAGCCCCACATTAGGCTCTGTGCTGACAGCATGGAGCCTGCTTGGGATTCTCTGTATCCCTCTCTCTTGGCCTATCCCACACTCATGCTCTCTCTCAAAATAAACAAATAAACATTTTTTAAAGAAAATCATAAAGAGAAAATACATTTACAGTACTATACTAAATTTGTTTTTAAAAATCCACATGTAAGTAGACCCACACAGTTGAAAGCCATGTTGTTTAAGTGTCAAATGTAATAACTTTGGCTTATTACTCCTAATTCATTTGTCCTAACATGTACATTCAACCTGGGTTTTCTGGGGATTTTTTTAATTCATTAATTTTGAGAGAGATCATGCACAAAGTGAGGAGAGAGGGAGAGAGAGAAAATCCCAGGCAGGCTCCACACCAGCAGCACAGAGCCCAAGGCAGGGCTTAAACTCACAAACATTCAAGAGTTGGACATTTAACCAACTGAGCCACCCAGGCACCCCAACTTGGGGTTTTTCAAAAATCACTAAGCATTTAATGAGAGTGAATGCCTAAAAATTCACCAAGCCTTTTTCTACAGTCTAGCCCTAAAGATAAACTGATTTTGTCAGTTTAGGAGAGTATAGAGTCTGGGAGGGAACTGAACACAAAAGTGACAGCTATTTGTCTTTCCCACATGACTCCTCCCTTCTAGGAAGATCATACAAGGGTCTGGTCTCATTGAATCTGCTTTAGGTAGAGTCTAGGAAGCTGCTAGTTCTCTAAGATCTTGGGATCCAAGCTGCCTAGTTAAGATCTGTGTATTGGCTGGGATTCCTTTTCTCTGTTCTACCACCCTCCCTCCCCACTACGCATTCACATGAAGTTATGTGTACTGCTTTGGACTTCACATTAAACCGTTTTTTCTTTCTTTCTTTCTCTTTTGAAAATTCCCAAAGGAACATGTGCTTCTGTTGTCTTTAATGCTATCATACGGCGGAAGGGGAGTAAATTCTTTTCAGCGTTTTCAAGTATGGGAGAAAAATGAGTTTCCATGTTCACATTTTCACAAATGTAGTTCAGTCTGCTTGACAACTGATAACAGGAGGGAAATGATGATGATGATACCTACACTTCATATATTACATATGGAACAAAACTTTTACCCCTGGTAAAAACAAAATGAATTCACTAAATGAATTATTCTTTGTCGTTATAAAAAAAAAGAATTAGGTACCCTAAGCATTTTAGTAAATGCAGGAGACATCTTTTCTAATCTTTTTTTTCCAAACAGACGATGTGACCAAAGACCCAAAAAGAACTCAGTTATCCACATGGTAATTATTAAGTAATCTGTTTCTTTCTGTCTCAGAGAGAAAAATCCCAGATGAAGATTTCGTCATCTTAATTGATGGATTAAATGAAGCAGAATTTCACAAACCGGATTATGGGGATACAATTGTGTCATTTCTGAGTAAAATGATTGGAAAATTTCCTTCTTGGCTCAAACTAATTGTAACAGTTAGGACCAGTTTACAGGTATGTGTTTGTTTTGGGGCCATAAATTACTTCTCTTGGAGAGTGCTTAAACAGAAAAAGTTCTAGATCCTTGTTCCCTTACTGCTGAGTCTTCCTAAACCTCTGTCATGTCTGAGATCTCTAGCGAGAATAATTCCCAAAGAGTCTATTTTGAGAGTAAGAGATACAGTGATCCAGAGAGAACATTCTCTGTATATTCTCTCTTGCTCAGATTCCTATTCCCATTGGAATCTGACCAATAGAATCTGATAAGTTTTGATAAAGTGTCCCTCAAAGTAACATGAAAAGAAAGTCTATTTTCTACTTTGTCCTGAAAACAGCAATGCAAATAGAATCCCTCACTCTAACTTACTGTTTGACTTTCTTTGTACTTTTTTTTAATAGTGTGATGCCATGCAAAACCCAGTTCAATCCGCCATCTAAAGTCAGATTTTCTCTTCCTTCTTCTGCTTCTACTTGAACAGCTTTTCTGTAGCATGAAGGTGTATGCCTTCCTCTAAGAAGTATTGGCAGACTTAAGGCTTTAGATTAAAATTACTACAACTGGAACATAAGATTTTTAAAAAATATTTTTTACCTTCCCTCCTCACTCATTGATCACTTAGTGGCATGGAAGAAAGGCTAGGAATATGGATCTGAGCCCTTAAAGACATGCAGGCTAAGGAGAAATGACTCCACCTTCTCTGCCATTCTCTTTGTAGCTGAGTTAGTATCTCCCACTCTTTACGTATTCATACTTAGTCTAGAACAGAGTTCCTCAACCTTTTTTTTTTTTTACCTAACCATTGCCTTTTTTGATGAACATCAAAATCTCACATATTATACACCTATCCCACTATTTTGAAACAAACCACTTGTAACAATTACTAGTTTACACAGAAAAGTCTTGGCTCCTTCCATTTCCCCTCTGCCAGGCACTAGTAATATTCCTACATACTTACCAATTAGCTTTACTTAACCAATCTCAAGACATTAAGTATGACCTGATGAGCAGATGACTTTAACCTTTCAGTTATACCAAAGACCAGGAAAAGTGCTAGGCATATTAATATACAAAGTCAAAATTTCAGTGTCCTCATAAATCAAGACCTGTAATAACTTCCCAGATACTTTATTCACTTTAGGAATTTTCTTATTTTCATTCAGCTCTGACAGTGAAATAATTCATAGGTCTTACAAAAGAAGAACCCATTCATATGTGATCATTCACTATTTACACATATATCTTACTTCAAGTGTGTCAGGCATTTTCTAGGAGCTGAAGATACAACAGTGAACAATGCAGACAATGTCCCTACCCTTTTAGCTTATATTCCAGTGAGGAATACAAACAAAAACTAAGTAAAAAATTAAACATATTAAAATTTTAGGTAGTTGGTGTTATGAAGACAAATAAAATAGGGTAAGAAGATAAATAAGGATGATAGCTATTTTTAGTTAGGGCAATGGGAAAGCCCTCTCCAAGGACCCTGGCAAAATGATGAGATCTAATTTACCTTTTTAAAAGATTTCTTTGGTTGCTGGCTACGTAGATAATAAAATGTAGGGGATCAAGAACAGGAGCAGAAGTATAGGTGAAAGGTGATGGTGGCTTAGGTGAGGGTGGTAATGGTGGGGACCCTGTGAAGTGGTCATATTTTGACTATGAAGGGGAATCAAAAGGACTTAATGATGAGCTAAACGTGGGGGTGAGCAAGAGAGAAGATTCAAAAATGAATTGCTGGTTTTCAGTATGCAGTTGGGTAATGCCAGTATGAGGAAAAGAGAAAGATCACGGAGACCCCCTATGACTTGGTGGTAGGGTCGTCTGTTGACATGGGAAGGTATTGTGGTGGGGGGGGGATGCACTAGTTCTGATTTGGTCATGCTAAGTTTGTCTACACAACATCCAAGTGTAAATGTTGAGTAGACAAAGATATATGATGAGAGCTCAGGGGAGAGGACTAAGCTGGAAACACAAGGTTAGGCCTCACCCACAAGTAGATATTTAGAACCATGGGAACAAAGAAGCTAGTGTAGGGCGTGAGGGTAGGTGGCTAAATAAGAGAAAAGAGTGGAGACCCAAGCCCTGAGTGCACTGAGAAATGAAAGAGGAGCCAGAAAAGGCTGGTAGGAGTGGCCAGTGTGCTATGAGGAAAATGAGGGGGACATGCTAGGGAAGCAAGCTGCAGAAAGTGACTCAAAAGTGGCCACCTCTGTGAAACACTATTGAGAGGCTGAGCAAGATGAGCCCTGAAACATGGCTATTGGGTCTGGCAAGGTGAAGATTACATATAACTTTGACAAGAACCATTGAGTGAAGTGATGTGGTTGAAGTCTGATCACAACAAATGGAGGACAGAATGGGAAGGAGGAACGAGAGATAAGAAGTGAGGAAGACTCTGCTGTGAGGTTTTGCTAAAAATGGGAACAGAGATAGAGGATAGTAGCTGAAGTGAGGAATTGAGATGTCATTTGTCTGTATGATCCAGTAGAGAAGAAGAAATTGATGCAGGAGAAGAAAGTGGATGCTTACAGGACCACAGTCTGTACACAGACAAGAAAAGATGGAACCCAGAGCATAAGTCACCACAAAGCCCTACAGCCTTTCCCCAGTATAATTTCCAAGCAGATCACCAAGGTACCAAGCAGATCAGAAGTATTCCTTTGGGCTAAGACATCTCCAGAAAGCCTTCATTAGTATGTAGTCATCTTACTAGGAACGTTAGAAAGGCACATTTTTATGTGGAGTTCTCTGAATCCTTAGACATTTCTCTTACTGAATTGTACTTTGACATTATGCCATGGTTTACACTGAGAAAAAAGAGTTACGTGGCACTCCATTTTCTCTTTATTTTAGGAGTGTTATTTAGAATATTGGCCATTAAATCACTCCTAAAGTACCCTTTATGAAGACCCATAAAGAATTATCTCAAGTCTCACCATTAGGAAAAATTATGTCACTTCTGTGCAACAAATTTGTTTAAATCTGTGGATACTAATCCTTGATCATATTTCCCTCTTTGGCCTCTTGGAAGTTTAGAATAAATTTGTGGACCTCACAGTTGATCACAAGAGTTAGGGGAAACTGAAGGTCTTTCTGTCTCTCTCTCTCTCTCCATCTGTTTTAGGAAATTACCAAGCTGCTGCCTTTCCATAGGATTTTTTTGGATCGACTAGAAGAGAATGAAGCCATAGACCAGGACCTGCAGGCTTACATCCTGCACCGGATACACAGCAGCTCAGAGATCCAGAATAACATTTCACTTAATGGCAAAATGGACAATACTACATTTGGCAAACTCAGTTCTCATCTCAAGACCCTCAGTCAAGGGTCCTATCTATACCTGAAACTTACATTTGACCTCATAGAGAAAGGCTATCTAGTGTTAAAGAGCTCTAGCTACAAAGTAGTTCCTGTGTCACTCTCTGAGGTTTATTTACTCCAGTGCAATATGAAGTTCCCAACCCAGTCTTCCTTTGACCGGGTGATGCCTCTCCTGAATGTGGCAGTGGCCTCCCTGCACCCACTGACTGATGAACATATCTTCCAGGCCATCAATGCTGGTAGCATTGAAGGCACCCTAGAATGGGAAGATTTTCAGCAGAGAATGGAGAACCTCTCCATGTTCCTAATCAAGCGCAGAGACATGACTCGTATGTTTGTACATCCTTCTTTTCGAGAATGGCTTATCTGGAGAGAAGAAGGAGAGAAAACCAAATTTCTCTGTGATCCCAGGTAAGCCATAGACCTGTAATAAGCAATTCTGAGCCTATTTTGTATTTATTGCATGGAGCATGGGTATTGAAAACAGTGAGAAGTGTTCTTCATTGAACATTTCACACAGAGGAAACATCATCTCTGTTTCTTCTCCAGGCCAGGCTGTAACGAGGTGAACTAATTTATTTCCCCACGGTGTTACCTTTAAGACTCAAAACCTGCATATATATTTAGAATGCTCCCCTACATTCCTCTATATTCCTAAATAATCTTCTCTGTGCTAGTGGACCCAGGCTATAATTAATTTAGCCACTTAACACACTTCCTTAGTGTTCTTCAGATATGAAGAAAGAATTGATATATTGTTCATCTCTTTGACTTAGAGCAGAATCATTTTAAAATTGCGATTGCCCTTTTAAAAGCCATACCATTGTTAAAACCACTAGCAAGTAACCCCATTAAAGCCCAGACTGTGCTAAGATTTGTGCTGGAAAATGGAATCTTAAACCTCACAGCTGAAACAGACCTAAAGAGATCATCTGCTAGTCCAGCTGCTCTACCTTTAGATGAGTAAGGTGCCATTGTCCCCATTGTACTACAAAGGCCTTAAGATGCGGAATCAGTGCTGGAAGTCAGCAAGTTAACAGGTGAGGGGAAGGAGGAAGGACTAGAAAAAGAATGGCAAATATGTGATATGTACCGCCACTCCCCTGCCCTGCATCCGTTCATCCCCAGCACTCTTTCCTGATGAGCCTGACCCTGACTTAATTGTTCTCAGCTCAACAAACCAGACTCAGTATGAAACTTATTTCCCATTCCCTTGGGTAGAACTAGATCTCTCACATCCTAATGGGGAGTGCTTTCTACTCCTCCATGCTACCCTTTTTAAAAGAATTATTCTTTTATTTTTTTTTATTTTTTTAATAGTTTATTGTCAAGTTGGTTTCCATAGAACACCCAGTGCTCATCCCCACAAGTGCCCTCCTCCATCTGTTTTAGGCAAGTGCCCCTTTCCCCTACCCCCCACCCCCATCAGCCCTCCGTTTGTTCTGGCCATTCAAGAGTCTCGCATGGTTTGCCTCCCTCCCTCTCCCTCGGGTGTTATGCTAAGCGAAAGAATTATTCTTTTAATAAAGTTAGTGATTTCAAAAGCAGATCTATCCCTGACTTCCCGGAAACAAAAAAGACACCAGCAACATAGCTGGCAAATGCAGAGCTTATTCTGGCTCAAAAAGAAGAAAGGCCAAACTTGCCTGTGCCTCTGACCATGACTCACCAGAGAGACTGAACCTCTCTGACCATGCTGGGGTGTTATTTCTCTCCTGGAGTGTTCTCCACCCGGCCTGCCTTCAAACAACTGTGCTTGTGGGCATGCTGCTTGGCCTACTTCCTGCAAAATCATTAGAAAATTAGTTCCAGATTCTGATGAAGATAGTAAGCCAAGCAGTAGATTTTGTGGTATTTTCCTGAGAGGGAAACTTAAAGAAACAAGCTATAGTGGAAAGAACATGGATTTTTGAGTCAATACCTGCATACAAATCTATTTCTTCTAGGAACTGTGACCTTTAGAGAGTTACATGTTTCTGAGACAATTTTCTTATCTATGTAAAAGAGGTAATAATTCCTAAAGTTGTTGAAAATTAGGTGAGGTCATGTAGTACCTAGAATAGTACAGAGTACGAAGAAAGTTTTCAGGGAATGTTCTTTTTCCTCTCCTCTCTTTGCAGTAATAGACCCTTCAGATATACTTCAACTAAATCCTGTGGCTAATTGGATAGGCAGAGTAGTCTTCTGCTATTAGCATTCAGGGGCACAAGATTTAAAAAAACAAAACAAAACAAAACCAGAATCTGAGTCTCTTCTATGAATTTTATGGCTTCCCGAGAGTATTTTGTTATAAATCCCACTAGTACTGCTGTGATGCTTAATACGTAGAGTTGGCAACCACATATTTAAGAAAAAGAGACCAGGGGCACCTGGGTGGCTTAGTCGGTTAAGCGTCCAACTTTCGCTTAGGTCATGATCTCGCGGTTCGTGGGTTCGAGCCCCGCGTCGGGCTCTGTGCTGACTGCCAGCTCGGAGCCTGGAGCCTGTTTCAGTCTGTGACTCCCTCTCTCTCTGACCCTCCCCTGCTCACACTCTCTCTCTCCTAGAAATAAAAAAAAAACCAAAATTTAAAAAAAAAAAAGAAAAAGAGACCAACCTAGAATTGCCTAATGAAGACTTTGAAATCAGTTTCCAGAGAAACTTTGCTAGTTGATCTGTTCCCTCTCTTGGAACAACTCAAAGAATTGAAAGCTGAGGTCCAAGGCAGCCAGGCTTCTACTGAATCAACTGTATCCTTACAACAGGATTACCTTCTCAACATAATTTATTAACTAGAAGCGTTTTGGCAACAAGCTGATGCACTGGGACAAGCAAACACTTCTAACTTCAGATGCTGTGTAGTCTGTTCCCTAGTGATGGAATACCACTCAGAGCTGCTCAGGGATCATCATATATCACTTAATGGCAGAAAGAGTAAAATAGTAGGACCAGGAGTTATCAGAAAAGCTTTCTTACATTTCATTTCAGTTGGAATTCGGCCTTCTACCCAGCACTATCTGGCACCAGCTTTGTTACTACAGTATTGATCTTAGAGCTTGAGGCCTCCTGGGTCAATGAGATGGAAAATCACTAAGAATTTAATGCTATTGGCAAGGCCCAAGCTGACCTTTCAAAGAAACTGGCTGTAATTGCTTTCTGTTTCAGGCAAGTCTGATTAACAGGACTCTTGCAAAGCAGGATTTGTCTCTATGGCCTTCAGCCTCTACTTCCTGTACATTCCCCCTCTGCTCTCCAGTTTCTCCCTAGTTTCTCTCTAGAGCATCTCATGTATTACAGTAGACCAGAGAGACCAGCTCGGTGCCTCTGAAATACTGCTACAGAAGCCAGTGCTGACATGCCTGTCTCAGTGTAGGGAGAACTCTCAGAGGTAGCAGAACATCTCTATCTTTTCTAGTCCATTTTTCTGAGCTTTCAACACTCACTCGTTCACCCTGAACTTGCCGACCTTATTAGGAAATTAGACACAGATGAGAATATTGTATTCTGAAGCCAAAAAGTAGTTGATCTTCACCAGAAATAGGCCACCCACAGAGGTACTTCTGTTAAGCTGAAGAGAGTCAGTAATTGAAGATGATACTGGAAAGAGGAAGTAGCAGAGCCGGAGGTCAGTGCTACAGCTGAGATAGAGTTTTCCTTATTTTAAATATCGGACAGCCTGTTGTCCCAGGATCAGAGCAGAGAACTGACATCCCAGAGGGAGTGAATGTTGCATAAACATAACAACTGTCACAGAAAGATGCTATAGATATCCTTTCTCAGTGTGGTAACAGAGGGTGTGAGGGTGTGTGTGTGTGTGTGTGTGTGTGTGTGTGTGTGTGTGATCGAACTGAAAGCAGATTGAAAAATCTTTTACCACATCAGAATTTCTAAGATTTTGGACCTGGATTCTGGATGAAAATATGCCTCTTGGAACCCTCACAAACCTTAGACCTCACCACCTTATTCTGCTTTTCATTTCTCCCTATTCGTCACTGTCATATCCTGTCGTACTCTGAAATTAATCCATTTTGTATTTTATTCCCATGGGCACTGAGATATCAGATTAACTCACTAATCGTATAAACTAATCTCTGCTATTATGCTAATAAGAGGGCGATAGCAAACCCATTTGAAGCAACTTGCGCATTTAAGTAAGGCGTTTGAGAAAAGAAGTCATCAGTCTTTCTTATTAACCTATTAATGACTTTGATAGAGTAAACGGGCTGCTGGCCTTGTGCTGCTTAACATTTCTGCACAGCCTTACACTAGCCCTGCATGAACCCCCTTTCTTTTTTTGTTTCCTTTCTTCACAACCTCCATATTCATGATATCAAGTCTTCCCTTCCACAGGAACAGCTCACAGATCAACGAGATATATATATAATGTATATATATGAATTCATACGTATATGAATATATACGTGTATATATATGAATATATACATAAGACTTTTATATAAAGATTAGAAGACTCAGTATTTTTAACTTTTTGAATAAAACACATTAGGCTTGTGAACTTCTTTGCGTACTGAGCAGATACAACCTAATGAAGTTATGATTTGGGAGCCTAATTTGGGTTGACCTGACTTCCTCAAATTAAGAGAAGCAAATTTTATGGCGAGTGAAAAAGGGGAAGGGCTACACAAATCCTGCCTATTCCTTGTGGGGATAGTTGAGTATTCATTCTTTGTGACCAGAGTTGAATACATGGTCTGTTATGGTCTTTCCTGATCATTTTGGTCCTGTTTGTCCTTGAATCACACATTGGAGACCTGATACTCCAAAATCCATGCCACAAAGCTGTGTCTGAGAAGAATCAGCATGCCTAAGGGAAAAAAAGCATTCCCCCTAAAAAGGAAAACTAACTCTGTGCAGAGGACCTGCACAGCCTGGCTTCTTATAGAATACACAAGTCTGAAATAATCACAGAATGGTTATGGTGATATATGTTTGTTTGCTTATTTGTTTGTTTTAATCAAAACATGAGCCTCCAGGCAGGATGACATTCAACCTTGCCCTCACTGAAGTACGATCTCTAGAATACTACTGATAGTCATTGCTGGCTCCCACAGCAAACCCTTAAAGTGGGAAGGGTCTCTGTGCTTTCTAGAAGGATTAGGGAAGAATTCAGCAAAATGATGAAGCATGAGAAGGGGGCGGGGGGAAGGTCTGGAAATAAAACAGGCCTTAGGATTTGAAAGAGTTCAAGCAAGGAAAAAGGTGGTGTACCAAACATCTTTTATAGCACTTGACTATCAGGAAATGATCTTACCTGCCCGGAAATACTAACTCTCTCTAACTCTCTAATCTCTGTTCTGAGTCTACATCTGCTTCAGTGTTCTGAATTTTTCTTCTGTTACGATTTGAATGTGTAGTTTCTATGGAGAGATTTCAAGGATATATGATTGGAGATTTGCCTAATTTGTCAATAATTTTTTTCTTTATTATCTAATCCAGTTTCTAACTCCCTATTGGCATCAAGAATAAATGTGGGGCTCCTATCTGAACTATTACTCTAGGGACCGACGGTCATGGTTTTGTGATTAAATGCAAGAGAGAAATTAGATGAAATCTAATGTATATCTTGGAATATGTCCAGTTTGCCAATTGCATGAATGTCCTTCAGCTTTACAAATTTCTTTTCTCTTGGCATAAATCATGGGACTCACATCTGTAGTCAAATAGGCAAACTGTTCCCATCTTTAAAACTCTTGCACCTTTGAAGATGGGCAGCTATAGCACTTTTTTCCTGTTCTAAATCCAAAAATAAGATTGGAAAAAGCTAGTAATCATTCTTACTGTCATAAAAACCCATGTGAAGTTTGCTAAGTTATTAAATATACAGCGAAATAGTTCTGCTTATGAGAAGATGGAGAGAAAGCATGATTTTATGAGTTGCCAGGCATGTGGAAGAGTCAACTAAAGAAAACACAAAAGGACTTATACTCTCCTATATTGTTTGATTTTGGTACAAGATAGTAATGTTGCTTTATATGTTGAAAAGTGTGTGTGTGTGTGTGTACACTTTTTCATAAGTGGGTATGCCCCTCTGAATAGCAAATACTGGTTAAAACAACTTACCTAAAAGTCTAAAACGGGGAGAAGCAGAGCAAGTGATTAAGGCAAAGTTTTGGCACCAAAAGTAGCGTGAGAAATAGAGGCTAATTTGTCCTGTTAATGAGTCTGTAAAGCAACAACGGCTGAATGAAGAGATAGGAGTCCCACAGGCTTCCCTGGATTGTCAAACCAAGGTTAGTGGCACAAACAGAGAGAGTTCTTACCAGCTTAGGGGGATAGGACAGCACGTTTTACACTTTGTGAGTACGGCAATTTACTCAGCGGCCTGTAGAGACTTTCGAAAGCAGGCCTCCACATTTGGTAAAATTGCTCATAGCCATCTAGCCCCTCAACCATAAGCACCCACAGCTGTGAGACATGTATTCCCTGCAGCCATCAGCATACCCACGTGGTTCTGCCATTGAGATTTTACTTGTAAGTATTCACTTCTTTCCACCTCTATGGACCACACCCTCGGTTCTCATTTGAACTGTTTCGCCTCCTACTGGGTCTCGCCTTCAATCCATTCTCCACTGGCAGCCAAAGTACTTTTTTAAGCACAAATCCAACCAGGTAACCTCCTCCTGAAAATCCTTTCATGGTTTCTTCAAAGCCCTGTATAGCTTCTGCCGACCTTTTTAAATTGAGCTCATTCATTCTCCCTCTTATTATGATACTCTGGTCATAACTGATCATCTGCTAATCCCTAGAACTTGCTGAGCTCTCTCCCACCTCTGGGCCTTTGCACTTAACAGTTCCCTCCATCTGGAGCTCACTTTCCCTGGCTCTTCACATGGCAGCATCTCTCACTCCTCCTTCAGATCTCAGCTTAAAATGCCATTCCCTCAGAGAGACTTGCACTTGTCACCTTATATAAGTAAGTCCCTCCTTGTTTTCTCTATCACAGCAGCTTATATACTTCTTTGCTAACAGTTGTCACAGTCTGTTATTAATTTGTTATATGTGCACACTTGTTTATGTTGTCCATTTTCCCCTCTAGAATGTGAGTGAGCTCATGAGGACAGGAACCTCATGCTCACCCTGGTCTTCCTAATGTTTTCTAAGTACTTGGCACACAATAAGCAGTCAGTAAATTTTTTTTTTTTCAAATAATTAGTCAGCAAAGGAATGATAAGTGGTACTGATTTTAAGCTTGCAACTAAAAATATTTGAGAAACTCTTCTGACAATTCAATAGTGTCTTTTGTTCACTCTATCACCGCGTGTCAGGAGTAAGAAAGACATGCATTTCAGCAAGGATTTAGTGAACAGTTATAAAGGCATGTTTTCAAGCCTCTGTGTTAAGCCCTGTGGAGGATTCAAATACAAGTTAGAAAGATCTGTCCACCAGGACTTAACAGGTTAGTGGTTTTAATAGACACATTTATAACAAGCTATAAATCAAGGCAGAATGCTATGCTAGGGGTATAAACAAAGAGCTGAGCAACATGGGGGAGGAAGAGATAAGTGATAAATCTTAAGTGCCTGCTGTTATTGTTTTAAACTGTGACAATTCAATGGAGTCTAGCTCTTCAGCCTCATGAGGCCCTGCCAAGTGCCTAAAGACTTCATTGTTGAGGGGAAGTGTCCATTTGCCTCAGGGCAGTGATGCATTAACAGAACAGAAGGGCAGCAGGAAACTAGGGGGCAAAGTGGGAGGAAATTTCTATCCAGATCCATGTTTAAAAAGAAGTAATGCCACTCCACCCATTTCTACAAAGGCGTATCTTGGGCACACTTGACTTTTATAGTCCACTACTTAGGTTTACTTTCATCAAGCCCTTCAGTTAATTTCCATATTGAATATGAAACAGTAGGACAGGCTGACTACAAATATATTTTGTATTCAGGTTCCATGACAAGAACATGCCAAAGCAGTTACCGGCTCATAAGCCAAAGATGGAAGAAAGAATTTTTGCAAAGGTGTGTGGGTGTCATTTGCTGAGAATTGACAGCAACAAGCAGACTGTAAGGCAGCATCCACCAAAGTGTGGCTGCGGGCAGCATTTTTAAGATGAGAGATAAAGATGGGGAATGTCGGTCTCTTCTCCATATTCGAGTCATGGTTCTACTCATCTCACAGTCAAACAGTGGCAACAGAGATGCCTACAAATTCAAGGCCACAGTGGGTAGTGAATTAGAAAGCAGATCTGGAAGTGCTTGTACTGCTCTTCCTTGAGCCCATCTGCTTAGCATGTATTTCATGAAACATTTGTTGAACTTCTACTCTACGCCAGTGACTGTGCTAGACACTAGAGAAACTTCGGTGAATGAGATCCTTCCTGACAGTAAAGCCATTACCTGCCAAAGGGAAGTCATACCCAGAGCAACCAACAATAGTGCCTTACTACAGAGTACCCTGGGAACCCAGGCCAAGAGAAAATACTGTGCAGAAGAGGTGACATTCAAGTCGAGCCTTGAAGGATGAGTTGATTCCATGAAGCACTGCGGTGGGAGTGGGAGAGCACTATGGACAGGCAAGAAAAGGTCATGGCAGCAGCAAAAGCAGGTGTAAAGAGAGGAAGGTCTTTGGGGAATTGTGAAAAGATGTGATTAGAAGGTAAGACACATGGTCAGAAGAATGATTGCAAGTGTCACTTGGAAAAAAGCTTTGAATGCCATATTTAAGACTCCACAATTTATTCTGTACATAACAGGGAGTCTCTATACCTTTTTAGGGAAGAGGAAATGATCTTTTAACTCTGATGATGTGAAAAATAGCCCTGAAAAGTGGTGTATGGAGGGATGGGTTGAAGAAGAAGAGAGAGTACAAGTAGGGATACTAATTATAAGGTTTATAGCAATAGTGTAGGTGAGAAATGCCAAGACCTACAATGTGAGAATAGAGAGCAAGGTGTATGTGAGAGGGACATTTTGGAGATACTCAAAAGTACTTGATCTCTTTTTGTGTATAGACAGTGAGGGTGGAGGGCTCACAAATGACTCCCAAAACTTACCTTGCATAATGGAAAGGAGTGAACCTACTGACCAACATAGAACATTCTGATGGAGGAGGGCTTCTAGCAGAAGCACAGGCAGGAGGAAGAATAATGGGCTTATGGGGAGAAAGTGAGTCCTGTTTTGGACATATTGATATGTGCTTCCAAAGAAGATGCACAAGTATATTTAGAAATGTGACTTTGGAAAATAGGGAAAGAGAAAGAGAAAATTTAAAGCACAGGGTTATGGATTATCAGCAAATAAGTAGACAGTAGAAGCTGAAGGACTAAACAAGATCCCCCAAGTTAAGAGTATAAAGCAGGAAGCTGAGAAGCATGAAAAGAGAATAGTTTCATTAAATGCTAGGAGAAAGTGATGATCCAAATAATGATAATTTCCAAGGGGAATATTAAAGTTAGAAGAAGAAATGAGAGAAAGTAAGATCATGGGAATCAAAGGAGAAAATTTTTCTGGGCCAGGTCTGAAGTGGTGAATATAATTTCTGCCTGCATTCCATTAGCCGGAACTCTGTCTGCAACCCCACTTGAATGTGAACGCAAAGCTCCTGGCGGAGTAGCTGCCTCCCAGCAAAAACTGCTGGGTGTAGAAGGGAGCACAGATCTTTCGGAGGCAGCTGTTCCTCTCTACCCCCTAATTCTTTTTTTTTTAATATATATATATTTTTTTATTTCTGGGGGGGGGGGGACTTTATTTCTTAGCGACCAGTTAGCTCTGTCCTTATCCCCTCTCTGTCTAAAATTATACAACCAAGTTTTCCTGCCTTGACTAATAGTGTATAGCACCCATCCCCACTAATGGTTCCCTGATCTGTGGATTTATTTCTCTTTCGGCTGTGAAGCTATTGTGGTCAAGGTGTGGGAGGGGTAAGGATTGAGGTTGAGGATAGGTCTCGCATTTCACCCTGCTGCACACACTAAAGATGAAAGTTCTGTTTGAGCACAGTCATCTTCCAATATGTTTAAAGTCATGTGTGGGTAATATTCATTCCTTTAGTGTGGCACTATGCTACTTATTAAGGAAAATAGAAATATAGAATACATTTCACTTAATATAGCTCACTTAATTCTTACCACAGTCCTGAAAGGTACTTACCACCATTCCCATCTTACAGAGAGGTTAAGTAGTTTTTCCAAGGTTGCAGAGCTCCCTAGTGACAGAACTAGGATTTGAACATAGGTCTATTTTGATTTCGTTTCACAGATGAAGAGGCAGCACTGTGAATGCAGACAGGGAAATCTGCAATGTAACCTTGAATCACAAGGTGACCTATGTGGAAATAATTCTACTGCCTTCACCACTGCCCCTCCCTCTATTTGGTCTTTATCATCACATATGAACCCACACAAAGTTGACTTTGATACCATCATCTTTAATTATAGAGGGAAAACACACTTGTGTTCAGTCGTGCATGAAATTATGTCGCACTGATGAGAGCTTCGTCTATTTCTTAGCTAGTTTCTCCCAAAATGCCAATCAAAAAATGTCAAAATTAATTGCTGATTTTAATTATGTTAGGAATTCAGAGTTTATACCATACAAATGAATACATTGCTCTTTACATTGGTTGACTTTTTCACACAAATGTACCCGTTTTTCACACAAATGAAAACCAAGTTGCTAATCTTGTCAGTGTCCTAACGGAACTGCGTTTCAGAAAACCCTGGGTTCTCATCCCAGCTCTTTTATATCCCAGTGTTGTGAGCTGGGAGCTGTCCTTCAGTCTTGCCGAGTCTCAGTCTTCCACCATAATATTAGGAGTAATATTTAGTCCTATGCCTGTAGTATAGGTGTTTGTGAGAATCTAAGAAAGCGTTAAAGTATTTTTAAAACCCCAAGGTAGTGTACAACTTCACAGTGTTATGAATTTAGTCATTCTTGAAATATGGTTCCTACTACCTAAGGGTACATATGTGAAACAACACGGCTTCCAGCCTCCATACAGTCTCGCGGGAAGACTGACATACAGATAGTGTGCTGCAGCAGGTGTGGTGGAGATGTGTACCAACAAGAATCAAAGGGAAAGAGCCCCTGAGACTATCTGGTGGGACAGGGAAGGTTTCACAGAGGAGATGGTTTGACTTGAGACTTCAGGAAGGAGAAATAGTTGACCTGATGAAATAAACAGGGAAGGAATTCCAGGCGGAGGGAGAGCACGTTTGAAATCCTAAAGTAATTTACTCTGTCTGAAATTAGAAATGCAAGGTAAGGAGGTAAAAGAAATAAGACGTCAGACAAGTCATGGAGAGCCTTTGAATACCATGTGAGGAGTTTAGATTCTGTCTAGGAAGAAGTATAAATCCACCGAAGAATTCTGAGCAGCATTTTTACCAAGTTTCTGCACTGTAGATTATCAGCATGGGCCAAGGAGTAGGAAGTGGAGAGAATGAGGCTCTTGGAATAATCCAAGAGAGAAAGTATAAAGAGAGGAGAAAAACACCTGCTAGATTTTATGTCTGAGTGACTGGCAATATACTAAAAAATAAGTCTTAAAGATTTGGTTTTGGGGGAAAGCTTCAACTCCAAATAATGTCATATGACCATTCATTTGAATTATCATTTGAAGGTAGAAGGATCCAGCAGGCAGTTAGAGAAGCAAAACAATATGTCTGTGCTGGAGAGCTCACTGAGATTCCCATGAGAGGAAACTGGAAATAAAGCAGAGAAGTTACATCACGGAAGGAAATGGGAGCTAAAGTGCCAGGGTGGTTGGTGTCACAGATGTCAGGGGAAGAGAGTTCCAGAGAAGGTGTCAATAGGGTCTGATGTAGAGGAAAAAAAGAGAAAGACAAAACTCATAGGTTAAAAGGCAACGAATGAAGAGCCTGCTGGTGATCTTAGAGAATGGGGAGGCTAAGAGTCAAAAGGAGTAAGGTTTGGGAGTGAGAAAATAATTAGAAAAATAGAAATAAACACAGACACATGTAGTGCAACACATTCAGACAGTAGGTTAGCCAGTGGCACCACACCTTATCAAAACAGTAAGGGATAAATGGAAATGCCAGCATGTGATATAAATTGCTATTATCCTTCATGTCCTGAACACTGTAAATTCTGCATCCAATGAACTGATCAGAACCATTTTTGTGAATAATGTGATACGCTTGTGTCCAAAAAGAAATGAATTACCATTGTCCCCTTCATCTTTTCCTTGGCCTATATTACTTGCTGTTTCTCCTCAATGCCGGATCAACAACAACGAAGGAACACTGTCATCTCTAGCTAGCTAAAACGCATACTAATGCAAACATCTTACCAGGATCTGTTACAGTAGTAAAATTAAAGCATGAGGGCAACGTCAGTTCGGTGTCAATTCATTTCCTTCTCAGATGTGAGCTTTTTTTATCTTACCCCTGATGGGCATGATTTCTCATTAATGGCCTGAAGCATAGGGAGTAGGTCAGAGGCCTGTATTCAAGGGTTCTAGTACTATCTAGATGAGTCTACAGACGAGTAATATTATTACTTAAAGTAATAATTCTTACACCAGAGAGGCTACAGTAGTTTCAATGTTAGTAACTGGATAGGGTTTTGAGAACTTGAGGTAGGGGACTTTATAAATGTTTCATGTCATCTTCTACCTTAATCTGTGCTCTATTAAATAGCCTACCAACTAAATTGGGCTTTCAAAGGATAAATAAAAGTTCAGTAGCAATTTCCAGGTTTTGTGAATGTGAAACGATCAGAACTCATACCTTCAGATGATACGGAGGATTCCATGCAGGCTCTACTTCTCTGAGACACTCTTTTAATTAAATAACTTCCTTTCCCTTATGGTTAATCTTATCCAGTCGAATAAGTTGGCGTGGTATCCACTAGAATTCAGAAATTCTTGAATCTCAAGGTTAGAACATGAGAAAAGTTCTTGTTAAAGTCTTTTTGGAATGAAATCTTTCTGTAAAGATTCCTGTGTAAGATGGGAGTTACCCCATACCCTGTTCTTCAGATTCTTTTCTTAAGCTTAAAAAAAAAAAAAAAAAAAAGAAATTAAAAGTGTGTTTGTTTTTCATACCTAGCATGAGGTATCGCCAAATGTTAAATCGGGTGGAGTAGCCATTGTTCAACACAAGAGAAAATCATCCAGTAGATTTTGGGGTCTCTTTTCAAGGGGAAACATCAGTGAAAATTTACTTGGCATCTTTTTCCTTCTTTTTGATTAATGTATTAGACTTGAAACTGAGATAACAGTTTAATTTCCCTCTTCTATGATAGTCCAAGTGAAAGGAATAGAAGAATTTTGTTACCAGTGGCATAAAGAATTCTACTAACCACTAACCTGGAGGGAGAGGGGATAGAGAGACAGTTCTAAGTGTCCACAGTTCCTACAGGCCAGAGCAAATGTGGCAAGAAAGTGCATCCCAAAGATATGCTTTGCTTCCAAAAAATTGTATTGAGAATTTTTATATGCAATATACTGTGTTAGATACTCTAGAGAATATAAATAACTCGGAATTTCAATCATAAATAGAAATAGAAATACACACACACCATATACATTATATACATACACACATTCACACACAAAGGAATATGTCATTAGGATGCTTTGAACTGGAAGAAATAGAAAATTCAACTCAAATGGATTAAACAGTAATAAATTTATTACTTCATATAACAAGTCCAAACTTCAGACAGCTTCTGATGCCATACAGTCAGGGCTTACTTGCTATTTATCTGTAATTCTCTCAGCTTAGCCTTCTCTTATCTTTGTCTTCTGACCAGAGCCACATGATTGCAAGAGAGCCTTGGCAGTTCTGCGTATCGTGGGCTGATAAGACAACATGCAGAAGCAAAAAAGAGGGTTCTCTCTTTCTTAAGATTAAGGACCTATTAGCAAGGTGATGGGGCGTGGATGCTGTTAGGAGACCTACAGTCTCCTAGAGGAGAGCAGGAAATACTCTACTAGATACTGTAGTAGAGAGCAACACAGTCTATAATGCTTGTACCAAAAGAAAGTACTCCCCGTTTCTCAGCTGGGGGAAAGGTAGAGGCAGATCAAAGAAGACTTCACTTGGGAAAGAGGTTGTTAATCCATCTGGGAACATGTTGAGCTTGAGATACTGTGGGACCTCCAGGTGGAAGAAATCCAGTAGACAGTTGGATGTATATTGGAATAAGTCTGGGAAATCTTGATTGAGAAGAAGATACAGGGGGTGGTGAAGGCTCTCAGAATGGATGAGCTAATGGAGAAAGGACAGACTAGGACCAAAAAGAAGATCCTGAGGAGCACTGACATTTTTTAAAGCGCGGGTAAAATAAGAGGAGTTCACAGCGACAGAAAATAAAAATGAATCTTTTAATGCCATCTGTGTGTGGGATGGGTGCAAGCCAACTAGAAATGACATTTTGTGATATTCACACATGTGATCTGGGTAAAGGACTGGTAAAAGCTAGGAACCTTTCAATACCCATTATTTGCCCAGCCTCAGGGGCCATTCTCTAAGAAACTGGTTGAATGAGACGGAGTTTCACTGGAGGTATGGCTAGACCTGAACAGTCCCCCCCAACACAACTGGGGCCTTAAAATTCTAAAATGAGTCTCTTTTTTTTTTTTTTTTTTTTTGCAGGAGTGGTCACACATTACTCGCTTTCTGGTTTTCCCGCCAAGAAGGAAAACTAAACCGGCAGCAGACTATAGAGCTGGGACATCACATCCTCAAAGCACACATTTTTAAGGTAATTAGAGAAGTTGAAGGCTTTTCTCTTTCCGTCTCCAATAGGCTTTCCTCAACCTCGTATGTGTTGAAGCTACTGTCATTACTGTCATTTCCTTACAGTCCCTGCTTTTTGTTGTAGAGTTGGTCCATCTCCTAAAATGTATGGCCTGTTCCTCCACAGACCTTCGGGAAGAGAATGACATTTGTCATCTCCCAGTTTAGCAGATTGCTAGGCTTTTCAGGAAATGTACATGTATAATCATTTAGGTAAGAGGCATATACACATACGTGTGTGTACTCTGTGTGTACTCTATACACATAACTCTGTGTGTACTCTATACACATACACTTACGTATATGACCTACCATGTCCTGAAGACAGGCATGCTGTCCCAGTTAGTTGCAGATTTTCACAATGTCTAAAAACAAATCACTGAGAGAAGTTACTCTTTCAATTTTCTTATAATTGTTTTATGAAGATTTTTATATTTCTGGTGCTGTGATTTTCAAAATGCTTATCTGGAACCAACATTAACCTTTCTTTGAGCTACCTCCCCTATTCTCCATTCAAATTACAATACCAATTGTTCTCCTGGTAGTTTTACAATTTTTAAGAACTCTATAGCATCCGATTCCCTCTCTCAACATCCACAAGGCTGGAATAGAGGACCCAGAAGAGAGCACAGAATTCGTCCATTTGTGTATGCGTGTCTTTGTGTGTTTCCTTAGCACTTACCTAGGCATTGTACTAGGTCCTAGGGATACAAAAGCAAAAAAATATACTAGTCCCTAATTTCACGGAACTTACAGTCTAAGTAACAGCTGTGGGGATAAAGTACAAAAGTCGAGAAAGAAATTTGCTCTCCTGATTTTTCTAGCCCACATTTTGCTATTGCATCTGCTGCCTCCAATCCCCACAGTCTCTTCAGCATGCTCTTCCTGCCTCAGGATTGAGAAATATTAGTATCTTAAAGAGTTCTCTGTGTTGGACTTCCCCCAAGGGATACTGTTAAAGATAAAACAGGCCTCTTCAGAAAGAAAGATGGCATTAAGGGCAACTCCAAGAGCCTAGCAAATTCTTCCCAGTATATAAGCGCACAGCTAGAGAAGCCTGTTCATCAGACATACAGAAGTGAAACCCACAGTGACAAGTCTTTTATTTGAATCATAATTGTCTTATCTAACAAATCACTGTACCAAAAATGACTGTACCCAGTGACCTTACTTAGCAGGAGCAGAGTGAGACTAAAATAACAAGCAAGGTGTCTCATTCCAACTTCAAGTGGACCAGAAAGGGTCTGCTCCTTCTACAAACTCTGAGATCATTATCCTTCAGTGAGATAGGAAAGTAACATTAAGTATTAAGCATTACCCCTTTAAACACTTCGGCATTTAGCATCACCATCTGCCTCGGATCAGATGTACAGAAGTTGATTCCTGTCTTTTCTGTATAAAATAAATACCACATTAACAGATAAATGACATGAAACGTCTCTGACCTCGTATGATTACCCAGTACATGGAAACCTACATTTAAACCCTGCACTCCTATCACTGACACAGTTTTATCTTACGTTGCTGCAGACAACATGGTTGCCTGAGATAAGACTGGCTCCATGTGTGATTCAGGCCATAAATACTCGGGTGTGCAGCATATGGTGATGACATGCCCATGGGCTAAAGAATGTAGACTTGGACTGTGGCTTTCCTGGTGGTGCACTTTTCAGGGTTCTTTAAATGCACAGTGCTCCCTGATGATATACTTTAACTTCTCCCGGACTTCTAGAATTTTCAGTCCCCATCAGTTGAAGGTCAAGGCAAAAACAGACTCTCTGGTTATAACCAGTACGACTTAAAACTTCCAATCAGCAGTGACATAGAGTCCAATTTATATTTCTTTCCAATTAATTTTAAATTACCTTTGTTTTATCTTTATTCATGAAAAATTGCATGTAATGTCTTTACCTTAAAAATATGAGATTGTAGGTCTGTAATTCTGGATATTTGGCTGGCAAAGAATCCTTTTCCATTCTTTTTGTTTTTAACAGCTTTATTGAGGTATAATTTATGTGCTATAAAAGAAACCATTTAAGTGTACAAATGAGTGACTTTTAGTATATTTACAGAGTTGTATGACTGTCATCACCATTAGTATCCATCACCCTAAAACTAAACCTCATGCCCACTAGAAGGTACTCCCCATACTTCCTGGCAGCCATCAGTCTACTTCCTCTCTATAGATTTGACTTTTCTGGACATTTTATATAAATGGAATCATACAATATTTGATGTTCTATGTCGGGCTTCTTTCATTTAGCACGTTTTCAGCGTTCATGTATGTTGTAGCATGTATTAGCACTTGATTCCTTTTGATTGCCAAATAATTCTGTTTTGTAGATATACCACATTGTATTTATCCATTCACCAACTGGACATTTGAGTTGTTTCTATTTTTTTGGCTATTGTGAATAATGTTGCTGTGCACATCAGCTTACAGATTTTCCCCTTTTTTTATTCTTTTTAAAGAAAATTAACCATTTTAAAGTAATAACTCAGTGGCATTTAGTACATTTACAGTGTGAGTGTTCACATTTTTATGTGGACATGTCTTTATTTCTCTTGCATATATGCCTAGGAATGGAATTGCCAGGACACACAGTAACTCTTTATTTAATGTTTTGAGGAATTGCCAATCTGTTTTGCAAAGTGGCTGCACCCACTTTACATTCCCACCAACACTGTATGAGGACTCTAATTTCTTCAAGCCCTTGCCAGTACTTGCTAGATACTGTCTTCCTTATTGTAGCCATTTTAGTGAAGTGTTATCTCACTGTAGTTTTAATTTGCATTTCCCTAATGACCACTGATATAGAGCACTTATAATTCTTTTGTAATTCTCTAATTGCCATTTAGATTGTTTTTTGTTTAATCTATGAAAAGAAACCAGGCTGTTTGCAAATTGTGGCCAGAGATATTTCAATCTAGTTTATAATTCAGGGTGTTTCTTTGAATTGAGTCTAGTCATTGGAAGGATTTCAGAGTGCTCTAGCAATTAGCTCCCTAAATGCTGCCCTCTAAAATGTTTTTTTGATTGGTCAGTTCTATAACATTTCTTACCAGAACAGATTTGTTGACTCGGAGGACAAGTGCGGTAAGTAGGTATCTGGTGGGTAGAAGAAAGATCCTTCAACATCAGTCAGAAGGCATGGGTTCAAGTACAGACTCCACCACTTAACTTGAGCCATTTCCACTTCCTCATCTGTGAAACAATATCTAAGTCTCAGGATTGTTTTAAGGATCATAGATATAAGATACCTTAAAAAGGGTACATTATAAAATGAAAAGCACCAGACATATATCTAAAGTTGTATGATCAAAATTATTAGTAATAATCTCTTTTCCTGATAGTAAGACTTAATAATGAGCATAAATTCCAGATGATAATATTACCTTTTTGCTTAAGAGGTTACCTAGCATCCTTTAGAGCAGTGAGCAACAAATACGGCTTTGCAATCCATATAGTTTCTGTTGAAACCACTTAACTCTGCCATTTGTATTTCAAAAACAGCCAGAGACAATGCAGATATAAATTGATATGGTCATATTCCAGTAAAACATGATTTATAAAAACTGGTGAAAGGCTGGATTTAGCCCCAGGCCATAGTTTGCCAACCCCTTCTCCACAGTTAAAGGCACCGTCCCCTTTGCTTCTCAGGATCCTTTTATTATAACCAGACATGGCCACATGGATGGTCAGAGAAGAACAGTAATGATTTATTTGAGATGCTTCAGTATCTATAAGTGGATCACTAATAATATATTTATAAGTAATTCTTCTTAAAGAACCTCATTGCATGAGTCCCTACATTAGTTTTGCCATGATCTTAAGATACCTGAACCATAACTAAGATCCCTAAGATGAGATTGCTGTCATTTCTTTATGCTTTCCCTGTTTTCTTGAAGTATTCAAAACTACTGAACAGCTGATAAACAGACGTACAAATTTAGACTCTAACAAAGATTTAAGGAAAGGACTACATTGGGGCGCCTGGGTGGCTTAGTCGGTTAACCGTTCAACTTTCGCTTAGGTCATGATCTCGCGGTTCGTGGGTTCGAGCCCCGCGTCGGGCTCTGTGCTGACTGCCAGCTCAGAGCCTGAGCCTGTTTCAGTCTGTGACTCCCTCTCTCTCTGACCCTTCCCTGCTCACGCTGTCTCTCTCTCTCTCCTAGAAATAAATAAAACATTAAAAAAAAAAAAAAAGGAAAGGACTATATTATCTTCCATCTCTGACAAGGAGAGATCCCTTGCTGCCTGAGCAATAGTTACAGATACTAAAGAAACACTTTTTGAGTTATTTGAACCTAAAGTTCTCTTTATGAATTCATGAGCTCGTAAGTTAACTATAGGTTATTTTTGGCTACATCCTACCTGATAATGGGACCCTGCCTATCACCTTTGTTGAGTTGAATTTAACTTAACTGAAACTCTTTCCTCCTGTACCTCTTAGAAGCAAAGAGTCAGTCCTACCAAGCAGAAGAAATCAGTAGAGCAAGTCCATGACACCAGTAAAGCTCATAATCCAATCTAGTATTTCAAGCTTATTTTCTATGTATTTACTTCAACCTCACTGGGACCCTCGGTGCTATTTTGTGGCCCATTTACTAGACCATTTCATTGACGTTCATTTACCAATGTCTATTCTTACTCAGTTCCCCTACCCATTTCCTTTTTATCTGGCTCTTAATCAAGTCAACTAACTCCCCAAACAGCCTGACTTATGAGTCACTGAAGAAATCATAGCCATTGAGTGTGACTTCCTTTAACTACTCTCCTCCTCTTGCCAAAAAAATCAGTCTGTGGTATCATCAATTCTTACCTCCCTTTCTCTTGTTTCCAAGGAGGAGACATCCCTATTCTCCCTTTTTTAAAAATGTTACTGTAATTCAAACATATCAGAAAGCATAGATAACTAAATAATCAAATACTGTCTATCTGATTAAGTGTTAAGATTTTTGCACGTTTGCTTGAAATCTTTTTCTTTATTTTTGAGATGAAAATGTAGAAGTCTCTTTTACCCCATTTTCTGCCTTTTCAAAGATCATTTCTATCCTAACGTTCACATGTGTTCTTCTTATCCATATTTTGTACTTTTCCAACATAGATATGTATTCATAAGCAATGTACAGAATTATTTCCTTTTTTTAAACTTGACATAAACAGAATCATACTCTTCATGTAATTCTATACCTTTTTTCACTTGACTTTGTATATTCTCTTTGTATAGAGAGTTATCTATAGGTCTAGATAGATAAACTTTCAACTTTGGCTATCCATTAGATTCTCCTGGGGGAACTTTAAACAAACACACACACACATACACATACACATATCTAAGCCTTACTCCCAGAGATAATCATTCATTGTTCTGGGGTAGAACCCAGGCTTTAAAAAAAAAAAATAGACATTGTTTTTTAGAGCAGTTTTAGGTTTACAGAAGATACAGAGAATTTCCATATACTCACTCCCTCACCACAGTTTGCCCTATTATTTATGTGTTACAATGTGTGGCACATTGTTATAATTGATGAACCTATATTGATGCGTTATTATTAACTCAATAGTCTGTAGTTTACATTAGGGTTTAACTGTTTTAGATGCTTCTGTGGATTTTGCCAAATGTCTAATATGTATTCACCATTACTGTGTCATACAGAAGAATGTCACTGCCCTGCCCTAAAAATCCCAAAGCTATCAAAAGTACTCCTAGCTAACTCTGCAGAATTGGCAAACACGTCTAGGAGAAAAGTAGCTCTAAACTGCTCTCCTGGGCTCCATCCTATCCTTACTTGGTCTAGTAATTCTTCTCTAATCTGTTAATCCTCCCATTTCTTTAACGAGGATAATTTTTGAATTTTGTACAGCTTTTCCTAGCTGTCCTTAGCAAGAAGAAGTTTACATCCACCATTACCAGAAGTAGAAGTACACCCAAGACCCCTTGAACTTTAAAAAAATATGACTTGGCATTCTGGGAACATCCAGCTTTTCTCTAAACATCCTAGGCTTTCTCATTTAAAATTCCTTTGGTACCTTTTTAATGAAACTGTCCCTCAGTATCACAAAGAAAAAAGAAGCAATTTACATTCAAGAAAACTAAAGCCAAACTTCTAGGCCCTGAGCAGAGGAATGAGTTGCTGTATCTTTCCAAGAAGCTAAATACATTTTCCGAACTCCCTCTGATGCCAGAGACCTTGTGCAAAAGGTCTGTTGCCAGTGTTAATAAACACTAGTCCAGCAATAATCTTCTGTAAAATAATCTTCATAATATTCTATGGATTAAGTGAACATATCTGAGGAATCTCACTTAAGTCAGTGTTTAAGAGAAAGTTGACTATTACAGGTCATCGTCATAGTTTTGCTTTAAATACCGTATTTGGAAAAGAAATAATGCTTGGTTGAAGTTCTAAGAGTAAGGGCATAGGAATAGATTGGATTGTATAAGATAAAAAAAGACAATTTTGGGGGCGCCTGGGTGGCTCAGTCGGTTGAGCGTCTGACTCTTGATTTTGGCTCAGGTCATGATCTCACGGTTCATGGATTCTAGCCCCCTGTCTGGCAGTCCACTGACAGCACCGAGCCTGCTTTGGATCCTCTGTCCCCCTGTCTCTCTGCCCCTCCCCAGCTCATGCTATCTCTCTCAAAATAAGTAAACATTTAAAAAAAAAAAAAGACAGCCTTGGGGAAGAGGCTCAAATGTGGAGAATGGTTCAGAATTAAAGGTAATGGGAAAAGCCAGCAATCAGCTTCTTTGTTTTCTCTTGTTGCTACTTTGCCAGCTAGTCCTGGCTCAAGTTTAACATGGTATAATGGAAGGAACATGAACTTCAGAGTCAAAAGGACTTGGCTTCTAATTCCACCTCCACTTTTTAATAGTTGTATGGCTTTGGGCAGCTTAACTTAGCCCACTCTAGGTTGTTTCCTCCTATATAAAAATAGTAATAAATTCTACTTCATAGGACTATCATGGAGATTAGATTAAGGGACCTAATGTATAAAAAGGCCCTAGCACAGAACCTGACACACAGTAGATACTGAATAAATGTTGGATTCCCTTCCTTTTTTTCCTTCAACCCTAATATATAGAGCTTGTCTTCCATTGTTTCCTCTCTTGGACTATAAATATTAATTTCTAGTGATATTTCTATATAATTGGTTAATATAGTTTACTGTTCCTCAAAAGATCATGGGGAGGCTCACAGGAAGAGACTGAGGCCCAGAGAGGGAGTCAGAGCTAAATTTCCTGGTTTTCCAGAATCTACCGTGGAGGTGAGCTCTAGACCCTAACTTGCCTGGACTCCAACCCTGGATGAGTAGTACTTGGAATTCTTCCAAAAAGAACCAGAAATGTATTTCTCATATGAAATTTACAAATAGTGAATCTCATATGTGGCAATAATCCTAACTACTTAACATTGTGTTTGCCTCATTTTATTTGTTTTCATATGAACTGTTTAGCCAAATGAAAGAGATTGCGATTGATGTCCCTGCTGTTAGCACAAATGAAAGACCCCTCAAGTAATAATGAGCAATCAGAAAATGTGTCAGCCCTTCTTACTCTTTTCAGAGCACCCCACTCTCACAACAGAGTTCGGCTCTGAGAGGAGGCCAGAGAGGATGTGAATAATTTAGAAGTGTAGCAGCCATTTTCAAACGGTGGAGGAGGATAAAAATGGGAATAATCACTGGGTATAAGGGCTTAAAACTGGATTCTGTTTTAGCCTTCCAGCCTGGGAGTATGCTTTTGGGAACCCGAAGATCTTCTGTGCCAGGATTTCGCCCAGCCTTTCTGGCTCACCCTCTTGTCTGTTATTTATTTATCAGTAGGATAGGAGAGACAAAGAAGAGTAGATGTAGTTAGTTAGCATCATCCTTCCTCATTTTGACAAATTGTTGATTTCACGTTGGGTGTTTAGACACAGTCCAGCCACGTCAACAAAGCCATCTTAAAATGGCTCAAAATATAAAAGCATCCACTTCCAGAGATATATCCTACAGATATACTTGCACAAGTGTATAAAGATAAATGTACACAGATGACCTTTGAAACATAGTTCTAATAGTGAGGAATAAAACAATACCTAAATACCCATCTCTAAGGGCGTGAATTAAGTAAATTATGATACATCTGCATTATATGGATGGTACATTCATATAATGATACACCTCTCTTGAAATAGAATGAGGCAAAAGCCTGTGTACATGTATGGAATATGTCCACAGTATTTTCTTTAAAAAATTAATAGAAGAGTATCTGATTTTTCCTTTATATTTTTATTTTTTTCCTTAAATACTTTATTGTCAGGTTGGTTTCCATATAACACCCAGTGCTTATCCCCACAAGTGCCCTCCTCCATGCCCATCACCCCCCTTCCCCTCTCCCCCACCCCCATCAGCCCTCAGTTTGTTCTCAGCATTCAAGAGTCTCTCATGGTTTGCCTCCCTCCCTCTCCCCAGCTATTTTTCCCCTTCTTCTCCCGCATTGTCCTCCATTAACTTCCTTCTAATCCACCTATATGTGCGAACATATGGTATTTGTCCTTCTCTGCCTGACTTATTTTGCTCAGCATAACACCCTCAAGTTCTATCCATGTTGCTACAAATGGCCACATTTCATTCTTTAATATTTTTAAAGTGTTTTAAAATCAGTTACAGTATATGGACCTTTTATAGATCACAGTTTAGATCAAAATAAATTATTTCTTTGTTTGAGACAGTCAAGGAAATTTGAACACTGGATATTTGATATTACAGGATCCATGTTAACTTTAGGTATGATAATGATGTTGAGCTTTCTTTTAAGTAGCTTGGTTGGTTGTGCATCCCTCTTGATTTCACCTCAGGTCATGGTCCCCAGGGTCGTGGGATCAAGCCCTGCATTGGCCTCTGTGCTGAGATGGAACCTGCTTGAGATTCTCCCACTCTTTCTCTTCCTCTTCCTCTCTCTCTCCCTGTCTTTCTCTCCCTTTGCCCCTCTCTCCCACTTGCATTCTCTATCATTCTCTCTCTCTTTGTCTCTCAAATAAAAATTTAAACAGAGCCCTTATCTTTTTTGAGGCATTTACTGAAATAGTTACATAGTAACTGAAAAGATGTTTGGAATTTGCTTCAGAATAATTCAGTCATGGGGAATAGGAGAAGGAGTATAAATAAAGTAAGGTTAAGGTTGGCCATGAATTGCTGTTTTGGACATAAGCAGGTATTCTAGGCAAAAACAACCTGCATTTAGAGGAACAAAGCAGGCAGAAGTAGCTTAAGTTTTTTAAGAGACTACCTCTCCAGATCCACTTATTAGGTGCCAGACTTCATTGTTACCTTCCTTGCCTCAGGATTCCCTGCATTAACTCACTTTGGCCAGATATAGGCAGAATAGTAAAATGATGGTCAGAAAATATCTGACTATCCAGAAATTTTAAAAATTATTCTGACTTCCTTCTGGAGAAGCCATGTGAAGGGGGCAAACATTAGTACCTGCAGTGGGGCCTATTCCAGTCACACTAGAGAACATGTATTGCTGATGGCAATCAAACCTATGTTGTTTTTCTCAGGGTGAACAGATGTGATCACTTTAGGGTGTTATTAGTCAGGGTGAGGAGTGCCAGCCGCTATAACAAACCGGTAGGATCTCAGTGACTTGAGAAAGGTTTATTTCTCTCTCACATTGTAGTTTAGGGAAGATCATTAGGCAGGCTCCCTCCATGTGGTAGTTCTGAAATAGTCTAGGGCCTCAGACCAGTCCACTGGATCTTCCAGCCTGCTGTCAAGAGAAGCAATAGAAAGTGTGGGGGTTTAGGGCCAAGCCTGGACACAAAATATTATTTCTGCCCATACTTGACTTGCCAGAATTCAGTCAAATGGCCCACCTAACTGTAAAGGAGACTGGGAAACATCTTTTCCCAAATGCTCAGGGAGAAAATGAGATGGAGATCAGTGACCACACTGCATTATCTTTGTCAGAAAAGATGTGGGGAAAGAATTACATCCGGCATAGCAGAAAAGAGGGATAGTAAGTAGATTTGTTGTCAGAGACTGCTAAGATGGAGACCATTTAAGTTAGCTTATTGCTACGGGACTAGTCTTTATCCCCATGAGTAGATTGGTTTTGCTGGCCATGGTCATTGTTAGGGCAAGACTCTACTCTCATTTATTAGTACAACAAACCTAGAGGCCACTCACCCACTACCGACGGTACTCTCCAGCTGGGCTAATTGTTGCCTTGACTTCTTTTTCAGGGTTTAAGTAAAAAAGTTGGCGTGTCATCTTCCATCCTCCAAGGTCTCTGGATTTCCTATAGCACAGAAGGCCTTTCCATGGCACTGGCATCTTTACGGAATCTCTACACTCCAAATATAAAGGTAAATGCATGTAAATTACAGACAGATTAAAGTTATGCAAAAGTAAAATTAGGACAATTAAGTAGCTGTTTAATTGGTCTTTGACTTGCCTTAGACGATCTCCTATCAATCAGCCTTTTTTTGATAATCTAATGTATTTTATACTTGATCTTAGCCAGAAAGCAGAGAAGCAATGATAATCGGATATATTTTAAATTGTTGCATTTTATTCTGTGAAATGAAGACCAGACCTCTTGAACTACTGCCTTCCATGAGCTGGCTCTGATTTGAGGATCAGGTCCTCCTGCTTCTAAGCAATAAATTGATCTCAGGTAGACTTTGTTTTGGTAGAAGCTTTTCTGACCAACAGTTCACTTAGCAGAGACTGTGGGAACACAACTACGGTGTGGGTGATGTTTGCGCTCACAACTGAGCAGTTCATGTAAGGGAGACATTTTACCACCCTTTCTAAAGGCCAAGTATTGAGGAAGGAGCAAATGAAGATTATAAAATAGGGTGGCTACTACATGCTGCAGTTGCGGGGTCCCCGGAGACTTCATTGAAGGAGGCTGAAAGACTGAAACTGATATTGGCCTGAATGTAATTTCTGTTTACTTCTTTCCAGGTCAGCCGACTGCTGATCTTGGGAGGTGCCAACATTAATTACCGGACAGAGGTTTTAAACAATGCTCCAATTCTGTGTGTCCAGTCTCATCTTGGTTACACAGAAATGGTTGCCCTGCTGTTGGAGTTTGGGGCCAACGTGGATGCCTCTTCAGAAAGCGGCCTGACCCCTCTGGGCTACGCCGCGGCGGCAGGCTACCTGAGCATCGTCGTGCTGCTGTGCAAGAAACGAGCCAAGGTAACGGCAGCGCCACTCTGCTGCTCCTCCTTTCCTCCTTCCTCTTTCCTACCGTAGGGTCTTCCTGGTCTCCTGTGTTGCCTGTGTGACGCAGAGCACATCAAACCCATTAGGGAGCAGATCACAGGGAGTCCTGGCAGGGCGTACAGCCCGGTGCGTGGCCACCTGCCACTACCCATTCCACGCCGCACCCAGACACGGTTCTGAAGCCCCTGGGAGGTCCTTCGGAAACTGCGTTTATCAGCAGCCACAAAAAGCCCCCACCTAACCACCCATGGGTTCTCTGCTGAGCGCAGGATGAGGAAGGAGACGTGCGGGAGCAGGGGCCCTGCACTGCGAGGACTGGACCGAACCGTGCCCACAGACTGTACGCCTTCCATGTGTAGAGAAGAAAAGCTGGCCACGGAGGTGAGAAGAGGGGCCGTACTCCCTCACCCTGGCCTCGAGGACCAGCACCATGGTGGTAGAGGGAGAACGTGATTCAGATGCTCTCAGAGGTGGTTCTGCTGGCGTAGTTTAATTCTCGGAAGACCTTTCTGAAGAAGCGTTTGCTTTATGGTATTTCAAGAGCTGCTGATAAAAAAAGAAGAAGAAGAAGAAGAAGGAAAGAAAAGAAAACCCAATTTCAAACTTTTGGTGAAAAGAAAAATGCTGGTCTCAAAAATGTAGGCCTCTGAGGAAAATTGTAGCCTCGTGGCATTTTGTTTCAGTCTTGAAAACAAACTGACAATTTTAGTGGTTTTGCGGTGAAATGTAAGTAATATGGATGACCTCGTTCTGAGGTGTCCAGTGTTCTTACCAGGGAAGAAGGGGGGACTCCCGAGACTTTCGGGAACTGGCACTCAAGATTCTCAGTGAAATCCCAGAGCCTTAGATGTTTACTGTGACACAGACCTATAATCCCCAGCTATAATCCTGCTCATCTGAATGAACATCTCTAAAAACAGAACAACTGGACCTTATTACTACTGCTGCAAACTCATATTCTGATCTCAATTGGATCTTTCCTGCTGCTCGGTTCCCATTCTAGCCCTCTCTCATTTTCACCAGCGCAGATACGGACATCATTTGCATTCTTCTCAAGATCCTGTCCAGCCTCTGTTGCTCTCCTGCATTACCAACACTGAGTTCATCTGTGTGTGCCTCCATCTCAAGACTATTAACCCTCCCTATACTCGCTTCATGCTGCCTCAGAGAAGGAAGTGCTTCCCTTCCCTTCCAGAGCACATGGCTCCACACGTGTTTTCTGTCTCTGTGTTGCTCTTCTCTCACATTTCATTTCATTCTCTTTCTAAATTCTCAACAAACCTATGAATGTCTCCTGTAACCCAAACAGCAACTTCCCTCCCTCCTGCTAACTGGACGCCACCACTCCATCTCTTCCATTCCACACCCACCAGTCCTGTCCTACGAGCCATCTCTCCCTGCTTCCTCACTGCCCTTTCACCCCTTGTAGTCTGGCCTCCATGAAACAAAGAGGAGCTAAGCCATTAAAATTTAAAACTCTGGGATCAAATGCCACCTGGTCAAAGCCTACATATACACTTACTTTCTTTGAGGGCGTGGACGAGTCATTTAACCTCTGTCTCACTATTTGCATCCATCAAAAGGATTAATAGGGTCACCTTGAGAATTAAAAGTGATAAAACCTTTTTAAAAAGAGATAAACTATCTTTTCATCTCTTGCAGGGCCTAATAAATAATACTCCTTTAAAAAAAAAAAAAGGCAGAGGGGATGCCTGGCTTGCTCTGTTGGTGGAGCATGTGACTCCTGATCTTGGGGGTCATGAGTTTGAGCCCCACATTGGATGCAGAGATTACTTAAAATCTTTGAAAATCAACCAATGAACAGAACACCTAACCTCTTGGCTTCAACCAAAGCTACTCTCAAAAGTTATAAACAACGGCCAATCACCATTCAAGTAACTTTTTCTCATTCCTCACGCCTTTAAACCTCTCCACAGTTTTCCCAGAGTTTGTAGTGCGGGCCTGGTTCCCTTCCTGCCTGTCTGGTTGCTCTTCTCTCTTCCTTCTCCTAATGGCACTGTTCACTGAGATTCTGTCCTCTGGTCTTCTCCATCCTCAGACTCTCCCATGACATCAGCACCAAAACACTGAAGTATCTGTACTTATTTGTAGAATATTATTATTTGTAGAATGCTATTTGTAGAATGTTCTTCAATTGTACTTTGGTCTTTTCTCATCATTAGATGAGATCTTTTAGATAGATCTTTTCTCATCTTTAGATCCTCTGTTACATGGGATGCTAATCTCTCTCTCGGGCAAGACTGTGTCTTCCAAGTTTCTCAGTTCCAAAGTCACTGTGTTTCCTTTTGGCAATGAACAAGTGATCTTTTAGGGAGATGCTTTGAGACTAGGCAGATAGCTTGCTTCTTATGCTTTTCCCTACTGATTTTAGGGCACAACCCATCAGAGATTCTTGCTGCAATAATGATTGCTATAGTGTTTTTGACTAATGGCGATTTTGTTTCCCTCATTCCTTTGACATTTATTAATTAGAATTTTAATGTAAGGAAGAGCTTCCCCTTTCCCCCATGTATGTATTTAATTATATATCTGTAGCACTATGGATTCCTTTATTAATTTTATGCTATGACCTATGTAACCCATTGCCATTAGTATTTATTTTCTTGCTCTGATTGCCCAAGATTTGGCCTTGGGAATCTCCTTCAAGTTGGTTCCTGTGTCCTTTCAACTCCCGCTAAATTATTTTATAAGCGTTTCTGTACTTTCTGGTGCCACAAGATGTTCCACACTCATTGTTTACTATTAATGCCCCGGCCCAGGAATTGTTTCTCCAAGGAGCCAAAACACATTTTATTCATCCCCTTGGTTTTTGAAAATACAGTATGAGCATGAAAATTCTCAGTGACTCTCCATTTCCTACTGATTAAAATTTTCAGACAGCTTAGCCTGGCATTCAAAAGTATCCATACCCTAGTCTCAAAAGAGCCTCTCAACTTTGTAGTTGAAACTTCCCCCTCATGCGCCTTACTCTTACAACAACTAGAATTAGTCATTAACTATCTCAGCCAGTTGAGATGGGCCTTTTCTTAGTCTCTTGGGGCTGTTATAACAAAATGCCATAAACTGAGTGGCTAACAGACAACATTTATTTCTCACAGTTCCGAAGCTAAGTCTCAAAACCATGGTGCCAGCAGACCTGGCATCTGGCAAGAGCTTCCTGGTTTACAGACGCACCTTCTTGCTATGTCCGCCCATGGTGGGACAGGGAAAGGAAGCTCTCTGCGACCTTTATATTAGGAGACTGATCACTTCTCCATTTAATATCATTACACTGGGGGTTGAGAATCCCAACATACAATTTCAAGAGAACAAAAATGTTCAGACTATAGCACCTTTCCTTCAGAATCTGTTCCTGATTCTAGTTGGGAATTCTCTCTAGTCTTATTGCAGTTTTACTTCCTGTATGACATTTATTATTTTTTGTTGGATAGGCGTTTGTTTATATTGGTCCCATCTGCCCTACCTTGGTTGAAAGTCCTTGAGAACAGAATCTATATTTTACTGTCTTACTCACCTTTTCATCCTATGCGGTAGGCATTCGATAAACATTTGTTGCATAGATTGCTGGGTGGAACTAAAGCTGGGAAAACTAGGTGGAGAACTTCAGTTTCAGGTGCTCTAACTACCCTGGAAGCCTGCCTGCCAGACAAAGCTATTCTTCTGTTGAAACTTGCAGCTACCTTCCGGTAGACCGATCTTAACCAGGCTCTTCTTTCAGCCTACACTCGTAACCACCGCTGCAGCTAGCAAAGCTGCTATTGGAACGTAGTCTAGCCTCAAGCTCCAAGTCCCACTAGCCATTTTGGCCAGATCCTTGAGATTCCGCCCTCCCAGTGGAAGGAAGAAGTCGCCTCCGCCAAAGCCTGGTGGTCAAAAGTATGATTCATTATATGAGGAATTTTGCTTCTTTGGAAGACCAAAAAATGTGCACTTCAAAATGTTTTTCTTCCCTTTCATGATTTCAAAGACAGTTTTTTTGTGCCAGCAGAGCTACAGTCTTTCAAATCTTGGTCTGAAAAGAACTGTTTGAGGACAAAGGAGAATGTATCTCAGGAAAACAAAGCTGGAGCTGGGAGTTTGGTTGGTTGGTTGGTTGGTTGGTTGGTTGGTTGGTTGGTTCGTTGGTTGGTTTGGGTCCCTTTTTCTGTGAAAACAAAAGTCTGACCTTATGAAAAGAGATTCTCCCCTGAAGGATATCTATCAGACTTCTAACTCAGCAAAGATCTAGCCTGAGTAGGAGAGAACTTTCTAGATTCTCTCTAGAGAATGGTTCACGATATGGGAAGGGATGACTCTTAGTAGCATAGTCATGTGCAGTGGGCCAGTGTGACTGGATCAGGAGTGCGGCCACAAGTCTTTGTTCACACACATTTCTCTGTCCTTCCCCACAAGGTGGATCATTTGGACAAGAATGGGCAGTGCGCTTTGGTCCATGCTGCACTCCGAGGTCATCTGGAGGTTGTCAAGTTTTTGATTCAGTGTGACTGGACGATGGCCGGCCAGCAGCAAGGAGTATTTAAGAAGAGCCACGCTATCCAGCAGGCCCTCATCGCCGCAGCCAGCATGGGCTACACCGAGGTAAGAAAGCAAGTGATAAGGTTGAGGGCTTGGTTTTTTTTTTTTTTCCAAGCTGAGCATTGAAGGAAACAGGGTAAAGAGGGTTGCGGTATTACAAAATTATCAGCCTAATTAGTATAAACTAATTTTTTGGTCACTGCTTTGAGGAGTAGAAGATTGAACTCCATGAAGCACTTGAATTCTCAAATGCCAGCATATGTAGAATTATGACTGTAGCACTTGAGAGTTGGAAAGAACTTTGGAAATCAGCTAGTCTAATTCCTCCTCATCTTGCCACCCTGATGTGACAGACAGTGACACTGGGCTCCTCAGGATTATTTATTGACCTGCATCCACATGAGGAGGTGGTATTGAAAGGGAAGAGCACAACGTTTTGAATCTCAGAAGGACCAGGTTTGAGTCCCAGTTTGCTACTCATTCGCCCTGAACCTTGGGCAGTTTACCTCATCTCTTAGAACTTTAGTTTCCCATCAGGAAAATGAGTCTAATAAATTTTTTTTTACACAGCTGTTATGAAAGGTGCTTTTGTAAACTGTCAAACACTATACAAACCATATTTTTGCTAATTTATTTATTAATGATAGTAATAATATAGTGGCAAATATAGGAATTGATAACGGCCAGAAAATGTTTAACATCTGACTCCAGGAGGGTGGTGTAGTGAGCAGATGTGTGTGTGTGTGTGTGTGTGTGTGTACATACTTAAAATTAGTGTAAATTTTATGGCTATGAAGAACACATAGCACACAGTTTACAAATAATGATGAAATAGGGACGCCCGGGTGGCTTAGTCGGTTAAGCATCTGACTTGCACTCAGGTCATGATCTCGCGGTTCGTGAGTTCGAGCCCCGCGTCGGGCTCTGTGCTGACTGCCAGCTCAGAGCCTGGAGCCTGTCTTCGGATTCTGTGTCTCCCTCTCTCTCTGACCCTCCCCTGCTCATGCTGTCTCTCTCTCTCTCTCCTAGAAATAAATAAAACATTTTTAAAAAATTTTTTTTAAAAAAACACAAATAATGATGAAATATACAATACTTTTAACGGAATGCTCGATTTTTGTGAATTTCATATCCACAGCCAACCTGAGGTTGCATCTCAGCAATCACTTACAAATGGAGCTACACACCAAATTTCCCTTTTCCCAATAATTTTATTGTCATTAAATCTGAATTGTGATCCACATTAGACTACTTCTTCCCCTCATACAAATGAGATCCATTAAACTGGAACCCCTTTGAACATTAGCAGTAAATCAAATCTTGATGTGAAATGTCCGCCGATTTCCAAGGTGCAAATGCGCCCACTACAGCTGATGTAGAGCGACCGTCATGACGGTCCTGAGCCCAGGATTGTGAAGAGACCCACAGAAACACACCACTGTGTGCTGTCTCCACCAGACAGACACGATCAGGAGCACAGATAGTACACAGTGTAGTTAATTAAGAAGTCATGAGATTTTTGTATTTTTCACATTTGTTTTTAATATAATGCATTTTTGATTGTTATCTAACTTTTAACAAACACCTTCATTCAACAGCCGGCTTACAAAACTGAAAATGTAATGCTTGGCTCTCAGGGGCCAGTAGCTGTTGGCTCACGAGGCATGGAGAGCTGCAGTACCTCAGCCACCCTGCCCTGATGTGCCACCGCAGGGCTATTAAGTAAAACCAGGATGTTTAATACCGGTGGGTTTGTGAGCTCTCTCTACAGGCAGCTCCCTGGAAACAGCTGTCACTTTTGCTTTCATGTTAGTAGTCTCTCTCCCGTTGCTGTCCCCAAAGCAGCCGTGGTACTTCTGAGAGGAAAAAAGATCTTCACTGCTGTACTCTGATGAAATACAGCCCTAAATTTTCTCCATATTTGCTTTCTGGTTTTTATGGACCGACTGGTGTTTTTCTCTTTTTTTTATTGGTATTTTTATTGGGAAAATGAGGGCTTGCTTCTTCAACTTAAATAGAAGGAATAAAAATTTTTTTAAAAACCACATGCTAGGTAAGTGAGTTGTGTTGAAGAGAAACATAGAAACCGCACCTGATAAAACAAATGCTCATCACGGAAGCTTTGGGTTTCTTGGCTGGGATGGTCAGCTCTGACTGATTTCATGTGCAGATCTTGTCACCCCTGGGTCATCCAGGTATCTTTGAAACCTCACAGGCTTGAGTTGGTAGCAGAGTTTCCCACCTGAAGTGTGAGCTGACATGACTTCTTGTTTCAGATTGTCTCGTACCTACTTGATCTTCCAGAAAAAGATGAAGAAGAAGTAGAGCGAGCGCAGATCAACAGCTTTGACAGTCTCTGGGGAGAGACAGGTACTTCTCATGGACATTACTCTTTTTCTCATGAATGTGTTGTGTTTGTCACAGGAGACTCTGCATCTCACACCCTGATTTTTCCTTCAGCATACCTTAGGTAGCCTCCATCTTAATGGCTTTTGTACTGGAGATTGATTCAGCCAAAGTGAAAAGTCAAGCACTGTCCTTCTTCCATTCCTCTTTCCCTTTGGATTCTCTATGTCATTAGCACCAGAGTCATCTTTCAACCAAAACTTTACCCTGCTCTTGTTGCCAAATATTTTTAAAAGACTGAAAATTTCCTTACAGTGTGCCAAACCAGAGCAGAAAATAGTTGTGGCCTCTCTTCTTTTATGTGATCCTTGCAATAGCTACGCATAAATATTTCTCCCATCAAAATAGCTCCACCTGCAGTTGTAAACCGGGAGGTTCAATTTGTGTCCACACCTCTGGCTTAACCAAGTGTTACCGTGGCTGAGTGGTATCTGACATGGTTAAACTGCTACATTACGAGTACAGTTGCTCTCTGGATGCAAAATGAAGGTAGCAGCCTATCAGGCACAGCCCCATGCAGGCCCTATTGATCTGTAGCCAAGAGATTTCTATATTGCTTGGTACTTAACCACATAAACAGAAGCTTCTTCCTCGTGGCCTTTGCAGGAAATGATTGTTGTCTTTCCCTCAAGTCTAAACTGGAACATCTGGAGAAACATTAGAACCTTTTATTGTGTTTTTATGAGACCAGAGCAAGGAAAGCTGTAGAGTCACCACAAATACGTGTCATATTTGCCAGAAGTAGACCAATATTGAGATGGCCAATTCAGGGGAATATTTTATTAAACAAGAAGGATATGTGTTTTGTTTAGAGTCAGAGTGTTATTAAAAATAAAGAAGGCACTTGAATTCATTTAAAATTTACATTGAGTTATCTATCAAATTGTATTGTTTCCATTGACAGCAAAAATCGTAGGTAGGTTTCATGGCTTCTTTAACATCATGTAGAATGGTCCAGAGCTCAGGAATTTGCTTCTCAAACAATCCCTCCCTCTTGTAAGAGCCAAAGGGAACAGATGCCAGGCAGCTGCAGCTTAAGAGCCCATGACAGATGAAAGGAGACTGTGCGGCTGCAAACAGCTGCCGTCTCCAGGACTCTCCCCTGCGGGAAGCTAGAGGACAAACTGAGGAGAAGAACTGACCGAGATGGCCTTGTGTGTGTATTGTAACAGAGCTGCCAAAGAGACGGACGTGTTGGTTACTGTTCCCGTGACCTTGGCCTTTCCCAGTGCTGGGCTGCCAGGACAGCCACGTGGGTCCCCAGAGGAGGGCAGAAAATAAAAAAGAAGTAAGGGCTGATGGTGCTAGTGGATAGGAACTGTAAGACTAGTAATCAGAGTGATGAATATCAAACATATTTTAGTGCTCTCCTTGAAAAAAATTTCCTAAAAATATTCAAGAAGGGAGTGAACTAAGCAGAAGACATATTTTTATTGATATGAGTTTCTTATTAGAATAAAACTGTATGACCTTGGGGCTTTTTAAATATCTCATCATTTTACAGTGTGCAACGAAGTTTGCTACATTGATTTATTTAAATATGGACCATATCTCAAGATTGTAAAACATAAAATCAAAGCTTCATGTCAGTTTGCTTGTAATCAGAATTATGTTTAACTTCATATTTATTGAGATAATTTAAGCATTATAAACATAAAGTGCTATTTAAATAGAGCTAGAATAAAATGCATTTGCAATATAATTTATACATCTATAAACAGTTATTTGACTTCAGGAAATTTTCTAGGATATTATGTTTGCACTGTGTAAAAATGTCCCTATACCTCACTACTAATATAGAATAGACTACAAGTTGCTTTTCTATCTATAGTGATGGATTTACTAAATATACATATTCCTTTCTGCCTTGTAGCATGTATTCATTTAAAGTTTGTAATGATCCATTGAATTGTGATATTTTATTTCTCCAATGGAAAATAGATATATACATATAGATGTATGCATATATATCCCCCTTTATATCGAGAATGAAGCTGGTCAGGTCTTAGACCTACAGCCCTGGTCTGAACAACATAATTTTTACCTCAGGAAAATACAGTGGTTGTGATGTTCCCTACAATCTGTATCATTTACTATATCAAATCTAAGCCACTGCTAACTGTAAGAAATTATATAACCATTATTTTTTTGTACCACTACAAAAAAAGAAACCCTCAGCATACCAAATGCCACCGTTCTTTATCATCAGGTCAGTTGCAAAATTCACCCCAATTTTAGAGTTGTTAAAACATGAAGGGGAAAAGGCACATCTTAGAATCAATGAAATTTATCTTGCATGTAGTGAAATATTAATTGAGATGTAATTTGTACATAGTGGGTTTTCTAGAAGTAGGTCACTAGAATATCCCGGTTGCCTTTGTCCTCCTGCCGCCTCTTTGTGCTTCCAGATAGTATCTGCCTGCATCCAGCCTTCACCATCTGGCTGGCCTCCTCCCATCCCACAAGGTTTCCACAGACTTCTTCTGGAATAGTACAGAAGAAAAGCAGTTAAGGTGACAATATTGTTCACCACTCCCTCTTCTCCCTTGTCTTACAAGCATTGACCAAGACCAGCATTAAAAGCCTCTAGCAACTCTGGAGGGCCTGAACCATCCTATGACCCAAAAGAAGCAAGGGTTCACAAAATAAACAAGATACCATAACTCATGCCCTTATCATCCTTGCCTGCTTTGTTGCAGCTGCCTCCTAGCTGATCTTCTTGTCACCCTTTCATGATTCATCTCCCTTGTGACTTCAGCCAGAGTGATCTTTGTGGGTCAGGATCTGTTGAGGTCACTTTCCTGCTTGCCACCCTTCACTAACCACCTGAACCACTAATGAAGTTGTTTAGCGTAGCCTAAGAAGACCAGTCTTGAACTCCAGCCTCATCTGTTGCCTGGCTTCTCCAGTAACTCCAGTAACAATAAACATGGTTTCCCACCTCAGTGCGAACTTCCTGTGGGCTCTCCCTGTGCCTAGCACGCCTCGCCTTCTTCCTGCATGCCTATAAGCCTTCTGTTTCTCTTTCAGCATTTAGCTCAGATTAACATCTCTTCCTAAAGATCGCAGACACTTCTTTCTCTGCATTACCTCCAAAAGCTTATACACTGGATAGTAGTGTATTTTTTATTTGCCTGTTATCCTTACTTAACCTTGAGTTCCTTGAGAGCAGAGACAGTGTCTGACAAATAACTCAATAAATGTTTAATTAATGTTGTTTTGGATACCAGTGATCAGTTTATGTCTCCCCAACCACCTCCCTCTCACTGGCCGTGCATGACCTGTCTGTACTATACTCTTTCATGGTTGAAATAGATAAACAGAAGAACCATTTGCTTTGCCGCATTCTGCTTAGTGTCACCATCCCATCCAAGCAGACTTTGGCTATTTCCCCAGCTCTGAGTTGCATCCTGTCTGCCTCTTCAGACTCCTTAGATGTTTCACTGTGAAAAAAGACCATTTATGTCAGATAATCACATCAGATGCTGACAGGCTATGGAGCAAATTCTGTTACTGGTCTCTTAGGAAGAAATTTGGCTCCAAACTGCTGTTTGCTCTAAGTATCAGTTTGTTGTATAGAGCTGGCTTTACCTTAATCTTCTTTCTTTCAAAAAGTTTTAACAGTTTCTGATAAGATTCTGTAAAATCCAGCCAAAGCAGTTTTTTTCTCTTGGATTTTGAAAAATACAGATCCCATTTTATATAGTTGTGTTGTTCTGAGATGAAATTGGCCAGCTGTGTTAATGGCCATGTCCAGCTATCAGCTGGAGATTCCTGCCAAATTACATCATAACCTAAGCAACAGAGAGGATACAACAAAGAAAAAAGCCAAATGGAACATTCCCTCTCATATAAATGTGTTATCCAATGAGTTGAAATGGGCCAGCCAGAGCAATATAACTCCAAGTTAGAGAGAACAATATAAATTTTAACTTTCAAGATGGGCACTGGTTGTACATTCTCAACAGTGTTCTGTAAACTGGCATCATCGGTGAAAGGCTTGATTCTGAAATACTGTCTGTATTTTCTCTAGCAGGCTAAAAATTCTTCTGTGGAAAAAAAAAATGTATTTACCCTCCCCTCACCATACCCAGGGCATTAAAAGGGAGGGTTGCTGCAGCCCTATCACTTCGTAGCTACTTTAAATGGAATCAGAAAAGAAGAGTTAGAATATTTCCCAGTGATTTGTTTCATGTACCAACAAGATGGTCCTTATGGTTCCTAACAAGTGCCTACCCCAGTCAGGTTCTTTTGTTTCCAGCTTTATGGAGATCTAATTTTCACATACTTTCTGTAAACTTACGGTGTACAACATGATGATTTCCAGTCAAGTTCTTAAGCCACTCATATTTTCTGACCCAAGAATTACAGTGTTGTTGTTTTTTCTGAACTACTAGAAATAGGAACTTGGCAAAGAGGGAAGATCACTTTGATGTAAGGAACAAGAGACAAAACTTCAAGTAAATAATCATACCCATTGATACCTATGTTCACTCATTCAGGGCTTGGAAATGACCCTCATCTCAGATGAGTTAAAAATAAAACTGAAAATACACATAAGGCAAGGCATAGATACATCTAGTTTGAATGAATATATCTTCTAAAATAGTCGCATTTTCCTTCATAACCCCCTCTTACCCTTGAGGAAAGAAAAGATTACTTGAATGTTTATCTTAGTGGAAGCTACTGGTGGTTTGGCTTTGCATGTGTGTTAGCTGTGGATGAATTTGACCAAGCCCAAAGACAAAAATGCCACAGATTGCCTTCAATGAAAAAATTTCAAGTGACCATTTGATTTTAATTTCTGTTGCTTCCCTGATTAGAGACTAACAATTTGCAAACTGAAATATTATCTGCACTTACCAAATTTGTCTTTTTCTGATTTGTCTTTGGAATAGGTACCATAATAAAGGAAGGACTTGCTGATCCCCACATCAATTTTGGGGGGATCAATTTTCCAAGTCAATTTGGGGGGAAAGTTCTCTATCCACATTCTTTAAAACACTGAACCTATCCATTTGAGATCCCACTATCAAAAGAAAAATTTATATTTGTTCAAGTGTGGATTTAATAGGGGCACCTGGGTGGCTCATTTGGTTGAATGTCCAACTTTGGCTTAGGTCACGATCTCGTCGTTTGCAAGTTTAAGCCCCACATCGGGCTCTGCTGTCAGCGCACAACCCACTTTGGATCCTCTATCCCGCTCTCTCTCACTCTTGCTCTCTCAAAAAAAAAAAAAAATATTAAAAATAAATATATTAAAAAATTATGGACTTAGTAGAAAGTATATTTCCAAATCCTTCTTGCTACTGTTGAAATCATACTCAGAGAATGAAATAGGCACTCATGGAATCTCTGTAAAGATCATAAACAATGGACAGCAGCCCAAAAAGAATGTTAAGTTTCTTTCTGTGTCCCATATAGTTGCTGTAGCTATTTTTTTAATCTGTGATTCCATTATTTTATTCAGAAGAGGCTTTGTCACACCTCTTCTCTCTTCTTTAAGGCTATTACCTTAAACAGTTTTAGCCCTCATATGAAAACAGTTGCAAATTTACTAGAAACTTCTTTCTCGGCTAATAAAGAAAAAAAAAATGAAAAGTGGCTTAAGGCCCTGTGGCCTGCAGATCCTGACTATAGGTTTAAGGGCCCAGGAGTAGAGGTTGTCCAGAAGTGGTTCCTGGCTAATTCTAAAAAAAAAGACCTTACTCTGCAAAGGCCCTTCTGTCTACACTCCCACCCATGCATAGATAGACCCATGAAAGGTTTGTAGCAAAGAGGTACCAAAAAAGAGGAGGTCAAAAGCAAGGAGACAGTCTGGATAGGAAAAATGAAACCAAGTAAGTTTAATCATAAGTTTATTATTACAGTTGTCTCCATATATTGTGAGCCCACTTAAATGTGGTTTTATTGATGATTTTTCTTTGAGAATTTCCTTCGTGGAAATTCTTAGTTAAGTGTCCGACTTTGGCTCAGGACATGATTTCAGGGTTCCTGGGTTCGAGCCCCACATCAGGCTCTGTTCTGACAGCTCAGAGACTGGAGACTGCTTTGGATTCTGTGTCTCCTTCTCTCTGTCCCTCTCCAACTTGTGCTCCGTCTCTCTGTCTCTCAAAAATAAGTAAACGCTAAAAAAAAAATTTCCTTCATGGCAGAAGTGGCTAATACCATTATTATTGGAGGTAAAGTAGCAGTTACATGAATCAAACACAGATATACCACCGTGCTTAACAGAGAGGCCTGGAGTGGACAAACCCCACCTGTTCTCAGTCTGTGTTCTCTGCCCTTAGCACTGACAGCTGCAGCCGGAAGGGGCAAACTGGAGGTATGTCGTCTGCTCTTGGAACAGGGGGCAGCAGTGGCCCAGCCAAACCGCCGAGGGGCAGTGCCCCTGTTCAGCACTGTCCGCCAGGGCCACTGGCAGGTAAGCAGAGCAGCTACATCCAGTCCCTCACATACGGCTGAGTTCTAGACAGGGCCTGAGGCAGAGAGCAAAAAAATCACAGTTTGGGTTACTCAGCCATCATCGGGTTTGAGGATTTGGGCCTTTGTTATTAATATTCTGGTTAATTGAAAATATGTCAGAAAGTGAACATTCAGAATCATCGTTAAAAAAAAGAATAAGAAAAAAATTTTTTTCAAGGGGGGCACCTAGGTGGCTCAGTGGGTTAAGCATCCGACTTTGGCTCCAGGTCATGCTTTCATGGTTGGTGGATTTGAGCCCCACATGGGGCTCTGTGCTGACAACTCAAAGTCTGGAGCCGCCTTCTGGTTCTGTGTCTTCCTCTCTCTCTCTCTCTGCCCCTCCCCTGCTTGTGCTCTGTCTCTCTCTCTCTCAAAAATAAGTAAATGTTAAAAAAATTTTTTTTAATCATCATCATGACCTATATTGTATAGAAGTGTTAGTGACTTTTGGCCTGGCCATGGAGTGACCTCCTTCTCATACCTCACAGTATACACAGGTTCTGTGGAAGGTTCACATCCCCACAGACCCCCGCTAGCTTCTTTGCACGTGTCTCAGATTTGCCAAAAGAAAATGTGACGTATGTAAATTCTAGCTAGGCTGTCTTTCCAGATGTTCGAATTCCAGGTAAATGCTAATTTATATACTTAGGATGGAAAAGAAAGCATATTGATATTAATCTTTGGAAATATTTGTGTAGATAAAAGGCTCTAGAGGCCAAATAATATCAAAGAGCATCAGAGACACTTTATTAGAGTCACTTCAGTCCTAAGTATTCACTGCAGGCAGGCTTGGTAGTGATTTGTGTCGGAGCTCTCATTATGAGGTCATCTTTGTCTACATCTTGGCCTTTTTTATCTTAAATGCTCTTTTACGTAGGGGCTGAATCAAACATTCAGAGTTGAAGTCTCATGCGGCTATCCTTTAGAGAGTCAGAGATCAAATGTGGTACCAGCACCGTGCAGGACGTAGGAGGAGTTCTCCCAGTAGAGAGTTACATGTAGAGGTGGCTCGCCTATACAGCAGGAGGAGATCCCACAGTTAGGCAACTACATGCATGTGTCTCCCCAGCAGCTTTGCCTGGCTAATTTGTCCCTGCTTCTCTGCACTTACAGATTGTTGATCTTTTACTCACCCATGGGGCTGATGTCAACATGGCAGACAAGCAGGGTCGTACCCCGCTGATGATGGCTGCCTCTGAAGGCCATCTAGGAACTGTGGACTTTCTGCTTGCACAAGGTCAGTCCCGGGATGCCAGAGCTGGATGGTCAGTGCCTATAATAACCCAAGGAATCCATGATTCCAGGAATGGATTCTAAGAAATGTTAAGAATAGATATTATTAATCTAGTTGGTTAAAATATAAAAGTCCGTCTCTTCTCCTCTTGTATACAGAGAAACCCTTTTACTCTGATAATCTTTGTTTCTTTATGGCTTGAGGGATTTGTGGTATTATTGTAATCAAATTAACATATTCTAAATTCTTTAATTCAAATCTGTAATCTCCAGACTTTGATTTTTTAAATATACACTCAGCAGATGTTCATCTCCCAAAGACTGCATTTTTTCTTTAACTTTATCAGTTATGTTGTAGGCCTGCACAATGGATATTTTTCTTGTATCCAGAGGAAGCAAACAGAGATTAAGACGGTTGCTTGCAGTGGGACCCTATTTGAGAAATCAGGATATTATTATTTTCTTGTTGTAATAAATTCCTTTTGACATTAACCAACATTCACATACTCCTGGTGAATGGGAAATAAGCTGAAGGAGATTGTAGTCACACCACCTTCAGAAGCGTTTCAGGCTCCTTTTGATTGCTCTGACCTCAATCACCTGTGCAAAACAGGGGTGCGTGACGATGGACTTCTATAGTAGGAAAGTCACTGGTGACTACAGTACCATCTAGTGGAGTTTGAGCACTTGCATGAAGTAGAAAGTAGTATGATTGTGAGGAGCCTAATTACTCCATTCCAGATAGCCTTCCCTCTTAGTAAACAGGACCTAAACATCTATAATTATATCTGTGGGCGTGCACACTTCAGGGAAACCAGCCCCCTGAAAAATCATACCCAGGCCAGCACAACTGCAGGTAGTTGAGCTGGAAAGAAGACAAGATTTCTTCTAAGATTTCAAAACTCAGAGACTTATTGAATCTTCAGCTATATCCTCCAAAGATTTGTTTGTTTCCATAGCCTCAGACTCACAACACTGGGTCTGAATCAGAGAACTGCTCTCCCAGTGTGCAGAGAGGTTCTTGCTTCCCCAGTACAAGCCAACAAACAAGTCTGGTTTCATGATACCTATTCTCCCTTCTGCCGAGAGGAGGTTGGGGGAGAAAAGGGGGCGTACCTAGATATCTTCTCAGGATAAGGTGTGGCAGGAGTAAATGTCCCAGAACAACCCAAGTCTCCTGGAAAAGGCAGGGCCTCTTCAGCCACTGATAACCTCCAGATCACTGCACAGTGTCTGCCACATGCCAATAGAGGCTTATCAGACACAGATTCCAGAGATTTATTCTGCCTTACCACTGCAGACATGCTGGTCTTTGTACTACTGATCTTCCTCAACTTGTGATGGGGTTACGTCCTGATAAACCCAAGTTTAAAATATCATAAGTTGAAAGTATCTTAAGTCCAGAATGCGTTTAGTACACATCTAACCAACAGAACATAATAGCCCTGCCAGCCTAAAATGTGTTCAGCCTTCAATTGAGCAGAATCATCTAACACAAAGCCTATTGTATAATTAAGTGTTGAATGTCTTATGTCGTTTATTGAATACTGTACTGAAAGTGAAAAACAGAACGGTTGTGTGGGCACAGAATGGTCATAAGTGTATCCGTTGTCGACGCTCATGCTCGTGCAGCTGCTGACAAGCTGCGACTGGCCAGCGTCACGAGAGAGCATCGTCCCGCACGTCATTAGCCTGGGAAAAGGTCCAAATTCAAAGTGCACAGGATGGTTTCTACTAAATACAAATCACTTTCATGTCATCATAAAGTTGAAAAATCTCAAGTCAAACCATGAGGATAAATGAAATCGTTAGTATTTCATTTTTCACACTTAAATCAGAGACTTCCACTAAATCATCAAATCCTACAAACATGTAAGTAGCCCATATGATTTGCAGAACACTATTCTAGTGATACGCCAGTGAGTGATTTTCTTTTAACGAGCACACTCTATAATCTGTGCCCCCTAAGGCTCTGTAATCTGGGAAGGAAGGGATGAAACAAAAATACCTGAAAAGCCAAAAATCCTAAGAGCTCTGATAAAGGTATTTCAGTTAGGAAAGGGCAGACTTTGAAAGGTGAATAGGAAAAATGTCTTGTTTTAGGGAGGAGATCGTAAATGAAAAGTCAGGGAGGGGAGCCAACACACAACAGGTCTGGGGAAATAACTGGAGTTGTCCAGTGAAGTTCATGAGGTTCTCCTGGGAAGTAAAACTGGAAATGTATGTGGAAAGAAACTGAAAAGGAACAGATTAAAAGAAGTTTTGGGCTTACTTCTGAAGGCAATGGGGAGCCTTTCGAGGTTTTTTAAAAGGGAATTGATGCCAGAGTTGTGCTTTAAAAAAAAAATCACTCTGGCAGTAGTGTGAATAGTAGATTTGATGGAGGAATTCTAGTGGACCAGGGGATCAATTAGGAAGCATTGTAATAGAATAGATGAGAAGTAATGAGGTGCTAATCCAGGTGCAGTAGCTGTTAGAATAGAACAGAAGGACCAAGTGCAAAAACGATTTGGGATATAAAGAGCAATTACATGTAGAAAGGATAGTTGAGTTGAAGATAACTCCAAAATTTTAAAATAGGTGTTTGGAAGAGGTGTGATTCCATTAACTCCAAAGGGAAGAAAAGAGAGAAGATGAAGATTACATATTGAATTGTGGATATAAATTGAATATACAGGTTTATTTCATATATATCTCCTATTAATTTCTTAAATTCCAGCTTTCCTCATCTATGGAAAGCCAGCTTATCTGTCATATACATCTAGAATGTTCTTATCCTTCTTCTTCCACCAGTGGGGGCTCTGTCCAGGGAATTTACACATGTTGCATCTGGGAAAACTTAGGTTCTGTCCCACATTCAAATCCATTAATCTGTGTTAGAGTCAGTGTTTTAATTGCAAACTGTGCAGTTATGACAAGATAACCCCGTACATAAATGGCTGTCATCAGGGTTAGAGGTATGTTTCCTTCTAGCCCTTCATCCTGTTCTGGGAAGCCACAGAGACTGGTTGTGTGACCTCTAGGGATACAAAGGTGATATGCCAGATAACTGCCAAATAGACCCTGAGCCCGGGTTTGGCACGTCTCCTGTCTGAATCCTGTCCAGTTGAGGAGGCAGCCTGGGAAGTATTCTGTACACAGTAAGCTGATCCTAATTGAGTTAGTATAACATGTCAACTGTGAGAAAAGAATTCTCTTAGGTATTCTTCACAACTAGCCAGGAAATGATAGGCTCTTTGCCATCCAAGAGCTTACAGTCTAGTCTAAGAATCGAATGTATATTGATCTTTAATTACAAAACAGTGTATCAAGTATGTTTGATCCTTACGGATGAAAATAGAAATGTTGAAGAGAAACAGATGCAGAATACCAAAGAGGCTAAGAGAGTTGGGATGGGATCATTGAAGGCTGACAAGTTTAATTAAACTCTGAATTTCCTTGTGGCCTGGGCTCAGGCTCTTCCCATGAGTTCATTTCCCCCACATTTAAGGGAGGGAGAAAGTGGCCTGGTACTAAACATGTACTGAGCTCCTCCTGTTTCACCAGAATCTCTATAGGTGTTTATACTATTGCAAATGGAAGACTTTTGCTGAGTTCTGAAAACATTCGAGAATTTATTACACGCAAGTAGGATACATAAAAAAAGATTAATAACAGAATAAGGTGACAGATGTTAAGCATATTCAAGATGAGGTAACAGTGACCAGGAAAAGCTTCCTAGAAATAGGGGCATTTTGAAATGGTTCTTAGAGAATGGGTGGAAGTGAGGCAGGTCGTGGGGAAGGAGAAAATTCCCCATGTAGGAGCAAACATGACCAAAAGTGAGGATACAGAATATTATGGGGGAGTCTAGAGGCAGTGAGCACATCCACTCGGCCCAAGTAGAGGATTCTCCCAGGGGTGTGATGTAAAGAAACTTAAGCATAGACAGTAAGCTTGGGGGTAGATTGTGGAGGACCTGGAATACACAGTAAAAACAACGGGATTCTCTTCTGCTGAAAGCTTGTAGGATCGAGGATTTTTTTTTTTTAACAGTTTGATTGAAAGACCACTCACATACCAGAAACAAAGCCGTGCTCTGGCAGAGCTTACGCCTTGAGTACCAGCTTTCCCTCCTGCTCTGGATTTTCACATTGTTCATGTTTCCTCAGTCCTGTGTTAATACTTGCTCTTGTAGGTGCCTCCATTGCTCTCATGGACAAAGAAGGACTGACAGCCCTCAGCTGGGCTTGTTTGAAGGGTCATCTCTCAGTAGTACGTTCTCTGGTGGATAATGGAGCTGCTACGGACCATGCCGACAAGAACGGCCGCACTCCACTGGATCTGGCAGCTTTCTATGGTGATGCCGAGGTGGTGAGTGCCTTTAAACAAGCCTCTGGGTTGTAGGGATCTTGGGGAAGGTTCTCCATCCATAATGTTATCTGGGGTTAAGGGTAGAATAACATGTAGATGATTCCTGATAGAAGGTTCTTGGATCCGTACGTGCTAGAGGACAAGACTATTCAAAACACCACTGAAGACCAAGAATACATGTCTGGGCTGTAAATACCATAGCTCCCAGCCTGGTTCAGACCAGCGGTTGAATAAAGTCCAGGCAGCAGCCAGACTTCAGTTAAGCAGTGCTGAGCCGCTGTACTTGTGTTAACTGTTCTCCTTGGTCCATGTCCTAGGTCCAGTTCCTGGTGGATCACGGGGCCATGATCGAGCACGTTGACTATAGTGGAATGCGCCCTCTGGATAGAGCTGTGGGGTGCCGGAACACTTCCGTGGTTGTCACTCTTCTGAAGAAAGGAGCCAAGATAGGTAGGAGAAAGGAAGACGGTGCTGGCCATCTGTGCCCAGGGGCCAGACTGGCCCAGTGGTCTGGCTGCCCTGGGTGTTTGGTGTGAGTGTGAATAGTTTCCCCTCTGCCCTGGTCCAGTTATTGTCCACACGAACAGAAAGGCTCTTGGCCCAGAGAAAGTGCCATCTGAGCCATGGTCTACACTACTCGGTGTCCAGAATCACATGGTTATCTGCCATACCCCACGTAGCCTTGACCAGGAGGCTACTCTAACCTTAAGCACGTCTCAGTGCTAGCGCCTCTGTGCCAGCCCCGCCCTGTGAGCATCCTCGATCCCTGCACCGCCCTGAGCCTCTGCTTTCCCTTGCTCTGTGTGCTTCAGACTCTGCAGTCCCTGCCGCTGCTGCCCCATCTGCTCCCCCAGCCCACAGACCTGTAGGCAAGGGTTGGCTGATATGCTGGCTTTTTTGCTGCCTGCCTCTCACTGCTGCTTTTTCCTTCTTTTTTTTTTTTTTTTTTTTTCACCTTCATCCATTTTTTTTTCCTCTCCTACAACTTTTTGTTTTCTCCTTTCTTTGAAGGTTGTCAGACGTTACCGAGTCGCCCACGAGGTATATTTCACCGCTGTCAGCATCAGGCGTGGTCTGATGGCTTGGTCAGCTTTGCCTTCTCCTCTTTGATTTTAGCCTGCATGAGTTCCCTACACCTCTAATCTTTTAATTTACTTCACCTTAAAAGAAGATTTTTTTTAATGACTGTTGTAGAGAATAACTTGAACTTTTGATAACTAACCCTGGAAAGCTTAGTTGGTAAATAATTCAGGCGTCTATAAACTAATCCATTTAACCTCTTCTTCTCTTTGTGGGTAAATTAGTCTTCAGTAATGTTGGCTTGTTTCACATCTTTTGACATTCGAATTGTACTCCTGCTTCAAAGTAAATCCCAGGGAGGCCTATTCAATACCTACAAATTAAGGGGGAGCCTTTAGAATCTTTCATGGTTCCCCTTCTGCAAAGTACAGATTTTAAAATTAAGAGACTAAACAGCTAGGGATTTTGAGTCCCAGGTTCTAAAATAAATTGCCCTTTTTTGATTTTTTTAAAATCTTGTGGTGACGTCTAATGCAAACTCTTTCTCCCAATTATCTTATTTAAAATAACTCCAGACTAAGCCATGGCCTGCCCGGACACAACACACAGGCTTTGCTGCCCTCCTGTGGTGCAGGCTCAGTCAGTTCAGATCTTCTTATTTTAAGGTGAATACAAATCCAATGCAGCTTCTTGGCAGTGGGAGTCCCTAAGATACTCCCAGGTCTAAAAGATGAGGAAATTGTTGTGGAGCAAGTTGTTCTCTCAGCAGAAATTCCCCCAGGATGTTTTTTTCACCTAGCTTCCTACCACCCTTACATTGTCTGAGTTTTTTACCCATCATGCATCCTGTACACTACAGGTCCAGCCACATGGGCGATGGCCACCTCCAAACCAGACATCATGATCATCCTGTTGAGCAAGCTGATGGAAGAGGGGGACATGTTTTATAAGGTGAGGGGAGGAAGGAACAAAGTTTCCTCAAAACAGCCACTGACTGTCTTCTATATGTGGAGTCTACTAAAGTCTTGACACTCTCATCCTTGGCTCTAGAGGCAGAGGGAGAATGCCATCCCTCAGTGATAGGCTCAAAAGTTGAGGATCCTGAGTTTTTAACTTCCCAACAAGAGAGCAAAAGTAGCCTATATAAGCTTGCAGCCGATCAACTTAAGCAACAAATTTTACCTGGTTACTAATAATAGGCAGTTACATATATTATGCATGGAATCTGCTGAAAGCTCATGGGACAGGTCAGATTATGTAATATAGATACATAGTACTCTGTGGGAAAGGGGCATTGATCTTTGCTTTCATATTTAATATATACATAGATTTTTAAAATTCTGTGGTAAATAATGGCTGGTCAGCATCCCTGAGTAAGATAAGGAAATCAAGACAAATAGCAATTATAAGATTTGTTTAAAGTCACTCACTGAATGACAACAAAAAAGTACGGAGTTATATTGTACTCACAGTTCAAGCTGAAGTCCCCATAACTCTAATGGGGGCTCACTCCTGCGGCCTCTAGGACGTCCCATAAGGACATTACATGTCAGGGGCACCTAGCTGGCTCAGTCGGAAGAGCACACGACTCTTGATCTCCGTGCTCACGTTTGAGCCCCGTGCTGTAGGGGCTCCCACCCATCCCTGTGTAAGGAAGGTACAGAGTTCCTGGGGGCAGGGGTATATTTCCTGAGGACCCTGTGTGTTAAAGTCAGAATAATCTAGGACTCTCAGGCTTCTAGGAAACTTGAGTCCTGACCCAACCAGGATTTCACATGATGTCCAAGAAGGGTCTCATTACTCTAGGACTTCGGGACAGCAGTGCTCTCAAGAATCTAAGCCCTGGTTATAATATGACTTCTGATACTCTGAAACAAAGAGCCCTACCTCCTAATGAAGATAGGCAGAGCTACTGCTGTCCCCACCCAGAATTGTGCCTTGGCCGACTCCAGATCTCTCCTTAATGAAATGTGCTGCAGAGAAAATCAAAAGATCAGGATACCTGGTGGAGTCGCAGCTGTACAGAAAGAATGGAGTAGATTAAGGTCAGCTGAATGAATGGGAGATGCCTCGTGCATCATTTTGAGCTCAGCCGATAGGTTTTCAGGTACAAAATGTAAGAAAAGTTTAAGGCCCCTGAGTTGGTCTGGATCCCTAAGCTGGTCATAGATTTACTTCATAATAGAAAATCCCTCCTGCACAGACAGATCACATTCTAAACTTCTCTACCACTGCCCTGCCCTAAGCCTTTTTTAAAAACAGGGGAAAACTGACTGATACTATTTATTCATTGAGATTAGGGAAGCAACAGCTAGACCGTTTTAGCTCCCACCTTCTGGTGAGGAAGAGAATGACCTCTTCTAGGGGACTGGCAAGATAGAACATCAGACAGGAAAAGAACTTTCCAGGCAGGCCAAAAGTAAAGAAGTAGTAATAACTCTGGAGCGGTTGAGTCTAGGGAGTGATGTGTGTCCCAAGGAGATCAAGTCAAGGAAAAACTCCTTTGAAATGAGCAAGGTCCATCTCCTGGGAATCCGGCTGGGAAGCTGGAGAGACCAGGTGTTGGTTTCTCTGGCTTGGGTCTTGGGTATCCCCTTCAATCTTACCCTTCCTGTGGGGTGAGTTTCCTGCTCTCACCACCAGGGCCAGACCCACCCGCTAAGCTGGTGTTCGGGAGGGCTAACTTAGTACTCCATGCGGAGAGGAGGAAGGGAGTGGGCCACACCTCCTCAGCTGCTCAGCAGACCAACTCTGTGTTTTGCTGTCTTGTACTCCCATTAGAAAGGTAAAGTAAAGGAAGCTGCCCAGCGCTACCAGTACGCTCTGAAGAAATTCCCTAGAGAAGGGTTTGGTGAGGACTTGAAAACCTTCCGGGAACTAAAGGTGTCTCTCCTCCTCAACCTCTCTCGATGTCGCAGGAAAATGAACGTAAGTCCCTCTCCTCCCAGCTGCTTTCTCCAGCCCTGGAAGTCGACAGCCCGTGTCACTCGCTGGCTCTTACCAGGCCCCTGAAATCGTTCTCTGCCCCATTTGGAACTTGGTTGTCCTTCACAGAGCACTGACATTTGCAATTTGAAAGAAATCAAGTCTGAGTACAATCCGTATCTGAAACGATAAAAAAGTTAATGCTGTGGGCACTTTGGTAGCTTTCTGAATTTTTAGTTCCCACTGAAAGTGATTGGAATACCATCATCATTATCTCCTACCCCCAAGTCAGTTTTCTGGTCTTTGGGAAAATGTGAGAGCAGTGGTCACTAGAATTCCAGCTGTGATAAGATCTGAATTTTAGTCACTCCCTTCCTTTCTCATAGACTCCCAGTCACTTCAGGCAGGTCTGGAAAGGGCACAGGACCATGGACTTGAAGGTTTATTTCGAAGGCTAGTCTTGAACTTTTCCCTCCTCTCTTCATCTTGTTACTGCAGCATGCCATGTCCGCTCTTGCCACAGACGGAGTCAGAACTCTTCCTGGCCCTCCGTTATCTGCCACCTAGTCCTTGGTCCTTCTCGCCTGCCGTGTGCATACAGTCCCTGAGGCCCTCAGCCACTGCTCCCGTGACACGCAGATGCTCCCGGGCCAAGCACCCTCTCTCAGAGACTGGGAGTGACTGAGATCGTGTCCGCAGTCTCCAAGCACCCCACCCCCCACCCCCCGCCTGAGGTCTCACAGTTACCTCAGGAGCTAAAAGCCACCCACGCCAAATGGGAATGCTGATGCTAGAGAGCTCAGCTGTGCAGAAGTGAGATTTCAGCCGCAGGGACAGGAGGTCTGCTGGCAGTCCCAGGGAGGTTGTATGTGTGCACGACCTTCACATCCTCCGTCTAGACCCTGGCAACTAGACCCTGGCAACGAGAAGAGCCTCGTAGCCACACGTGTCTCAGAGGATGCAGTTATGGCCCGAGGAGGCAGAGTTGCCCCAGGTGCTGAGGACAGTGGTAGCGGTTCCTGTGGGAAGGGGATGCCCCACGGGAAGGCAGTGAGGCCATTCTGTGAAACATAACCAGACCAGCGGCACCAAGGTCCCCCGTGGCAGCAGCCCGTGGGAATGAGACGAAGCTAGGAGCTGCCGCCAGCCCGCCGCCTTCTCTTTTGCCTAACAAAGAATCTGTCCCTTAGAAGCAATCCAAGTCCTGCCAGAAATGATGATTGTCCAAAAGGAAAGGGTAAGGTTGGAAACAGTAGCGATAGGTGACTCGCACAGGACAGAATACTTCCTCGCTAGAGAGCTCCACACTTGCTCAGAAACAGTTAACAGCCGCCTCCCATGACCAGCACTGTACCAAGCACCTGAGGTCTGTCCTCTCAGTCAGAGATGGCTCGTCGCTTTTTCTGCTTAATTTCTACCTGTGCCCCAGGCCCGTGTTCTGCCTCAGGAACACGCGTGTCACCAGAGATCAGTGCCATAGTAAGGCTCTGACATTGAAAGAAGAGAAAGAACTCTCCCTTTAACTTCATATGGAAGGCTGTCTTTAATCCCACAGCTCTGTTCTCCAGGTGCCTGTTGCCAGGGTTCTCCTAGGGGGTCAGATGGGACCACGCTCCTTAGGGAGCCTCAGTGATCAAGAGATGAAGTGACAGCACAGACCCCTGTCATAGCCTGGGCCCTCTCTTATTTTATTAGTGTTGTTTTAAATGCTTCGTAAGAAAGGAACCAGTTTAGAGAAGGAAAGGCCAGAGAAGCCTCTGCGAAATAGAAAGGAAGCTAACCAGTTACCAAGCCTCTGCCGTGTGCTGGAAACCGCGTCCGGGGCTTTCAAATGTGGCATCGCAGGGACTCACACCTGCAGAGTAGGCATGGATGGGAACACACAGCACACCCTCTGAGGGCCGCCGGGCTGGACCGGAGGCCTGACCCCAAGTCCGTCTGGGACCCCTGCCCTGTCTGGGCTGCCCGGCCAGTGCAGCTCTCCTTTACGCACGCCTTGTCCTGCTGGAGCTCACTCACCTGTCAGGAGGCCGAGGGCGGGATGAGGCCTGTGTGAGCTACATGGATGTGTTTGCCTTGCACACACGTGTGTAACAAGAGTTCCGATTTCCAACTTCAGGAGCTTCACTGGGTTAACCTCTGGCTTCTGGGCTAGAAAGAACTTCGTTAGCAAAGCAGAAAAGAAGGCAAACTAAGAGTATGTTAATGCTTCCAGGCAGATTAATTCCCCGGGAGCTGTCACAGGGCCACACAGGGCAAAAGCAGAAGGAACTCCCAGTCTGGGCCACGTGGCTAGAGCCGTGCCAGGCATGTTGAGAATCCCACCTGTTCCATCCATAAATGTCAAACAAATGTACCTGTAATCTGTTTTATTCCCAAATTGTCGATTTTTTCATATCTCTTCAATGACTCATTTGCACACCTATTGTAATGACAGGATTTTGGAATGGCGGAGGAATTTGCTACTAAGGCCTTGGAGCTGAAACCGAAATCTTATGAAGCTTACTATGCGAGAGCAAGGGCCAAACGCAGCAGCAGGTGAGGAGAGAGAGAGAGGGTGAAAAGCAAGAGGTCTCTTTTCTGAAAATCTGGCCCAGGCAATGTAGGCCATCCTGGGACCTATGTACCCAAATGTGTCTAACCCTGAGGACTTTTAGGGCCAAGCTTTGGGGACGGCCCATAGCACAGAGCTCTGCTTAAGACTGGCAAGTCTTCAGGGCTGTGGAGCTCTAGAACATTACACTCTGGGAGAAAAATGCCTTTGCATTGTTGGACAATGACACCTTCTTCCAAGAAGCCTCTGCCGTATCTCAGTCACTTTTTAAGCCCTAAAGCAGATAGCATAAAGAGATGCTGGTGACTTAAGAAGAGACCACATAAGCAGAACATCCTCCTGGCCCTTTTAGAGACGTAGGATGGGTCACTTATACCGGAGGCTCCTCTTTCTTTTCCTGGAGGCATCTGAGGAGTCCCTGGGTTATTTAGTCTTCCTTCTGGGACTCTCCTCAAGCCTGGTGGCATCAGACCTCCTCCTCACCTAAATCCCCACCACTAGCACACCACACACTTACGGAGACAGGAGGTCCTTGCTGCCAGGATTGAGGGGGCCCATGAGAAACTCCATTCCTTGTGTCCATCTGCTGTGGCTTAGCCAATGGGCAAGAAAGGCTCCAGAAAGACCTAGAACCTGCCATCACTGATCTTTGGATACCTCAGCACTGTCCTCGATGCCTCCTGCCCAGTGCCCTCCCTACCCTTCTCTTTAACACGGCCTGGGAAAGAACTGCTCCAGGGTCAGTGTTGTGGCCAGGGGGATATGGTCCTTGAAGAACCAAATCCAGGTTAAGGCTGACAATGATGGTGGCAGAAATATTAGTCTTAACTAGCTGGGGTAACAAAGTCCTTACAGAAGCTTGACTGTCAAATTCTCTTTTTCCCCAGATAATCCCTTCCCCACAAGGCCAGTTGCCCCTTTCCTGGGCGATCTTCATAGAGAGGATGGGAATATGTCTGAGAGTTCTTGTCCTCATCTGTAATTAGAATCCGAGTTGCCTAGTCAGCAAGCGCCACACCTGCCCAGCTCTGATGTAGCAGAACAGAGAAGCCACAGTGCTGTGGAGCAAGGGGAAGGAAAGGGCGGAGGACAGGCTTCTTGCCTAGGACAGAACAGGCCTGAAATTCGGAGCCAAAATATCAAGAATATGAAGAAAAAATTATGCTGGATCAGCAAGATTTTTAAATATCGTAGTTAACTGTTTTGTTGCTAAGCTAATTGACAGTGACCCTGTAAATGACAACCCCACCCAACTCTCATATACTGCCTGGTGTGCATTTGGGCACTAAGAGAATCTTCCTGAAGGGCCTGGCTGGACTGATGAAATGGGGCCATTTCTCTCCTAATCCCAGAGAGGCCAGAAGGAAGATGGAGGCTAAACAGGCTAAGGAAGCATTCTGGACTCTTCCAGAATGACAGCCTACCTGTTTCCTTCCTTACAAATCAAACAAAACCAACCCCCACCCCCTTCCCTGACTCCCACAGATGCCACCCAAGTTCTCTAAAATAGCGACCGTGGTCTCAGCTCTTGATGATTCCCGTTGATTCAGAATAACCCTAGTTCCTGTGTTTACATTTTGTCAAGCAGACAGTTTGCAGCAGCCTTAGAGGATCTGAACGAGGCCATCAAGCTCTGTCCAAACAACCGTGAGATCCAGAGGCTCCTGCTGCGGGTGGAGGAGGAGTGCCGACAGATGCAGCCGCCGCCGCCGCCGCCTCAGCAGCCGCCTCAGCCGCCGCTACCAGAAGAAACGGAACCCGAAGCCCAGCACGAAGATGTATACTCTGTACAGGATATGTTCGAGGAGGAGTACCTGGAACAGGATGTTGAAAATGTCTCCATTGGCCTCCAGACGGAGGCTCGGCCCAGTCAGGGGCTCCCGATAATCCAGAGCCCGCCCTCCTCCCCAGCCCATCGGGACTCAGCCTACATCTCCAGCTCCCCGCTCGGCTCGCATCAGGTCTTTGACTTCCGTTCCAGTAGTTCTGTAGGCTCTCCCACCAGACAGAGCTATCAGTCCACCTCACCCGCTCTTTCTCCAACTCACCAGAACTCTCATTACAGGCCCAGCCCACCACACACATCCCCAGCCCACCAGAGCGGGTCTTACCGCTTTAGCCCCCCTCCCGTGGGAGGGCCGGGCAAGGAATATCCAAGCCCTCCTCCGTCCCCCCTCCGTAGAGGCCCTCAGTATCGGGCCAGCCCTCCAGCTGAGAGCATGAGCATCTATAGATCCCAGTCAGGCTCTCCCGTGCGCTATCAGCAAGAAACCAATGTTAGTCAGCTTCCTGGCAGACCAAAATCGCCACTGTCCAAAATGGCCCAGCGGCCCTATCAGATGCCTCAGCTTCCTGTAGCTGTTCCCCAGCAAGGGCTCAGGCTACAGCCTGCCAAGGCCCAGATTGTGAGAAGCAACCAGCCCAGCTCGGCGGTTCATTCAAGCACTGTCCTCTCCACAGGGGCCTATGGCCAAGTAGCCCACTCGATGGCTAGTAAATACCAGTCTTCACAAGGAGACATGGGAGTAAGTCAGAGCCGGTTGGTTTATCAAGGGTCCATTGGAGGGATTGTAGGGGACGGGAGGCCTGTACAGCATGTCCAGGCCAGCCTGAGTGCAGGGGCCATCTGTCAGCATGGAGGGTTGACCAAAGAAGACCTTCCACAGCGACCTTCCTCAGCATATCGAGGTGGCATGAGATACAGCCAGACACCACAGATTGGCCGTAGCCAGTCTGCATCCTATTACCCAGTCTGTCACTCCAAACTAGATCTGGAGCGCTCCTCCAGCCAACTAGGTTCCCCTGATGTGTCGCATTTAATCAGAAGACCTGTTAGTGTCAACCCTAATGAAATCAAACCCCACCCACCCACTCCCAGGCCACTGCTGCACTCCCAAAGCGTAGGCCTCCGCTTCTCTCCATCTAGCAATAGTATCTCATCAGCCTCCAACCTCACTCCTACCTTCCGGCCATCTTCCTCGATTCAACAAATGGAGATCCCACTAAAACCGGCGTATGATAGGTCATGTGACGAGCTGTCACCAGTGTCTCCCACTCAGGGAGGTTACCCCAGTGAGCCCACCCGATCCAGGACCACACCATTCATGGGGATCATAGATAAAACAGCCCGGACTCAACAGTACCCCCACCTTCACCAGCAGAATCGGACCTGGGCCGTGTCATCCGTGGATACCGTTCTCAGTCCCACGTCTCCAGGCAACCTGCCTCAGCCCGAGTCCTTCAGTCCACCATCATCCATCAGCAACATTGCCTTTTATAACAAAACCAACAATGCACAGAATGGCCATTTGCTGGAGGACGATTATTACAGCCCCCATGGGATGCTGGCTAATGGGTCCCGCGGAGACCTCCTGGAGAGAGTCGGCCAGGCCTCCTCATACCCCGATGTGAAGGTGGCGCGGACCCTCCCTGTGGCTCAGGCATATCAGGACAACCTGTACCGGCAGCTGTCCCGGGACTCTCGACAAGGGCAGACGTCCCCTATCAAACCAAAGAGACCATTTGTGGAGTCTAATGTTTAAAAGACGTTTGTTGGAGTGAGACCCATATGTTTTCACTGCACATCTTCAGGCTTGGTTTCCACATCTGAGGTAGTTCTCTGGCTTAATTTCTCATGCAGTTTCTGTGTGGTGTTTAGAGGTGGCGGCCCACGTGCTGGAGTCTTTTGCATGCAGCCAACTGGGAAGCTGGCCTCCGGTGAGCCAGGACTTCGGTTTCTCTCGTCTGTGCCCCAGCCACATGCTCTCTCCCTCTCTTCCGATGCCAGCGAGGAGATTGTTGTGCCGTGTGCTTTAACCCAGGGAGATCAGACACACTGGTCAGCTTTTTCCAGGAGACAATCGCTTTCACTGATGTTCTTGTTGTGTAAATGTCTTTCTCCTTTTTTACAAAAATAAGATGTTCTTCTTGTTCGTTTTCTTCTAGGAACTTTAGAAAGAGTATGACGCCCCTTTGCCTTTGCATTCTTATCCAGTGTTATCCAAATAGCCAACCCCAGTGCATTCTTGTGCCATGGTGTCCTCCCCTGGACTGCCAGCCATCAGGTCTAGAGTGTTCATTTAGATTATTGCTGGTCTTCCTACTGGGGCAAAAGGATCAAGGAGAAAGAGAAGAAACCGGTCTCTTAAATTAGAAGGAAAAAAACCCAATATAATTATTTTAAATGTCACTATATTGATTTTCCAAGAAGCGTTTTATGAATATTTAGAGAACAACCAGCCCTTTAAATGTTTCACTCAGCCAAGCAAATTGGATGAGAGTCATGGATATATTTAAATAATCCACTGAGAGTTATCCTTTTAAGTTTTTAGCCAATAATTAACTATGAAAAGCTATTGATTTTCCATGGTGGGGGGGGATACATAAATATATAGAAAGAGAGAAGAAGAAAAACCGTTCTGTATTCTCAAAGGCTATAGAAAATCTCTTGTCTCGGAGAAGTCTACTTTTTCGGTCCTGGTACATCACTGAGCCTCATACCTCACAAAAACAAACTCTTCCCAAAGTTTGGTACAGTAGTCCTGTTGGGTCGTCATCTAAAGCCACATCGTGTTCTGCTGGCCCTCTTCCCTTTAAACCCACATGGAACAGTCAAGAAATTGGTTCTTTGAGAAGTAAATTGAATTCTCTTGGGGCTGTAAGACTTTATTCTTGGAGTTTGCTCGCAGGACCGTTGCGCCCCATGCCAGGTGTCATCTGATTCCGTTTCAAGATCTGTACTTTCATTATCTATTTACTCTAGGAATTGTTTCTTCATTTCTTTCTCTAGGTAGGTGTGTTTGGAGAGCGATCTTTGCAAACCAGGCACAGCAAAGTATTTCAGGGAGCAGACAGACCCCTTTCAGCCCTCAGTGGGGGCACATGAGATAAGACAGCAGGTCCTCTGATCCAGTCACCCTCCACACTTCTTCTGTGTCTTGATGTCGTTTGCTGACCTGTCCTTTGCATGACTGAGGCCAGCACAAGATGGACAGCAAGAACACTGAAACCAAAGCCTTAGCACAGGCCTGGTACTGACTGGCATCAGCTCTTAGAACTTAAGAAGCTGAACAACAGAGAAATCAGTTCTCTGTTACTAGGAATCATTATGCTCTTGTGAGTAAAGGGCTATAGGAAGGGCAGTTTCCTAAATAAAAATCCAGATGTGACCAGACCTGTCTGTCATAGTAAGTGTCCTCTGAAAGTATCACTAAGATGTGGGGAGCATGAAGCTGAGATCAGAAACATTTCTCTACCATTTTAGGTTCTGCCAAATAGATGGACCCCTCGGCCCCCTAAACCTGAAACAGGCCAGGACTTGTCTCGGGGCCAGCTCAATACCCAGATTCTTGCCACACTCTCTGATGTCCAGGACTGTCTCCTACTCAGACCAGGGTGGGCGCCAGTGTCTTATCCCTTCCCTTCCCATCTCCCTCTCTCCCCCATCTAGAAGGTGAAGTGTACAGCTGTAGCATCAGCCTGCAGCCGGGAACCCAGCTCCCGCTTTGTCCAAGTCTCAGCCCTATGGGGCCCTTTGCATCTCATCCCTTCCTCCCCACCTCTCACTGAGGAGCTGCTGCTACATTCTGAAAAATGCCTGTGTCAGAAAAGTGCCCCTGCATGTCTGGAATGCCACACACACCACACCACCTGCGCTCAGCAGTCTAGGTGAGCAAGCAGGTTCTGCATCTCCCAGACATGCCACTGACGCCGCTGGTCCCCAGGGTCTCTCTCGGCTTTCCTGGACAAACCGGAGATTTAGGGTCTATGCCTTATTGGGCAAAACACTTAAAACAGTCAAAATGCAATTCTTTTTTTAGCCATTGTACGAGGGAGTGAATATCACTACCAGGCGCCAGCTGAGTTTGACTAGAAAATGCCGACCGGACCTGACTGGGGGCAGGAGACCGTTTTTCCTTGTTCAGCCGACTGCCCATGCCCTGTTGCGCTACTTCACTGCCATGGGGTGATCCTAGTACTGTATCTCAGAGACGCCCTCTCCCCCCGGCAGCACTCGCTGAGTCAATGTCTGGCTTCCGGTGGGGGAAGTTTTTCAGATGAAACTGGTAAGTTCCACTCACCCGATTCACATCACCCTGAAATGGAGACAGTGGTAACAAACTTCAGCCTCTAGGTTTCTCACCAAATTGTACGTTTCATTCACCCAGAATTCTTGCACTAATGGGTTTCCATCACATCATGTCTATAAATGGGTGCACTTTACTGTTTGAATTTGTAACTCTGATAAATACTGGATATTTAAGTGTGCGTAATGTCTTCATTAGAAAATAGGAGAACCGCTCTTTTAGTGTATCTTTCAAGGGGGAAAAAAAGGAAAAAGAGGAAAGAAGTCAAGCAGTGGATCACAACATTTATAGCACAAGAAATAACTGTTGTATATAAGCATCAAAAGGATTAAGAATTTTTAAATACAAAACATATTTGCAGTGATTTTAAAGTGCTTTTCCAGCAATTTTCTTAGGGACTCCTGAGACATGGTTACTTTATTTACTGGATCAGTAAGGCACACAATTAACAATTAAAAATTAATGTTTATTTACAAAGTAAAGGGAAAACCTGTGTAACATGAGAATTTGGCATGGACAAAATGGAGGCCATTTTGTATCTGCTGTTGTGTCTTGTCCGGGTCACAGACGTGCACTATTAAAGCCCCAAGTTAATAGAGCACAAACCCTTCTTGTTCCTCCCCCACGTGCCCCTCTTTCTAGATGTGTTTAACTTAAACTCGAAGGCTCAGGAAAATGCCACTAATTAGAATCATGTACAGCACCCCAGGTCGTTGTCCAGAGATACAAGTTTGCTAATTTAGTTAAGCCTGGATTATTAAACACTTTTCCTAAATTATTGTAAACAGAACAGCCTAGAGAAGGGTATTCGCAGTCCTTATATTGTATAGTAGTTTATGAACCCCTATCTAAATATTGGTATTTTTATATTCCAGAGATGTACCCAATAGAAAAATTAACCAGTATCTAATTTAATATCCATAAGTATTTTCCTTAGATTTTAGTCATATACGGTGGGTTCTGTGGACGTCACCTTGCTTCAACCATATGCTACCACTAGGTGTCACTGTGGCTCTGCACCAGGCTCGTCTGGTGGCAAAGACCGGCAGCGTGTCCTCTGGAGGGGCCTCTTCCAGGGCAACGAGCAGGCCCAGAGGGTTCAGGAACGAGGGGACAAAGGCCTGGAGAGGGCTCTTCACGCATCTGTGCCAGATGTGGCAAGATAAGCTCTCTGAACACTACCTGCTTTGGACCTTCAGCCAGGCAGAGGCCCGGAGAATGTGGACTAGACCTCCTTTGCTCTGGTGGCTGGGTGGGTGTGAGGAAGACTCCTTTAGGCCCCATGTGCTCCCCTCTCAGTTCCTCTTGGCCTCCAACTTTTACAACTCCAGAGACGTCACAGTTGGGTGGTTTGATTCAAAAAATAGTTATTTTTCTACTGCAGAAATGCCTTGGACAAAACCAGTTGCTCACTGAATCTTTGCCACAAAATGGAACAGGCTCCCCAGGGGGCACGGTGTCCCCTCCCTGTCCCAGCCTCCCCCACCCACCCTGTCTGTCTGTCCTTGGGCTGCCCGCTTGTCACGAAGCCAACTTGCAAAGGCAGCCTGCTGCTGCTTCCACACCAAGGCCGGTGCCGCCCCCGTTGCGCGCACATTGGGAGGTGTGGCTTTTTCTCCTTTTCCTCTAGGAATTCCAGACTGACCATCTACCATGACTTAACAACAATGAACAAAAAGGGCTTAGGGGTAAGAGCTACCTACAGAGACGTGTCATGGAAACCTTCACCATGCAATGCCTTGAACTCAGCTCTGGCTGCTCCCAAGAAAAGGTGGCTGGCTGGAGGCCTGGACACAAGCACACTGCGAATGGTGGAGCCACTGTGCAGAGCTACTTGAATAATCACTGGGTCTTCATCAACTCCTTTTATAACACAGACCACTCAAGGGCTGAAGTGGTGGTGACCTGCATTTCGGTGTCCAATGCCTCACAGCTGCTGAGCCACCCTGAGATGCTTGTGGCCACATGATGGCCACAGTCAGAGCTTTGAAAGTCAGTACCAAATGAATGCGTAATTGGACACCAAAAATCAAGTGTTACTTTCATGTTTCCTCACCCGTGTACCATCTCACTTCTTCCTGCTGACTCTGATAATCTCCACTAAGCTGACCTGCCAGGTTTTAGCTGAATGCGTATAGACGCAGGCCAGCATCCACTCTTGTTTTTCAGACAGACCTGCTCTGCAGACAGGAAGGAGCTAGCTGCTTTGTTTGTGTAGCACTTACGGGCTGGGTTTTTCTTTTGCCTAATTGCTAACCAGAACACCTGGTTAGGGGGGACTCAACTCAATCCCTTCTGTCCCCAGAACCAGACAGAGAGTTCATTCTGGAAAATTCAGTACTTGAATGTACCTGCCTTATTGTGTACCAGCTTACTGGGAAAAAAAGATAGAAAAGCCGGCTCCAGATCTCTCCTCCATTCACAGGTTATTTTGGAAATCCTGTAAGTTACACTTCCTGTTCTAGTTTATTTTTGTTTTTGTTTTTTCCTTTGGCTGATTCCTGCTGAGTGGGGCCAGTTCCTCATCAGGCTCAGGGCAGGTGCCGTTCTCAGGCATGGCCTCCTTTCCATCTAGCGCAGCATCTCCGTCTCTGTTCTGTCTCCTCCAAATCCAAGATGATTTTAATTAGTACAGACATGTACAGTCTACAATTAAAGAGTGATTTGTACTAATATGATTTTGATTCTTCCTCCTCTTTGCTGTCCTTTCAAGACACTTGCTGGAAAAAGCTTTAATGCACTTAGTTTTCCTTTAGGTTTTCTATGACTCCGATGTAAAGGACTTTCTCTGTACAGTATATTATCCAATGCATGTTTGTTCTCTCTCCCGATATATTGAACACCACGCAGTTGTGAACTCGTGCAGTGGGGATGTCCCGCACCCCACAGAGGCATCTAGCCCCCTGTGTATAAGGAAAGACATTTTCCTTTGCTGTACTTGCTTGAGCAGTTGTATTGTCTGTACATGTGAGCTGTGTGAGGTAGATGTGAAAAGGTAAATGAATGCATTCTCCTGCCCATGTGTACAGATCGCCATCCGTACAATGAACTGTATGTATGAAAGCAAATGTACTTATTTATAAAGGGTAACACTTGGAAAAACACGGTGTTGTGGTGCTTTCTGCTTACAGAATGATACCTGTCCAGGGGGCTGACCTGGGCTTCCCCTCGCTGGGGCCTGCAGTGCCGAGGGGGCCTCTCCTGGGACACGACTTTGGCAGGTTAAGACAGAGGCCAAATTCCTGATGATTTGGCTGGTCTCTTGTAGGACAAGCAAAGTCACTCCTTTGGGCTCGTATTCACTCAGCCAAGTGACTGAGCATGTCCTCAGAGTTGGGACAGCACTGCAGGCGCTCGAGAACACGGTGGCTAAGGGCCTCTCTGTGAAGGCTTGCAGTGCCCACTGAGAGAGAGGCTTTTTCTTCGCTGAGTTTCTCGCCAGCCAAACCAAGGGAGCACCGAGCTCTTCTTTTTGCACTTTAGTATCTGAGGCTGCACCCCTGTCTCGCTGCCTGAAGCCAGCTGCAGTGGGAGCCATTGCGTCCTGAGGCTGCACGTCCAAGGTGAGGGGACAGCCCCAGCTAGAGTCCCCGAGGCTAACACGGGCAAAGCTGCTTCCGGGGCTTCATCTTCTCTTCAGAAATGTGGCCAGACTTTCCCATCCTCACTGTCTAGGGAGCTGGGTGGCAGCGATGTAAATGGAGAGGCTGCGGGCTCCCTGCCCGGCTGGTACCTCTCTGTCTACTGCAGGCACAAGCGAGGGAAGAGACCGCTTCCTCTAGACACCACGTTGTGCTGAACAAACATCCCTGTTGTGTAACCACATCCATTTCCCCCAAACAGGGCCGGGGAAGCAGGAAAACTCCGGGTGCGAAGTCACACCAGCCTAGATGCCAGAGTTGCCTTCAGAGAGGAGAGGAGAGGACTCTGGAAGCAGCCACCTGCTTGGTCTGAAAACATTGGGACTCAGGGGGTTCCAGACCCAGTAAGGCGAGGGACTCCTGAGGAGGTGGGGGAGAGGCATGACCTTCATGTCTGGGATCATTTGAATACTCACTAACACAGAGACCCTTTATCCAGGGGTGAGCACAAGAGCCGGAAGTGAGAGGCTTACAAACAGGCCAGCTGATTCTCTCCACACGCTGAGAGCCAGCCATGATCCTGACTGAGCCATCAGCTTGTAACATGCATCATGCCACATGCTTTGCAAGCTTTTAAGCAAATGAAGTTTCACACAGAAGCCTCGATTCAGGAGAAAAATTCTACAGATGCAGAAAGCAAAGACCTCTGGAGAACATAGAAAATAAAGTAAATGTTAGGAAGGGCTTCTGTTCCCCAAGGATTACATCTCAAGGGATTTGCTGCAGGGTCCCTTTAAATAGTGTTTTGTTGTAGGTGATGGTCCCCGTGAGATCCAGCCCAACTTCATACATACACCTCCTGCCTGAGCCTTAGGAACAGCTCTCAAGTGGAATGCCCGGCTTGGCTCGTTCTCAAAGTTTTGCTCCTCTCCTTACAGAATAAAGAGACAACTCTTTTAAAAGGTAAAAAGTTGAGGGGCGCCTGGGTGGCTTAGTCGGTTAAGCGACCGACTCTCGCTTAGGTCATGATCTCGCGGTTCGAGGGTTCAAGCCCCGCGTCGGGCTCTGTGCTGACTGCCAGCTCAGAGCCTGGAGCCTGTTTCAGTCTGTGACTCCCTCTCTCTCTGACCCTCCCCTGCTCACGCTGTCTGTCTGTCTGTCTGTCTCTCTCTCTCTCCTAGAAATAAAAATTTAAAAAAAAAAAAAAGGTAAAAAGTTGAGCGAATACTAGGGAAAACTTCTTGCCGAGGCCCTTACCACGCTCCACCCTCCAGGCCACTGTCTCTGGGCTGGGAAAAGGGTTTCTCTAACCATGAAGAGCCTCTTGCTCTGCGTCCAGAGACTGAATAGCCCCTGGGCCATTTCAGAGCCCTGACAGAGATCACGAATCACGTTACCTTCTGTGCCCAGCGGGGGGATGTTCAGTTTCTGTCGAGCCTGGTAGAACTAACTTCCCGTATCTGATGCTGCTAAAAGCACTGGCCCCTTTTCTGCCAGAGTGAATGAGGAGAACAGGCCAGAGATCTGCTGTAGACGTTTATTGAATCATCGGTTGCACCAACACTGCATTGTACTTCACAGACGACTGGCCACAGGCAAAGGTAAAGAAACCACAACGGATCAGCTTTCAGGGGGGGGGGTCTCCTTAATCATCCAACATACACTTTGGCAGACAGACCAGTTTACAGATTTTAACGGAACTAAGGTTCTGTTTCTCTGGGTGGCGTTCTGGCGGGAGAGATACACACAGTTGTACTTTGGTAGTTTGTCCAAGCGGGAGTTTCTCCACATGTAAATACCAGCCAGGTGATGAAAGAACTGACGGAGCCCCTGCCTGGTAGAGCCACGCGGTGTAGGCAGGCGAACACCGCCCCCCACCCCTACAAGCTGCAGTGGAGGTGGGGACGCAGGGAGAGGCTGGCGGGGGAGGGGGGGGTGCTGGGCAGCCCTGCTGGGAGGGCACCGGACCCGCAGGCACCTGCTTGGAGAACTTGCGTCGCCAGAGGCAGGGCCCGTGGCAAAGTTGAGCATGAGAAATCTGAGCATCAGAGGAGGCCAGCGCCTTTCTCTAAGGCAGCGGTTCGGAGAGAAGAAGGCAACCGTCTTTGGAACAATAGTCAGTTTAGAAATCTCATTCATTTCTTCACTGAAGTAAGCTGTGTCTGTTTCAAACTGTGTCATGTTCCTCAAAGCCCAGAAAATGAGGAAAACAAGAAGAGAGCATTCGCCAAGTCCAGGAAGCACAAGGTCAATGCTCTAATCACGTTACTGCCAGACTGAAGCCAAAGAGTGACTCAGGCGGCAGCATAACACACTTATGCAGCTGGGGGGGATTAACCGGATTCCAACTCCATCCCAACCTCCTGCAAAGATGGGCCCAGGTAAGGGGATGAGGCTTTCCTCCTGGACAGAAGCAGGCAGCCCAGCCTTCCCCGCTGAAGGGGGAAGAGGGCAACAGGGCAGTTTTTTGTTTCAAAAAAAAAAAAAACAGATTTGTGCCCTCGGCCTCAGGTCAGAGCCAGAGCAGCACCTAAGCCAGCCTGTGAAGGCAGGGACACCGGGGGCCCCTGCAGGGAGTGGCCAGCCCGCCAACGGGGCGGTGGGGGGGGCCCTTCCTCTTCTGTCGGCCGCCAAGTACAGTTTGTCTCGGTCCTGCGCCCTCTCCCTCTCCCAGCACAGCGTCTTGGGGCTGAGGACCGAAGAAAGGGGAGGCCAAGAGCGCAGCTGGGCCGAAGCCACTTCTCCAGAGCTTCCCAGGGGCCGGTCCCTCCCCTCTCCTGGGGAACCCTGCTCCGAACACCAACATAGTTTACACATAATATCACTTGCTCCGCTGCCAAAGACTGGGCCCATTCACACCACCGTGTTATTCAGACTAGCGAGACTCCTGGTTTGAATTCAGTGTTACACAAAGCAAGTCTTGGCCTTGCCAGGCCTGTCACTAAGCCCCAGTTTCTCCCACAGCTTTGTGCTCTTTGCAGCCACTGGACTCGGCCCAGCATCCGCTGCCTCAAGGGGAGAGCCACTCTGCATCTCCTTCAGGGATCTGTGCCTTTGTGACCAGGACTGACCACCCGAAATCCTACCCGAAGCTTCTTGATTTGAGGGAGTGACAAGTGACAACAGGGGCAGGGATCTGTGCATGACTAACAAGACTCTAAAGCAGCAGCGAGGAGAAGAAAGCAGAGGCGGCCAAGCCCTGAACCCCAGGAACCAGCACTCCAAGGGCAACGCTGGCCCCACGGTCCCTACCCACACCGCCAAGCCCTCCCCGGGAGCCGCCGATCCCGAAGACGGCCTCGGCAGGGCGCGCCACAGACGCCTGGCAGAACCCCCCGGGACAGCCAGGCCCTCCCCGTGGACAAGGGCAGGCCGTCACTGGGAGCCGGGGCTGTCGCCCTCGGTCAGCGTCTTGAAGTCCATGGAGAGAGCTTGTTCCTCAGCCTGGGGTGGCCGCTTCCAGTCCGTGCGGGTCAAGATGTAGAGCACAGTCACGCCAAAGCCGGCCAGCAGCAAGCCCAGCACGTTGCCCAGGACGCCCTCAGGCTCAAACGTGCTGTACTTGGCCCTGCAGGGTTTGGATGGAAGGGAAAAGCCACCCGAGGGGTCACCGTCAGGCCCAAATGCCATTCACACCCAGGCCAGAAAGCCGGCACGGTCTTCTAGTCCCAGCCCTACCCGTCCCCCACCCGGAGAGGAAGACCACTGCTTCGCTAACTCCTCACAGAGCTGGCTCAGAAGGCAGAGGTCCATCTCCAAAGGCCATGGTGGCACGGGACACTCACCCAAGTTTAAACAGCAGCGCCTCCTTCAGGCCCAGCAGGGCTGTGCCCACAGCGAGGAGGAAGATGGTGGCGCCAAAGAAGATGTGCTGCGGGCGGTAGCGGCTCCGCAGAGAAAACGAAGCTCCAGGGAACAGGAAGAAGCTAAAGCCCACAAGCCACTACAAGGAAAGGCAAGGCAAGGTGGTGCCGGAGACCGGGCCCGCCATCGGTCTGAGCAGCCCAAGGACTCGACGCCCCAGACAGGCTGCATCCACACGCAGTGTAGGAAGCCCTCCATCCACCCACGTGGCTTTCTTCATCTCAAGAGCAGGGGCAGGGGAAGCAGTACACTTATGGGAAAGGTCCTGGCCCTGGCGCTCGAGGCCTGTCTCCGTTCATCGTGCTCGTGCACTTGGAAGCCCGGGCCGGTGACCAAACACATGTGCCGTGTCAGCTGGAAGGCAGCCTGGGTCTCAGGCACCCTCGCCTGGGAGATCCTGGCTTTCGTACCCATTTCAGGATCTGAAAGCAGCATCCAGCTGTGCTAAAGCACCTCCTTCACTTTCAGGCACACACCCGGGACAGTGGGCCCCTGTGTGGCACATGCAGCCCTGCCGTGGCCTCGTCCACGCCCTCCCCTCGCCCACCCCCCGTGGCGCTGAACCACCCACCTGCACAAAGTAGAGAACGAACGTGAGGATGCCACACCAGCTGTGCAGGCTGTACAGGTCAGCGTAGCCCTTCCCCCTGTGGAAGTCGAACACCGCCACCAGGCCTGGGCCGGAAGGAGGGGCCGTGTGAGGACAGGGCTCACGGGGAGGGAAGCGGGTGAGGTGACCCAAGGGAAGCCCAACTAGCCGGGACTTCTGGGATCTGGTCCCAGCTCGAGGGCTGCCGGCACCCAGTGTCCCAGCTGAGGATGCCTTCGGGGGAGGGGGGAGGGGGAAGGAACCAAAACAACTGCAGTGGAGACCAGAGGGGTCAAGCAGCTACCTCCCCAGGTGAGAAGCAGAGGTGAGGGAAAGGGGAAGCCGCGCCCAGGAACTCACCCACCAGGGCGATGATGAACGCGAAGACGTGCAGCAGTCCGTGCAGGACTTTGGTTGTGCGTTTGGTCTCATTCCTGAAGACGCGGTAAACCAGCAGGGCTTACGGGGAGTGAGAAAGGGAACGTCAGGCCCACCTGCCACGGGCAGCGAGGAGACAGCGGGGCTGGCAGAGGTGATCTGCATCAGGGCTTGGCAACGCACCCCGGCCACAGGCCATGGGACAGAAGCCGAGCTCCATGGGGCCCGGCGGGGGGCCCGCGGGTGAGTGTGCCCTAACATCCCTGCCACCACCACTTTCCTATCAAGTGTCCTGTGTGCTCCGGGCTGTGTTCTAATTTCATCATGCGGTCACAGTGAGGTGTCACCAAGCTTCTGAGTTTGCCTCTTGGCTCTGATGATCCTCAGATAGTCCAGGGCCAAACCTGAGCAGATACTCACTGCCTTTCACAGGCAAGCTCCCTAGGTGGGGAACCCGATTCCCAAGCTAACCCCTCATCGGGCTGAGCCAGACTGGGCCAGGTGGCACAGGGAATGCCTCTTAGGGATCTGCTGCTGGGGAGTGGCTGTCACCAGGACCAGCTCTAGGAAGAATGGGTCAAACAGATACAGACCCAGCTTGCTTGTTACCAGACAAGGCCACACAAAAGGCAGCGTGGGGGCCAAGCACAGCCTTACTCCTACCCCAGGGAGGAGTTGTGTCTCTGCCGAGGCCAACATTCCCCCGACACACACTCACACACTCACACACTCACCCTCTTTCTTCCAATTTCAAACCACCCCTGCGGAAGCCAGCCTCAGCTCGCAGCCCAGACCCTGGGCTGCCTGCTCTAAGCGGCATGCATATCCTAGGGTGCTCCACAAACCTCAGGCCCCTGGATTTGGATGCCTGGTGTTCCCAGGCCCCAAGCCAGCTTCCTTCCTGTCTTTTTCTAGAATCTTAGATGTGTCTAAGTGTAGGAGACCCCAGGGATGAGAGGGTTCCTGCAAACCACCCCTCTCAAGAGCAGTTCCAGGAGCAAGGGCGGGACTTACCGGCTCCCTGCAGAAAGATCAGGCCTATGACCATGCAGAGAGGGTGCACATTAAACTGCAGGGCACCCTCCCAGGCGATGCCACCCCTGTACAGACCGAGCCAGGCTCCAGTCGTGGCCACCGCAGTGAGGCCCAGCAGCTGGGAGAAAGCCACGTAGTACGGCAGCGTCCTGGGGGTGGCCGCCACTCCGGCAGGGCTCTCCATGCTGAGGCAGCTGCTGGAGGGAAGACAGCAAAGCTCAGAGCCGCCCACCGCCCATAGAGGCTTCCTCCCCTGCCTCCCGATGCCCACTACCCCCCTCCACCCCCCTCTCCCAGCCCCTGTGTTAAAGCAGTGCCCTCCATCCTGAGTCTCAAGTGCAGCTCAGCAGAAGTGCCCCACTTCCCCCAGAGACAGACAGGCCGGCACCTGGCCGTGAGATGCAGTGAGGGTGCAGAAGGTCCTCCAGATTCTAGTGGGAGCAGGGGGGGCCACGTCGGTGCCTTGCATTCTGTTTCCCAAGACCCTGGCTTTTCTCAGGTGGGGCTCACAGTGGAGGTTCAGAGAAGTGAGAAAATCCCTTGAAGGTACAGTTAGTCACAGTTTATTCTCCAGATGGGTCACAAATACATCCAGAGAGAACGAGAAAGCCGACTTCCCTGCACCCATGGACCCAGCATGTGGCCCCATGTGGCCTAGAGGAGGAGGAACTCTGCCCTGTCCAGGGGCCTGGGCGCAGCCCCCGCAGCCGCCCCCTTGCTCTGACCCCACTTTGCCTGACGATGACGACTGTGGGAAGGAGCCACACAGCCTGCACCCCTGCCACAGCTTCCTCCCCCACGCTCAGGGCACTGTGGGTCCGCACCCCACCCCACCCCACCCCCAGCCCCGCTCGGGACAGGGAGAAGCACCTTGGCATTCAGAGCCCATGGGGTGTTTGATACACATCATGTAACTCACAACCATCCTGTATGGGACAGTAAAGCAGGCAGTTACTGTCCCCATGCCCCAGATAAGAAAATGGCAGTTCCAGGAGGCTTGGGAAAGCCTTGCTCAGGGGCCTGTGTATGTGTGCATGCATGTGTGTATCTGTGTGTGTGTGTGTGTGTGTGTGTGTGTGTGTGTGCGCTGAGTACAGTTCCTGGCTCTGCCAAGTGCATCCCCATGCTGGCCTCCCCGGGGGTCAGGATGGCCTTCGTGCCAGCTCTTCCCCCTGAATCCGATGGTTCTCCAGACCCAGAGCCCAGGCCTGGCCCACACACCCAGGCAGGAGAGGCAGCCAGGGCACAAGGCTGGTGATGAACAAGGATGGCCTCGTCCCTCCGCCTGCCTCGGTGCTGCGGGGTCCCATGCCCCCAGTGTCCTGGGCTTTCTAGGCAGCAGTGGAAACATTTCAGAGAAGGACAGATGGGCAGAGACATGGCCTAACAGGTTCTGGGTCTTCCTCTAACACCCAGCGCGTGCTCTCCCTCCACCCTGTACCACTCAAGAACTAGTGTCCAGTCAGCCTGGTCTTCTACCAGTAATTGGGGAGGTCTTTTTACCCCCAGGTCTCTCTGCCACAACTGACAAATTTTGGCAACTTCACAATTAAAAAATGTTGGCGCCAGTAGAGAGTATTACTAATATATACTTCCCACAGTAAGATACAGATTAACATGAAAAGGAAAAAATTTACAAGTAATCAGCATTTTCATGTGTGTCCTTACATCCCTTTTTTCTAGAAACATATACATTCTTTTATAAAAACAGAATCATACCAATTTCTAACCTGCTTTTTTAACTTAATCGTAGATTCGGTGTATCTTTTCGTGCCCACGAATATACACTGACACCACTGTCTCAATGACATCACAGGACTGCACCGTACAGCAGTTCCACGCTTTAACCAAGTCCCAGTCCTCGCTGTTCAACATTTAGCTAGCTTCCAGCTTTTCACTGAATAAGCCACACTATGTGATCATCTTCGCACACATGTCTCATTAATTCCTAAGTGGAGAAATGGAATCCTGCAGCAAGGCTGTATTCTCTTTCAGGTTTTTGATGTTTTATCAAATGATCTTCCAAACACACTCCCATGGCAGGTGGGAACACCTGTTTCCAGAAGCCATGGCAGACAATGAACCCTTATTTCTGAAACTCTTGCCTTTGTCTGTATCTGTGACACAAGGCAGCTCCCACATCTAGGGCCAGTTTTGTGCTCTCCCCCAAATACAAACCCCATTTCCAGCTACCCACCATACATCTCTACCAACACCCACAAACACTTCAAACTCCTCCGCATGTCCCTAGTCAATTCATCTGCCCACTGTCTTCATAACCGAATCCTCTCCTGACCTCACAGGTGGCCAGTGCGACTGCCTTCCTGGTCCCAGGGCTGACACCCTCCACAGACAGGCCACCGATTCTCGGGGTTCTCCCCAGGATCGCCCGCCATCACTTCTCTCCTGGCCATCTTCATTGCCAACATCCCAGCCAGAGCATGGAGCTTCTGCCCCGATCTCTGTACCCCTTCTAATCTGCCACATGGGCCAGGGACAAGGACAAGGCCAGTTCCCCAACTCATGTCACCCCACCTTGTGCAAATGGGGCCTGATGCTTGCCTGCCGGTGAAATGGCAACACTCATAAAACATGATCCTAACTCAGTTTCCATCTGCAGCCCCACATCTTCCCACCAAGTCCACTCAGCTCAGCTTCGCAGGTTCTCACAACACCCTCTACCTCACTCCCTGCGCCTGTCTTCCGGCTCCCCACCACTCACCCCCCCTCCATCCACCTGCCCCACGACCTGAAAGGGACATTTCTTTCTTCTCTGTCCCCTCCTCTGCATCCCCAAGGCTGGCCTGGAGCCCACTCACCCTGTCGCAGGTCTGCCTGCCGCGAAGTTCACCTGTGCCTGTCTGCTAACGTGCAGAGCGAGCTCCTCAAGGCAGGGAATGCTTCCTACTCTTCCTTGGGTCTCCTGGGGATCTATTCCCCTGCCTTAACTCTAACAGGAAAAATCTACTGAACAGAGAGAGGCTGTCCTTGGGTCACTTGTTCTCCGTCCTCCCCGCCTTTATTAGATTTATCCCCAGAGAGCCCGGGGCACAGTCAGAATCTGATTAGCTCCGAATTAGGAAGAACAGAAGGAACGTGCTCTGCTGCTGGTAGACCTGCCACACCCTCTCCCTGCCCAGCAGAATAACCAAGGACAGCAGTGGGAGTTCAGGGCCACAAAGGGATCATGGCCTCTGGATCTCAGAGCTACTCCGCGGCCGGGCAAGCCAGAAGCAGCATGTTTCCCTCCCAGCCAGTCTCCTAAGGAGGCAGATGGAAATCAAGGCAAGGTTCTCTTCAGGGCTGTGATGTTGTGACTTATAAGAAATATGTAGGATGGGGGCACCTGGGTGGCTTAATCAGTTAAGCATCCGACTTCAGCTCAGGTGCTGATCTCACAGTCTATGGGTTCGAGCCCCGTGTCCAGCTCTGTGCTGTCGGCTGAGAGCCTGGAGCCTGCCTTCGGTTCTGTGTCTTCCTCTCTCTCTGTGCCTCCTCCTCTGTGCTCCTCATGCTCTGTCTCTCTCGCTCTCAAAAAATAAATATGAAAAAAGATTTTTAAATATATATATTGGATGGAGCTCCTAAACTCCTAAAACTCTTAAAATTTCCCAGGAAAGCCCTAACTCTGTCTTCTGTTATTTTAATGAGCACCTAGATAACCTGGGGGGGAGGGGTAGTTGCCAGGGGAACCAACCACATGACTGAAGACTGGCCCTTTGGGTTCTACCCCTCAACCTCTAGGGAGGGAGAGGGCAGCAGATTTGTTCAATCACCAATAGCCAATGATCTAATCAACCTTGTCTCTGTGCTGAAGCCTCCATTAACATTCAAAAGGAGCTTCCAGGGGAGGACGCTACCCTAGTTCCCTGGGGAAGGAGGCTCCTGTGCTCTGGACCCTTCCGGACCTCACCCTACCTACCTCTTCGATCTGGCTGTTCCTGAGTCACATCCTTTTGTAATAAACCTAATAAGTGAAATGTCTCTCTGAGCTCTATGAGCTGCTTTAGCAAATTAACTGAACATGAGAAGGCCATGTCAGTCAGTGTCCACGCGAACTGGCGAAGTGGCTGGTGGCACTGAAAAGAAATCACACTTTGGAGCAGCGAGGTGACCGAACGGGCGGCTTTGCCACTCTCCACCGTACAGTCCCACCCTGAACTCCTCGGGAAGGCAGATCGCTGATGCTGTTTGCACCCACCGTGGCAGAGTGGGGGTGTCCGCTCATGTTGGGGGGACACCAGGGGCCTTGCAGCAGACTGTAAGCCCCTACTGTGTGTTCAGCATTCCCTCACGGAACCTTCACCCTACCGCTATGGTAAGAAGAGAGCACTTTCCACTATACACACAGTTTTCCCCACTTTAATACATCGATGTGGCACTCCCTGAACAGCTGGTTGGCTAGTGGCGGGGTGGCTTTGCCTAGAAGCTAGGGTGGAGCTCTCATGCTCTCCAAATACTGAAGCCATTCAAGGATCTGAATGGGCATTTGCCAAAGAAGTTGCTTTTTTTTTTTAATTTTTTTAATGTTTTATTTATTTCTGGGAGAGAGAGAGAGACAGCATGAGCAGGGGAGGGTCAGAGAGAGGGAGACACAGAATCCGAAGCAGGCTCCAGGCTCTCTGAGCCAGCTGTCAGCATAGAGCCCGACGCGGGGCTCAAACCCACGAACCACAAGATCATGACCTGAACCGAAGTCGGACATTTAACTGACTGAGCCACCCAGGCGCCCCAGAAGTTGCTTTTGAAACAGAGCTCCAAGGAGGTCTCTCCCTGTCCCATGCCAATCCTCCTGTGCCCTTCACCCCTCAGGAGACCATGCTCCTAAGGCGCTTTAAGGCCACCACAGCACCAAGCACCGATGTTCCCTGTGAGCTCTCCTGGGAGAAAAGGAAGCAGGATGGGATGGGGTGGCAGGAGGGACAACCAGCTGCTCCATGAGATCTGCATGTCAACTACTCCTAAGGCAGCTCTCCAGCCCCATCTGTCCTGGGGAACTAGGCATAAGGATAATGTGACAACCAGGAGGAAGCCATAGATAAAGGATGACCTTTGGAACCATGGAGGACCAAGCCGTCTCCCCCACTCCCCCTTCCAACGTGAAGGTGATTTCAGCCCAAGTATGAGGGAAGCAGGAGAGCTCACGCTAAGCACCTCAGGCAGGCCTGTCTGTGCCTTACCTACAGGTGACCCCGTAGTCAAAATGTTCCAAGCGTGGAAAATCCAGATTCCTTCCCTAGCTTCTAGGGAACACATCTCACTCTGCTTGGAATCCGGCCCATCCACAAGCACATGTTGCATGTGCAAACCTTGAAAGGAGTTGAGAGATTCACTCCCCAGCAAGCAAATACCTTTGAATCAGGCCCCTTCATTTCCCACACCAGACAGTGAGAACACTCTCTTGCCTCCCAACGGGGTTAGCCCCCCAGAACGCCGGGCCACCTTTGTTCCCAGAGCAGAAGTGTGGGCAGCAGTGTCAAGGGCCTTGAAGCTGCCACTCTCCAACCCAGAAGTCTCCTCTGCCGGGCAGACCAGAGTTTTGGAAGCAGAGGAGGCTCTTCTAGCCCTCAGAGCCCCTTACACAGCCACCCTCCTTCCTGGCAGAGCACAAGATGGGGGTGACAGCTCTGGTAGCTTCTGGAACTTTGGGCTGAGACAGTCACCCCTCCCCTCCCACACGCACTTGCAGTGAGACTCCACTTAATGCAATCAAACAGGGACAGGAGAGGTACCCGCAGGGGTTGAACGTGCTGAAAATCACTCTCCTCATGCCCACGGTTTCATTAAAAGGCCACCAGGCCTAATCTCATTATGAGGACCAGACACTGCCCACGTCCTAGAGCCTGGAAGCAGGCAGCCTGGCCTGGCCGCAGCCTGGCTGGGCTACAGCCCTCCTTGGCCACAGCAGGGTTTTAATTGGGTTACACAATTATACTGGGGACGGAGGTTAGATCTTTTCTAAGATCTAAGTGAGTGGGGTGGAGGGGAAGACTCAATTGCCCTAGAATGCCCTAGAATGTGATGGAAGAGAAAGCAAAATGAAGGTTGGGCTGTCAGGCAGGGCCCCAAGTAGCCTGAAGTAAGAAAGCAAAGCCCAGTTCTCCATTAGGTACAGCGGGCTTGGTGCCAAGGTTCCCAAATACTTGTAGGGACCCACAAAAAATGTTATGATTTCTGCTAAAATTAGAAGGAAAAATAAATTTAGTGTTGAAGAAAATATTTTAATTTTTAATCTGGCCCGGATTATATTGGTCTCTATACCAACACAATTGTAAAATACAGGGTTTTTTATAAAACTATTATTATTTTTAATGGAAGAAGGGTCCTAGCAAGGCAAAAGTGTCTACAGCACACAAATGCAGCTCTGGTCAAACGGATGTATTTTTAAAGTCAGCCCCACTGTATCTGACTGTGTGCTCCTGGTCAAGCCCAGTCCAGCTCTCTGAGCCTGCTTCCTCATCCACAAGATAGGGGATATCAAGTCCCACCTTATTATTCACGGCCCGGCAAAAATTAAGTGGGATAAATATGTAACAGCACTTAGCAAAGTGCCTGCCACATGGTAGGCACTCGATCAAGTAAGAGTCTAACAAAAACTAAATCGGGTCCTAATAGCACGTTGGGAAGAGTCGCACATCGGAAGCTGTTGACACGAGAGGCTTTTGGAGCCACGGAGAGCCAGATGGCAGCACTACCCTCTCTCATAAACCCACACGCCCCTTCTGTCCACTCTCCGTCCCCCACTGGGCAGAAACCCCTGGAACTGGGGTGGCTTTCTCCACCAATACCTCCGGGTGCTACTGAGCCTCCTCCCCAACCCCCCACCCCATCCCTCCACCCCGCCTATATTAGCAGGTGCCCAGCTCTGAGGGCCAGGCCGGGGAAGGCGCCCAGAAGCTGCTGCGGCTCCACCTCCTCAGTCCCGAGGCTCCTCCTGCGTGGGGGTGGGGCGGCGGCAGCCCTCTCTCTATGCGGGGCTCACCTTGGCATTTACAAGTTTTCTCTCCGTATTTTCCTGCCTCAAATCCAATTTCACAAGAGACATCAAGATATCTAGGAGAAGGGGGCAAAGCTTTGGGGTTTCTTTATCTGCTATGCAAACAAAGGAATAGAATCCAGACGTCCTGGGACGGGAGCTTCATTTAAGGAGATTCAGAAAATCCTTGGGGCGCCTGGGTGGCTTAGTTGGTTAAGCGTCCGACTTTCGCTTAGGTCATGATCTCACGGTTCGTGGGTTCGAGCCCCGCGTCGGGCTCTGTGCTGACTGCCAGCTCGGAGCCTGGAGCCTGTTTCAGAGTCTGTGACTCCCTCTCTCTCTGACCCTCCCCTACTCATGCTGTCTCTCTCCTAGAAATAAATAAAACATTAAAAAAAAAAAATCCTCAAAGACTGCCAAGTTCCGGTGTATGACAGGAGAGGGGCGACCTCGAGGAGAAAGGCTGGGGACAGGATCCACAGGGATCCCCTTCTCTGTGGTGCCCTCAGGGGACGAGTGGGCAGACAGTGGAGGTGGCCCTGCCATCACCTAGGTGTCAAAGGCAGCAGGGGGCCGCTTCCTTCGCTCAGTTCTGCACCCCTGTCCCCACAGCTCAGGGGCCTCCCAGGCCCAATCCAACGAGCCAGGATTTCCCAAGCGAGGAACTCCTACCCTCAACACCACGAAGCTGCGGGTGTTCCAGAACAAGGAAGGGATCTCCCAGCCAGTCATTTCCCAAGAGGAGAGAGGCGAAGCTGAGGGAGGGCCCGCCAGCAGCAAAGCAGCTGGGCCCGGTTCAGGTTTCAAAAGAGCAGATCCATATCTACCCCAGCTCGTTTCTAGAACATTGCAAAATATCAGCCGTGAGCCCACTGACAGGTGGTTCTAACTTCCGCAGACTGGTACCGAGGCCGGGCCAGAGGCCGGCAGCTCCGGCAAGGAGCGCGGCCAGCTCTTTCACCTCCCGCGGGGCTCCGGAGCAGGTGAGGTGAGGGGCAGGTGTGGCGGCAGGTGAGGGACGGAGAACGACTCGCGGCAGCTGGGGGGGTGGGGGGGGCGGGCCCGTTCCGCTGCGGGCGCACCTGGGCCCCCTCCCCGACTCCGCGCGGGGGCTCGGCTCGCACCCACCCGCCCGGGCCGCCTACCTGGCCGGGCGCCGGACCCGGAGCTCGTCTCCGCCGCGCAGCGCCCCACCGCTGACCTGCAGGCGAGCTCCCCGCGCCGCGCCCAGGCCGCTCAGCCGGTTCCGGCGGCCGCGCCTGCCGCCGAGCTACGGCGTCTCCATGGCGACAGGGCGGCAGGCGGCGCGGCGGGGGGTCACGCTGAGGGCAGGGGGCGCCGGAAGTGCTCCCCGCGCGTCCCCGCACTCGCGGCAGGGCCCGGCCGCCACCGGTGCCCAGGTGTCGGGACGCGGCCCCGCCAGGTCCCGGGCCCAGACCTTGACGCCGCGTGGCAGGGGCTGCGGCGCAGGGCGCTGAGGGGCGACAGCCGCGGCCACCGCGACCCCGGCCTTATGGACCCGAGCTCGGGTAACCTTCGAAATGCGGGCCTCGCGACCCGGCCACCAGGAACCTGGCGTCCAGGGAGGCGAGGGGGGTCTGCGACCCCGTGAGTGTGGAGGCCTCCTGCCCAGACCTGACGCGGAGACCGCGGGCGCAGTTCGGGGAGGGGGAGAGGGGAGTATGGGCTGCGGAGCGGGGACCAGGACCCTGGAAGGGGACTGAGCCTGGGCGCCAAGGGGAGGGGCTGCAGGCCCGGAGAGCAGCGGCCGGGCCTCGGCCTAGGGGTCCGGGCTTCCGGATTCCCTTCCTCTCCCTCTTCTCTCCTTCCACCAGCCCCTGCCCCTCGCCCCGCCCCGGGCTCAGGTGGCCACTAGGTGTCAGACACGGCCCGGGCCTGGCCCACGCTGCAGCTCCTGCGGCCAGCGGGGAACACAACTCCTTCCTCGCTGCCCTGAGGGAGATGTCACCTTACAGGAAGGCTGGACTCACCACTTCACCAGCACCACCCTCCTGAGACACACGCGCGCGCGCACACACACACACACACACACACACACACACACGGTGACTTTTCCTGCCCCTCTTTCTCAAAGGGCTTTGTTTGAGACCTGCTACCCACCCCCCAGGCAAAACAGCCTAAGGATAAATACACTTCTCACCCGCCGAAGGCCTAGACCTTGCCAACGGCAGCCTCCCCTGTCCCAACAGCTAAGAGAGGAGGATGCCAAGGCCAAGGCTGGGGGCCAACCCCTACCGCAGACCCCTATCCAGGAAATGCTGTGGGTAGATAACAAGTCCAGTTCAGACTTCTTACAAGCTCAGAACAAAAGGTTCTTTCCTGTCAGATGCCTGGCAAGACTTACCAAGAGCCTGGGTTAAGAGGGAAACGGGGTTTCCTCCCCTGGAGATGTAAAAGAGATACCCCTCCCCCACAGCGTGGCTCTCCTTCTCCCTCCCCCTCCCCCTACCTCCCACACTGTGGACTTCCCATGGGCAGTGGCCAGAGGTTCCTGGAGGACCCTGGCCCAGCGGGTCCTTGGGGATTTACTACCCCCTTACAGAGAGAACATATTTTCAGGTACATGGCAAGACACCCAAGGGTGCCCACTGCCCTGAGCACACCTAATAATGAGGCAAACAGCAGGGCCCACCCCTCAGAGTGACCAAGCTTAAACCTGCTATGGCATAAATTTGTTGGAGTAGCTTTCCAGTTGGAGGGCGTTAATGGACATTTTAAATTAAGAAACAGCTTCCTTAGCGTGCCAACAGGCAAACAGCAGGCAACAAATGCTCTGTGTGTTAAATGTGGAACTCAGCCATTTCCCATTGTTTAGCCTGTATATCTGGGCTTAGAGGAGGAGAACTGGAGTGGGCAGGGTGGCATAGAGGAGCAGAGCCTGCTGGGAACTCTGTGATTTGAGTGCTGAGCTTCCCGGTATAGGGCTTTCAGCCCCTTCCAAAGCTGGGAGAAATGCCTGCTGAGGCAGGAAGGGGCCCCTTGGGTCCTTCTTCCCCGCTGCCGCCATGGTCCATGGCCCTGGGCTGCGGCAGCTCCCTCTCAGAAGGGAGAGCATACCCTGCCAGCAGTGTTCTCAGAGGTCTGCTTAAAGTGGGGAGGGAGTGGAGGTGGTGCTGAGTGACATAAGGTGCCTCCATGGGGACCAGCCACACAGGGACTTAGCTCTAGGGGCTCACGGCTCCTCTTAGCCATTTTAAAGAGCAGATGATCCCACCAAACTGCCGTCAACACCAAAATCTGCAACCCAGGATGGCAGACACCCCCACTCTCCCCACGCTCCCTGCTGCTGAGCCTGCTACCACAGAAGCTAGAGAAGCTTCCGCCCTACAGCTGGAGGCAGAGGTGGGTAAGAGCAGGCTGGCAGAGCAGCACCAAGGCCCCCTCTTGAGGACTGAGGATGCGGTCCAGGGCATGTTCCCTGCAATCCCATCCCTTCCCCGCATTCACAAAGCCACCGCCAGACTCCCCAGATTCCCTCCCGCCTCTCCTTTGGAGTGTCCCAATCATCACTTGGCTCATTCTTTCAGATCTCAACTCCCAAGACAGGCGTTCCGTAAAACCATCTGATCCAGCAGCTGGAGTTGAGGTTGTGATGTAGGGAGAGACTTTGTGCTAAGTGTGCTCATGACAGCTCTGGGAAACCACACCTGGCATTCACCTTGCTCTTTGGCCAAAAGCATTTAAAGGACAGGAAGAACCAAGGCAGTGAGCAGAATGTACCCGATGAATAGGACCTCAGATTCCCACGGGCACCTGGCTGATGAGGGCTGCCCTTACTAGGGCTCCCAGATTGATTAAGATGGATTCTCAGTTAAATTTGAATTTGATATTTTTTTGGCATAAGCATGCTCCACTCCCTGTAATATACTAAAAATCTGTTCATCATTTATTTGAAATTCAGATGTAGCTGGCAAGCCTGCTGTATTTACCTGGCAAGCCTACCTTGCTCCTGTTTGGAAAAGACAGGAGAGGGGCCTCCTGGCCATTTTGGCCCCTCCCAGCAAAGCTTCCCTATCCCCAATGGGCTGAACACCCCACTAACTCCTCAGCACATGCTACAGGCAGAGGCCTTAACCTTAGGCTGCAGAGAATATAAAAGGCACAGGAGACAGTGCCCCAGGCCTAAGGTTCTGCAAAATGCTCCCAGAATTCATTCGCTCTTTACAAGAATTTTTATCAAGTCCATTCAGTGTGCCAGGTGCTGGGTGACCCTGGGAGTGTATCCATGAACACAAGAGACACAGCCCTTTCTCTCTGACCTTAGAGCGTAGAAAAGGTGCTCAACCCAGATATGAGGGTCAAGGAAGGCTTCTGGGACATGTGACATCAACTCAAAGAACCACAGGACAAGCAGGGGTTTGCATGGCAAAGGGACAGCAGGGAGAGGACAAGACTGTCATAGCCAAAGAAACAGCTAGAAGGACTAGAGCTTTGTGCGGGAAAGAGGAGATGGCCTAACTAGTTCACCTTCGGGGCTCCTGGGCTACTGCCAGAATCAACATGCCTGCACCAGCTCCGGGAGGTAAGCCTTGCCTTAGGATGGCAGGGAACTGAAAGACATACCCTGACCAGTGTACAGAGCAGGGAGCAGCCTGCTGCCGGGGGGCGGCACCACCGGCCCCCTCCCTGAGGAGCTTGCTCCAGCTTCCTGGAAAAGAAAACTAGTCTGAGTCTGAAAGCAAGTGGCTACTTTGATGAACTTAAAATGGAACTATAATCACTTGGAGAAAAACCTATCTTTCAGCTTCAGGGACAAGCAGCCCCAGAAGGAGCAGCCAGAGCGCCAGGAGCAGTCGCGATGGGGAAGGAGTAGCAGCGAGGCAGGGGACTGGCCACTGAGGAAGACAGTGAGTCACCTGGGACCTCCACAATTTGAGGGGATTGGGCAGAGGGACATCACGGGCTGTGGGTCCCAGGCTGCCCCCTAAGCCGGTCCAGTCTGGGAAAGCAGGTCAGACAAACAAGAGCAAAACCTGCTCACAAAGCAATTTAACCCCTCAGGAGGGATGGAGAAGCGATGAGTGTCAGGATAGCCAGGCCAGTTTTCACCTCTGCCAGGCTCTGAGGAACAGGATCTAGTTTGATAGGCAGAGGGGACCAGCCTGGTACAAGAGGTGGCGTGATGGCACCCGGTGCCCAAGGTGGGAGGTGATGGAAGGGGTGGGCTTTCCAACCTCTCTTTGTGTTTCTGTACAGCCTCCCCACCACCTCCCAGGGACAGATCAGCAGGAAGTCTGTTTTCCCTTCCTCTCTCCCTCCCTTCCCTCCCTTCCTCCTTCCGTTCATTTTTCCTCCCTCCCTCCCTTCTTTCCCTTCCTCCCTCCCTCCCTTCTTTCCCTTCCTCCCTCCCTCCCTTCTTTCCCTTCCTCTCTCCCTCCCTTCCTTCTCTTCCTCTCTCCTCTCCTTCCTTCTCCTCTCTCCCTCCCTTCCTTCTCTTCCTCTATCCCTCCCTTCCTTCTCTTCCTCCCTCCCTCCCTTCATTCTTTCCCTTCTTTTCCTTTCTTTCACCAAAGGTTTATTGGGCACCAGCTTGTGTCAGGCACTGTTCTGGGCACTGGAGAAATAGTAATCGATAAAACAGAAGGTCCTGCTTTTATGTAAATTTATATGAAGTGAGGGCATCAGATAATTAAAAAGGAAACTGACTAACAATGCATATACACACATACACATATATATACACCGAGACACAGAAACCTAATTGCATGTAGCAACAAGTATTAAGAAGAATAAAAAGCAGGGGAAGGGCTGGAGTGTCACAGGAGAAAGGCTTTCTGAGGAGAGAGGGGTAGAGGTGCAGGCCCTATGAAGACCTAAGGGAAGGTAACCCCAGATGAGGGAAGAGGGAGAAAAGGCAAAGGCCCTGAGGCAGGAATGTGCATGGTCATCTCCACCCTGCCCTACCCTCTAACACTGTCCTCCCCAACAGAGGAGAAATTGTATACAGAGTAGTAAACAGGAATGTAAACAGGTTCTCAGGGAAGACAGAAGTTGAAGATGTGAGGTGTGAGGCAGGGACCCAGCAGCAATTCCCAGGGTGTCTAAGAAGTGTCCATAGGCCCATAGTTGTAGTTTATCTGATTACTGGCCATGCCCTTCACACAACAGAGAACGTGGACATGGGGTCACAGTCAGTGAGGCACTGCCAAGCACCCCTTGTCCAGGCTGGCCTGAGCAAGAGGCATTGGAGCCCAGCCCCAGGACCTCACCTGGGCCAGCTCTTCTCTCCAGGAAGAACACATGAAGAGGTTTGTGTCCCAGTGGGGTCTTCAATCCCCACCTTCCTGCTTTTCTCCTTGAGTAGGCCAGTCTGTCAGTCAATCCACAAACATCAAAGACCTGCTATGTGAGTGCTAGGGATGTTCCTTATGGAGAGCAAGAAAGACCCCGAGGAGCAAAGGTGTGAGCCTGCGGGTGAAGGGTGGCCGGAGCCTTGGGTGTTGTCAGCAGAGGTGTGGAGAGGTGCTGCTGATAATGACAGCCACCTCATCAACTTCATGAACCAGCCATAAACTGCAGACCCAGGACTCTTGCACTTTGTTCAAAGCCCTCAACAGCTCTGAGTTCTCATCTTCACTCAACGCCATGCCTATCCCCCTTCGTTCTTGGCCAAGCTCCTCATGACATGAGAGCAGTAAAGGAGTGGGGGCCACTCTGAGCCTGAAGTGCAGGATGACCAAGCCATGGCCCAGAGGATGCCCCAGTGCGAGCTGGGCAGAGGCTCAGGCAGCGTCCCCCATTCGTGACTTTATGGCAGCCCTCTCCAAGTCAGAACTCAGCTGAATCCAGAAGAGCTGACAAATGGGGGCACTCGTATAAGGCACTGTCTCTGATGAGTACACGAAGGCTGGTAACTCTTCCAAGGTTATAAGTTAGCAGCACACCTGTCCTGAGTCAGAGGTTTCACTTAACCCTGCTCTCCCCCTCCCACCTTTGTCCTGTACACTTCTCTTGGCCTTGGCCATCACCTCCTATCTGGAGTGCTCCTATCAGGCCAGCTGGTCCTTGTCAAGAGCAGATTAGATTCGAAGGCACCTCGACCTTAGCTCAGAACCTCCCTGACCCAAGAAGCCATGTTCCTTTGATTCCTTCCAGCCAGTGCGAGACCCTAACAACTGGGCTGCTACCAGGGAGAATCACACTGCCAGCTGGTCCCCCAGTTAGGATTGATCCTTGTCTCTTGCCTCATTGCCTGCTGTGGGCCAGTCATACCTCTTGTTCTAGGAGGGCTCTGAGGGGCGCCTTCCTGCAGCAGGGCCGAACTGGACTCTCCTGCTCTGACTGCAGCAGGCAGCTCTGGGCAGGCTTGCTTCACAGCATCGCCCTAAAGTTCCAGGGCCCAAGAATGTTGCCCAAGGGCTGGCTCTTTGGTTTCAGAACCTAAGGCTGTATCTTTGGAAGGCATAGATTCTATTTGGAGTCTTTAATAAGTTATCCATCCCAACATACAGTTATCCCCTAGGAAGCGATAGCTCTTCACAGCTTCAAGGGCAGTGCTGGGTCCTGACATTGACACAACTCTGAGAATTCTCATCTATCTTGAGTTTTTCTCCTTGTCCAAGGGCCTCTCCTCATCTGATAAAGCCAAGCACCGTCAGGGCTTTTTTTTTTTTTTGACAGAGGGCTCAGTCTTCACTTCCCTGTAGAGTCAAGACCCGGCTGCACCTGCTTGCCTGGGCAGCTGTACACAAGCAGATGTGGTGGCTGGTGTCAATGAGCCCAGCTCCTGAGCTTTACCACACCCCCAAGATGACCAGGCCCACCGCAGAGCCTGGCCCCATGCAGGTTCCTTCGTGAACAGGCTTCTCCCTGAAAGCCCCAGCACCCTTCCCTCACAGCTGCCCATCAGAGGAGGTCTGCTAAGATAGAAGGGTCTCAGCTCACATTCTTTCCTCCTCCTATCCATGTTCATCAACCTCCCTCACTCTCAAGGTGGCGGGGGAGTGCGTCACGAGGTAGCCTCTGCCTAGCCAAGGAAGTCCACTGCCACCTTTCTCTCAACATGGGACTTTCTGTCTGACACTTGCATAAAAGGCCCTCTCAAGAGCTCCTTCCTAAAACAAACTACTACAAAGTAAACTAAAACCAAATGTCATCTTATTCCCTAGGAGTCCCTCCTCTGACCCATCTTTGGTGCCTTCAGGAATTTGTTTCTTGAAGGGCCATGAGGGAAGGGGCAGGGAGTCCAGGCAGGGCCAGGGTGCTGGGCATTCAGGGGACTTTGTCAGGGCCCTGGGCTTACGAGAGGTGAGGGGTGGACCCCGAAATGAATTTGCCTCCTGTGCTCTGGGTCCCACAGCAGACTGTGACTGGGCCAGCAGGCATGTGCCTCTCCCCCAGCCCGGTGGGAGGCTGGCCAGACCCCCAGCTCCAACCCACTGCCACCACTCTGATGGTAACTGCCGCCTTCTCTGTGGGTCCCCCATGTTTCTGTCTCTGCTGAAACAGACCTCATTTCACGTCTCTGCCTCTCTGTCTCAGTTTATCTCCCTGGTCTCTCTCCCTTCTCTCCCTCTCTGTCTTCCTGTCTGACCTTAGGTTCCCTGGGCTGCTGGGAGGCAGATGACAATCTCCAGCACTTCAGAGTGTGGGCAGTTTCCTGGCCCTTCTCTGGGAACAATGTGTGAGATACAGGGGCCTTGTAGTGCTTTAGGGACAGTTAGATGCCCCAGCGCAGGGCCCCACTAGGGCTGGGTAAGGGTCACTGTCACTCAGTCAGGCCCTCAGGCAGGACAGGGATGGTGGTGCCGAAGTGTAGCAGGCATACAGGATGACCACTGCAGCTAGCGAGCCCTAGGCACCCCCACAGCCCCTCACCACCACCATGTCATGCCTGCTGCAAGGGAGACTGAGATCGATTCGTTCTAGTCAGGATCTCAGCAAACCTGCCGTGTACACAGGCGGCCACGGCTGTACCAGGCCCTGGAAGAAATGTGAGCATAAGGGTGCCCAGTTTCTACCGCCCAGAGCTCAGGGGGAGATGAGTATGCAAATGGCCACAGTCCCACTCACTGACGGTGCTGGGTGCTGAGTGCTGAAGCCATGCTCCGGGAACAGAAGGGCAGGTCGGGCCTGGAGGGACGATGGCTGGTGAGCAGGAGCTTGGAGGCAAGGGACATTCCAGGCAGAAGGAGTGAGAGACAGGAAAGTTCCCAGGGGCCTGAGAGTTCAGGGTCTGCTTGACATGCCTGTGGGCAGCTTGCGTAGACTGCTGAGTCAGGAGAAGGATGGAATCTGACTGGAGTTGCAAACACTTTTTAGTTTGCCAAGTAAAGACATTTTTTTTTAATATGCCATTTTCTCACATAAACCATCTCATGAAAGAAATAATATTTTAACTACAAAAAAAAAAATAGAAAGGTTATTTGGAATAAAAGATATTGTGACCAAAACAGGACAGCTGGGAACTTGGCTGATATATGCTGACTACTTTCTATATCTGACTGTTCTTGTCTTGCTCTCTTTATTGCTGACTATTAACACTTTATCAAGGCCAGAGTTGGCCAGCAACAGGCCTCCAAGAGCATTGATACCTGTGGAGGTAGGGCCAGAACTGAGGATGTGGAGGAGGCAAGGGGAGGAAGGACTTTGGACTTCACTCCAAGGAGCGTAGATTTTATCCCCAAATGAGGCGTGGGGAAAGGTTTTGCAAACGGTTGCTGTTTTCAGGTTTGTGCTTTAGGACAAGTATCCATTCCCAGGCTGCATGTGAGAATGGGCTGCAGAGAGAGAGCCTGAGGACGAGAACAGAGGGAGGGGCCTTGAGAGATGACGAGGATCCATAGGTGGGGGCAGCGGCAGTGGGGCTCAGGGAGGGAGCTGGGCACCGCAGTGAACAGGTGGGGCGAGAGGAATGCACAGAGCCAGAGAGAAGCAGATGTCCTGTCTGTGTGCATTTGTGCTGGGACGGCAGCAGAGGTCACCTCACCAGGAACAAAGCCAAGAGAAGTGGGTTTAAGATCTGGGGTTAAAAATAAGAACATCTAAAGGATATGGCACTTGACAAATCCCGTGAAAGTGGATGGAGACAGCATTTTGGAGCGGACAGTGGAGTGGCTCACTGTGGCACTTATCCGACTTTGCATTTGGCCTTCACCACTTGTGTGACCTTAGTCAACTTACTAACCTTTTTGTTAGTAAAACCTAAAAAGCCTTTGTTTCCTCTCCTGTAAAAAGGGAATCAAATGTAGCTAACCCATTGCTATGAGGTTTGAATGAATTAAGATCTGTAGAGCACTTGGAGGCCTCGCTCAATGGACATGGCCTGATTTTGTACAATGTTGTATCTCTAGCACCCACATAGCACCCATGGCATAGGACAGCCCATTAATGTTGGTGAAACACAGGAAGGAGGCATGGTTGGGGCAAATGCCAGGACTGGCTTCACGGAAGGACAAGAGTCTGGGACAGTACTTTGAGTGTGCCCAAGTCCTCTCCAGGCAGCCCTCACTTGCCTCTCCCACATTTACTGAATAGTGATTGAGATAGAAAATTTGGTGGGCTTCGGGAGGGGGAGGGACTCAACACCTCCTGAAGGTTCTGTGGGGTGGATGTTCTCTGGGGCCAACAGCATCTCAACACCCAAAAGGCAGGCAGAGAAAAGGGGCAAAGGACCCCGTGCAGGCGAATGGACCCACAGCAGCTGTGGGAGTGAGAAGAAGAGCTGGCCCCTCAGTCACCAACCTCTTCACACCAAAAGACCAGCACCCTCCAAAACCAGGTCTTCATCTCCTTTCCCTCCCACCATCTAAACCTGCTTCCAAAATGCTCCCCTCCTAGAAACATGTCACCCCCCCTCACCTCCTCCTCTACCCCCCAACCAGTCAGCTCCTGCCTCCTTTCAGCCCCACCTCCCTCGGCACACCCCTGAATCCACCACTTCTTTCGGTGTCTGGGGGTCCGTAGGCCACTGTCTTCTCCTGTAACCTCTCCAAGCTTGCTCATCATACTTCACTGGTGGCTCTGAAATACATTTGTGGTCAGGGCGCTGCCCAACCTAAAGCCTTCCTGAGGAAGAAGTCCGACTGCCCACCTCAGCTTTGGCAGCTTCAGCCTGCTTTCCTAGCGTTTGCTAACATCCTAGCGCTGACCAGGGTAAATCTGTTTCCTCTGCTTCAAATGTGAGTCTTCCGACAGCTGACCCGACCAACCCCTACCCCTTCTTTCAGGGCTCAGCCCAAGCAACACCCCTAGCTGGAGCTCAGGGCCTGTCACATCTTTTTGGAAGTTACTTGTCAAACATCCAGGTAGTCTGTGTTGGTGAGACCACCTCTGGCATAAGCACAGTGCTCTCAAGAGAAATGTACAGAGGAGCAAGTGAGAGGGGAAAAAACATGGAGACATTTTTAATGAAGACCAGGCAAGATTGGGCAATAAGAGACAGGACAGATATGAGTCAAAGATTACTCAGATGTTCCTAGCCCTGGAGGCGGAGATGGGTCGTCACTGCCCACAGCTATGGAGTTGAACTTCTCCCCGGACCCTGAGTGAAAAAACACCCCTTCCCCTTGACCCTGCTTCCTGGGAGTCAGGGCCCTGACACCTCAAAGACAGAGTGTAATAGAGACAAGGCCCAAGGATGCTTACTTCCCACAGGGCATTGTCCTTGGAATGTCAACTTTAAAAAAAAAAAAAAAGCCCAATAACTTGCTCATTAAATTTGTGCTTGACGTGTAGCTACAGGGAGACATGAACACTAAGAAAACTTTCTCCAAAGAGAGGAGTGCTGATTCCAAGCAGAAGAGTGAATTCTACAGATACTCTGCATTTTAGAGGGTGAAAAACTCACATAAACAAAGTAATTTTTCACATGAAAAAGATCTGAGGGTTTTCATCAGCTCCCAGGGTCAGTGTGAGCCACAGGGCTGACCAGGCTTCCAGAATAGCCAAGACGCCCTGTAGCTGCACCAATAGACTCAAGTTAACCACCTTCTGCACCAGTTAGACCAGCCCTGGGGCTTTCCTCAAACAAGGGTATACTGTTCACAAGGGATGTGGAAAATCTGCAGTCTGTTCACAAGAGGGTGATCAAGTGCAGAGGAATCTGGAAACCATCTCTTCCCTTGAATCGCTGAAGGTGATATATTTCTCCTGGAGAAATGGAGACTCGGCTAGACCTGGATGCTACCTCTCATGTTAGAGGGTGGTTGTGTCAAAGACAGAAAAGCCTCACTAAGTATTTCTCTAGAGAACAGAGTGAAGAACAGCAAGTGTAAATGATGAGGCAGGAGACACAGTTAGCATAAGAAACAGTTTCTAACAACTAGAGCAGTCCAGCCCACCAAGGTAGTGAGCTTCCTGGTGCTGGAAATGTTCAAGTGGAGGCAGGGTGATGTCAGGTCTGTGGTAGGCATCACTGGCAAGAGAGCAGTGGTTCCTGACCATTTTTTCCCTCCCAAACATCCCACTGTTAAGGAATCCCATGTTCTGAAATATTGTATCTATTTAATAAACTGTACTTATTCAAGGTAAAAATTTTCCCATTTTAATAGTCAAAAACCTATATACTGCGAATCGTCTGATGCTTAGGTAGATGAAGCCCACTGAATAGCGGAAGAAGCGCTCAGCCTTGGGGGGCTGGAAATGCATCTAAGAAGAGGAAGTGTGCCTTTCTGCCAGAATTCAGTATTCCAGCAAGGTGCCAAAATTACCAGCACAAAGGGAAAGAGGAGAGGCACAGGTAGGTGTTTTCTAGGCCTTCTAGAAAACACGGAGTTGTTCCTTTGGCCGCCTACATGCAAGTCTTCAAGAAAGGTAAAATTGTAGACATCAAGGGAGTGGGCACTATTCAAAAAGGGATGCCCCACAAATGTTACCATGGCAAAATTGGAAGAGGCTGCCGTGTTTCCCAGCATGCTGTTGGCATTGTTGTAAACAAACAAGTTAAGGGCAAGATTCTGGCCAAGAGAGTTAACGTACGTACTGCGCATATTAAGCGCTCCAAGAGCCAAGATAGCTTCCCAAAATGTGGGAAGGAAAAGTGATGAGAAAAAGAAGCCCAAGAGAAAGAAAGGTACCTGAGTTCAACAGAAGCGCCAACCTGCTCCACCCAAAGAACATAACTTGGGGAGAACTGATGGAAAGGACCCTGAGGCACTGGAACCTGTTCGGTAAGAATTCACAGTTTAATAGGTATAAAAATAAGTAAGTCAATAAATAAAAGACCTCTGGACTGGTTTAAAAAACAAAAAAAGAGGTTGTACCAGAGCTGGGATTTGCAGAATAACTTGGGGTTCTGTGAGCCAACAGGGGGGTCTGTGGGTTAGGGAAAGACTCAGGTACAAATAAAGCTCCAGAATGCACCACTGAGTATAAAGTGGGGCTGCCATGAGACTGGGGCAGGAGGATGCAGATTTAAAAGAGACGTTCATGCTCCACTCCAGAGCTTGTCAGTTCAGCAGGGGACAGGCTGGAGCTTGGACCGGGAATGGGGCATGATCTGCAAGGAGTGAAGAGGTGCTAGACACAAAGGGAGAAAACAGACAGAATCCAACTACTTTAGAAGTAACCTTCTGTGATCAAGAGACACCCCGAGGAAATGCAAACAAGTCACAAACCGGGAATTACATCTGCATGCAGCACATTGAAATGACAAAGGACTGCTAGGAAGTGTATTTGACCCACTGTAGGAGTCAAGAAGAAAAAGGAAAAAAAACAAATGAGCAAAGGAAACAAACAGGACTAGCAAGAATAGGGAAGCACAAATGTCCCCTAAACACATGAAAAGGTGTTCAACCTCATCAGCAACAAGGGAACGAAAACATATCCTACTTAAAGAACTGGCGCAAATGTAGAAATTGGACAATAGTAAGTGTTGGTGAATATACAGACCAACATGGGAGCTCTCATCCAATGCTGGTGGGAGTGCAAATCAGTGCAAGTATTTTGTAAGCAGTTTGACATTTGGACACCCTTGAACTTTTGCATGTGAATATTTGCATACCCTTGACTCAGCAATTTTACTACCAGTATATTCCCTAGAGCAATATTTCTCAGTGAGGACCAGTTTCATTTTTAATTTTCAATTTGCTGGGGGAACAATACTTTTGTAAATTATAATAAGAATGAATATCTAAAAAATGAAGTGAAAAAAAGACATATAACATTTAAGCCCTGATATTTTATTATTCAATTCAGTGTGCATAATGTTACTTACGTATACCAAGGAGATATATACAAGAGAATTACTGGCAAATTATTTTGTAATAGCGAAAAACAAGAGGCAACCCACATGGTCAGTAACAGGATTAGAGATTGGGGAAATAAATTGTGGTGTCATCATGATGATTTAGGGACTATTATACAGTTATGAAAGTATATGAACTATAGCTCTATGCCATACCAACAAAGTCTCAAAAACATAAAAACAAGCCTCAGAAGACTCTAATATGATACCTTTTTGGAAAAAAGCTTCATCAAAGTGCAATTTAATTTACATTTCCATGTTGTGGAATGATTCACCCACTTAAAGTGTACAATTATTAGATTATTTAGAGAATTGTGCAACCATCACACTATCTAATTTCAGTGCATTTCCATCACCTCAAAAACCACCCTCATGCTTATTTTTAGCCACTCCCCCCACACCACCCACCCCCTGCCCCCAGACAACCCCTGATCTATGTTGTCTCTATAGATTTGACTTTTCTGAACATTATGTATAAATGAAATCATATAACATGTAATCTTTTATGTCTTGTTTCTTTCATTTAGCATCATGTTTTTGGAGTCCCTCCATGTTCTAGCATGCATCAGAACTTCATTTCTTTAATTGTCAATTCCTTTATGTGGATAAACCACATTTGGTTTACTTATTCACAAGTTGATGGACATCTGGGTTGTTTCCACTTGTCAGCTATTTTGAATAGCACTGCTTTGCATACAAGTCTTTGAACAGATATGTGTTTTCATTTCTCTTAGGTACATTCCTAGGTGACACTGTTTTTATAAAACTCTAAGACAAACAAAACTAAACAGTGTGAAATACACAGTACTGAAACTATTCTTTAAAAGTGAAGAGAGCTTGGGCACCTGGGTTGAGCGTCCAACTTCGGCTCAGGTCACAATCTCATGATCCATGACTTCCAGCCCCACTATCAGGCTCGCCACTGTCAGTATGGAGCCTCGTATGGATCTTCTGTCCTCTCTCTCTGCGCCTTCCCTATTTGTGCTCTCTCTCTCAAAAATAAGTAAACATTTTTTTAAATGTTTTAAAATAATTAAAAATGAAGAGAGTAAGAAACACAGCATTCAGGGGGCGCCTGGATGGCTCAGTTGGTTGAGAGTCTGACTTCGGCTCAGGTCATGACCTCACGATTCATGGGTTTGAGCCCCGTGTTGGGCTCTGTGCTGACAGCCAGCTCAGAGCCTGGAGCCTGCTTCAGATTCTGTGTCTCCCTCTCTCTCTCTGACTCTCCCCTGTGCGCTCTCTCTCTCTCTCTCTCTCTCTCTCTCAGAAATAAATAAAACATTAAAAAAGAAAGAAAGAAACACAGCATTCAGGGGAGTCAGTCGGGGGTGATGTGGGGAAAAGGGAAGCACTGGTCTCAGCTAGACAAGAATAATGTTGGAGAGTGAGTTTATGGTATTCATTTTATTATTATTCAAATCGTACATTGCATTAGATACCAAATATACACACATGTTTCTATTATTTGTAATGTACATATATTACATAAAAAGATATTTTTAAAAATGAAAGGCTACCTCCAATACTGTAATTCCATTCATCCCAGGATAACCAGGTCCCTACTCCAGCCAACAAGATTAAACATGCTCACGCTCTGGCCTCCTGTCTGCACTTAGCCTGCTCGTGGCTCCCTCTGCCTCAGCCACCGTAGCCCACCCCGCTGACTGTTCCTCAAAGGTGGGGAGCATCTCCAGCAGGTGCAGGTGTCTTCCCTGAAGAGTCCCTCCCCCAGATGTCCACAGGCTGCTGGCTGGCTCCCTTTATGGCCTTTCTTCTCTAATGCCCCTGGTGGAACAGCGCATCTGCATGTCCTCCTTTATGTGCTCCAATTGCAGCCTCATTTACTTTGCAACATGATATTGTCATCCCCCCAACACAGACACGTCCAGCTGGGCTCTGTTTCGCTCCCTGCCAAGATCCCAGTATGCAGAAGTGCCTGGCCATAACAGGGTCTCAGTAAATACTTATAGAGTGAATTACAGCACCCAAGCTTGTGATCAGATGGAGATTACTGGTGTCATCCAACAGAGCTCCTCTCGTGTCCACCAAAAGCACAAACAGCATACTCCAGGTAACCCATGCCGCAGACGCATCTCGGGGAAATGTATGATCTCAGTTGGATAGCCTGAGGTGTTGAAAATGGTTATCTGACCCTCCTAAGCACCTTCAAGAACCCTAGGTGTCCAGGATCCCATTTCGAGGAAACTGGGCCAGGCAAGCCTGAAAGTACTCTGCCAAGCTAGGACTCCACACTTCCATGGCAGAGTGGCCTCTGGGAGAAAGTGGTCCAATGGTCTTCATCATCCTGATCCAAACCTCAGACACATAATTCCAGAACGCAGCTGAGCACGCGCCTAGAGCCCAGGGAGGTCTGGGCTAGAAGTGTGGATTTGGAAGCTGTCTCCAGTTTCAATCCCACAATCTTCCTTCATAATCTTTTTTTTTTTTAAGTATTTATTTATTTATTTATTCTTAAATAAATGTAATCTCTGTACCTAACATGGGACTTAAACTCACGACCCCAAGATCAAGAGTTGCATGCTCTTCTGACCAAGGCATCCAGGTGCCCCCACCATCATAATCTTAACCCCAGGACTGCACTGACCAACATGAAAACCACTAGCCATGTATGACTATTGGACATCTGCAATGTGGCCTTTATGACTGGATTTAATTTTAATTCATTTTAAGATTTTATTTTTTTAAGTAATCTGTCCCTCCAACATGGGGCTCAAACTCATGTCCCCAAGATCAAGAATCATATGCTCTACTGACTGAGACAGGCAGGTGCCCCCTAATTAATTTTAATTTAAAAACAGAAACAGTACAGAATATTTTCTCATTAAACACAACTTTATTGCTTTAATAGGACTACATTTCATGCTGTTGAAAATTTAGCATCCAAATCATGATATGTAAAATGCACACCAGATTTTTTTAAAGTTTATTTATTTTGAGAGAGAGAGCATGCATGCAAGAGCAGAGGAGGGGCAGAGAGAGAAGGGGACGAGAGAGAGAGATTGAGAGCATCTCAAGCAGGCTCTGCTGTCATCTGGAACTCAAAATCATGAACCGTGGGATCATGACCTGAGCTGAAATCAAGAGTCAGACACTTAACCGACTGAGCCACCCAGGTGTTTCAATGCACACCAGAGTTTTAAGACTTAGCAGCTATGCAAAAATAGGTAAAATATCTCATTACTAATTTTTATAACAATCACATGTTGAAGCGGTAATATTTTGGATATATTGGTTTAAATAAAATATTTTATTATTAACTCAATGTTATTAAAGTGTTATTAAAATGAATGTTACCTCTTTATTTTTTTAACGTGGTTTCCAGAAAATATAAAATTATGTATATATGGCTCTCATTATATTCCTGTCGGACAGACATTTACATCATCACAAGAAAGTTCTACTGGACAATCCTGGTTGAGTCTAAGAGTCCAAAATGGGACTCACCTTGGCCTCTAAGCATCCCACACTGGTCTCCTGCTTTCTGCAGGGGCGGGGAGGGGAGGCCTAACCTCTCTCAGATTCTACCTTCCTCCAGAAGAAGCTGTCTTGCCTGTCCCCTCCAGCCTGCTTGAACCCTCTTCCTCCGGACTATTTAGCATCCACTACTTCACCAGCCTTAAGCACGTGGCCTCAGGGACCGAATTTTCTCTTCACCTCAATTTTTATATTAAAGGTAATCTTGTATTTCTCAATCCCTTACATATAAAGAATACTAGCTGATGACTTTTATAATATTAATAACATATTGTTTTTGTATGGTAACTGACAAGGGATTGATCTTCATTTTCTCACAACGCTTAGACCAGCGGATGGGTAAAAGTGTTCACAGCCATTTCACACATGAAGACACTGAGGCTCAAAGAGATTATTTTGCTCAGATCATAAGACATATGAGTGTGGCTGAGATTTTTCTGGCTCCTAATCCAGTGCTATTTCCCCTATACTTTGCTTTTGGTACCTATGTGAATTAATGCTGAATAAATATAGAAAAGATAGATTAGCATGGATTTAGGAAACTAGAGCTTTTCATGGGCTGGGCTTTGAGAGATGGGTAGATTTTGGCTAAGGAAACAGGAGTAGAACCACAGCTTCTCTAAAAACCAATCAAAAATTAGATTTCTTGATGAACATAGAATAAAAGTAGTAAATATTTGGGCATATTTTTTAATAACAGCTTTATTGAGATGTAATTCATATACTATAAAACTCCCCCTTTCCAAGTATACAATTCAGTGGTTTTCAGTATATTCACAGTTACACAACCCTTATTGCTAATTCCAGAACATTTTCATCATCCCAAAAGAAACTCTATACCATTGGCATTCACCTCCATTTCCCCTCCCCCCAGTCCCTAGCACCCACTAATCTACTTTTTGTCACTGCAGATTTGCCGAGTCTAGAAATTTCATATAAATGAGCTTATAAAATATGTGGCCTTTTGTGATCGACTTCCTTCACTTAGCATAATGTTTTCAAGGTTCATCCATGTTGCAGCATATAATAGCATCAATACTTGTAGCATATAATCAATACCTCATTTCTTTTTATGGTTGAATAATACTCCGTTGTGTGAATATACCACTTTTTGTTTATCCATCCATCAGTTGATGAACATTTGGGTTGTTTCCAACTTTTGGCTATTATGAATAATAATAGGCTTCTTGGGCATTTGTGTGAAAGTTGTGTGGATGTATTTTCAATTCTCTTGGGTACATACCCCAGAATGGAATTGCAGGGTCACACGGTAACTCTACATTGAACATTTTGAAGAACTACCAATCTGTTTTACAAAGCGGCTACCACCATTTTGTAATCCCACCAGCAATGTGTAAGGGTTCCAATTTCCCCACACCCTCAACATTTGTTGTTGTCTGTCTTTTGTACTTTACGCATCTTGGTGGGTGTGAAGTGGTAGCTCAGTTTGAGGTTTGATTTGCATTTTCCTGATGATTAATGAAGTTGAGCATCTTTCCATGTGTTTATTGGCCATTTGGGTGTCTCTTTGGTGAATGTCTATTCAAGTCCTCTGCCCATTTTTTTTTTGTTATTATTTATTTATTCATTTTGAGAGAGACAGAGACAGTGAGAGAGACCTGAGCCAAAACCAAGAATCAGACACTTAGCTGACTGAGCCCCCAGGGACCCCTTTTTCCCCATTTGTTTAAAGTTTATGTATTTTGAGAGAGAGGAGAGAGAGGGAGAGAGAGAGGGAGAGAGAGAGGAGAGAGAGAATCCCAAGGAGGCTCTTCACCATCAGCGCAGAGCCCAATGTGGGGCCTGATTTCAGGAATCAAGAGATCAGAATCTGAGCTAAGGTCAGACACTTAACCAACTGAGCCACCCAGGTGCCCCTCTTCTGTCCATTTTTAAATGGAGTTATTTGTCTTTTTGTTGAGTTGTAAGAGTTTTTCATATATTCTGGACACAAGTCCCTTATCATATGCATGCTTTGCAAATAGTTTCTCCCATTCTGTGGGTTGTCTTTTTCATTTTTTTAATGGTGTCCTTTGAAGCACAAAAGTGTTTAATTTTGACAAAGTATAATTTACCTATTTTTTTCTTTTATCACTTGTGCTTTTAGTGTCATATCTGAGAAACTACTGCCTAATCCAAGGTCAGAAAGATTTAGGTCTATGGGTTTTTTTTGTTTTTTTTTAACATTTATTCATTTTTGAGATGGAGAGACAAGACGTGAGCGGGAGAGGGGCCAAGAAAGAGTGAGACATAGAATCCAAAGCAGGCTCCAGGCTCTGAGCTGTCAGCACAGAGCCTGACACAGGGCTCGAACCCACAAACCATGAGATCATGACCTGAACCAAAGCTGAATACTTAACCAAATGAGCCACGCAGGCGCCCCTGTGTCTATGTTTCTTCTAATATGTTTAAGATTTTTGCTCTTACATTGTCTGTGACCCATTTTGGGTTAATTTTTGTAAATGATATGAGATAGGAATCCAACTTCATCCTTTGGCATGTGGAAATCCAGTTTGTCCGGAACCATTTGTTAAAAAGACTTTCTTCCCTTTCCCTCCACCCCATTTAATTGTCTGGGCATCCTTATCAAAATATCAAGTGAATGTAAATGTAAGGGTTTATTTCTAGACTCTCAATTTTATTCCATTTTGGGGCATATTTTCTAAGGGATTTTTTTTTCCTCGAACTGTGATAACTGGTGATCTCTCCTACCCTGGAAGAGAGGTGGAGATATTGAGTGATCTCCCACGCAGACTGCGTTTCCTTTGTTGGGTCAGGAACACAGGGACCTTCTCCTATAGGAATCAGAAACCCCTCCATTGTTTTGATGGCAGCAGGGAAGTAGCTGACTGACCAAAGGACCTTATCTCTTCCCTACCTCTCAAGGTTACTGCAAATATCAAATTAGATAATTTCCACAAAAGAATTTAGGAGATCTAAAGTGCTATCCAAATGTAAGGTATATTCTTATTATACCTTTCCTTCATGAGTAAGACTCTAAAAAGAGAGTGAGAAGTTTTTAACTTTTACTCACTGGGATCAAGGTGGCAGTGTCAATATTATTGCAAATTCCCAATTAGTGAGGTCTGGCTCTTCCTGTTATTCTTGCAGGAGGCTGTGAGCTTCCCCCATGGAAAGTGAATATGAGTGGTGTTTATTCCTTTTACCCACACCCCCCCTCTTCCTTGAATGAAGACCTACTTTGTGCCAGGCATTGTGCTAAGCTCTGGGAAAACCCGAGAATAAGGCAGAGACAGTCCCTGTCTCCTGGAGTTGATGGGGTAGTGGGGAAGCAGTCCCACTCAACAAGCTATTGTAATAAATGTGACCACTGGAGAGGTGCAGAGGGATGCCTCCAACCAGCCCTGGTATCAGTTTGCTCCATGTAAACCATAGGGATTAGATTCTCTTCCAACCCATTTACTTTTGCTTCTGTGACTTTTCAGTGAAGCAGAGGCTCTTCCATGCTGAACCCAGATGTTCTACAGACATCACCACAATGCCACACAGGCGTGAGAATGGACCAGACTACTGTGCCATCGTCCTAGACCCGGTTCTCAGCAGCTTTTTGGAGGGCAGTCCCGGCTGAAACCTGCCTCCATCCTGCTTTCCTGGGGTTTCTTTCCTGAAGACAGAGAAAGGCTCCCTGGTTACAAGCTAAGCCTCAGACTCTTCTTCTACTCCACCCATCCTCCCCCCGCCCCTCCTCCAGAGACTGAAAGGGTGTCGCTCTCACCACACCACCCCATACCCACCCTGCCCAAGCCACCAGTGGAGACTCTTCCCTCCCAGAAAGCAGCAGCTCACTTGTGTGCCCCGGGGCTTGCTGTCCTTATAGCATGGAAAACCAAGCTATGAGGACCACCCGGGAGCACCTTCCTCTTCTCTGCTCCTTCTCCCCACCTCTACCTCCAGCCTCCTCCACTCCATGTCTTCCTGGCACCATGTCATCTGACAAGTCAGCACCATTTCGGGGTTACTCAGGTCACAGCCTTCTGCACATGCTCCATGTGACAAGGCGAGCCCTGTGTCCTTCAGAGCCTCAGGCTCCATCCACTTCCATCCTCCCCTCCCACACCTTTCTCCACTACTAGCATAAAGGGTCTACTAGCATATAGGGTCCTCCCACCTCTGGGGACAGATGTCCCCAGGAGGGGTTAGGCAAGGACCCTCGGCTTCCACAACCTGGGGAGATGCCATTCTCTCCCCTCCCCATGCTTGTCACTTGTAGGGACACGTGGATGAGACAAGCAAAGAATGAGGAGGAGTGTGCAGGCCTGAGGTGACTTGGAGCCAGCCACTCAACCTGTCTGAGTCTTCATTCATCTGTCAGTGAGGGGGTAATTCTCAGCTGGAGGCTCATCTCATAGTTCTGAGAGGCTGCAGGTCTGTGTGGTTGTTGCTGTGTAAGCGACTGACAGCTTATGTCCCCAGTGGGAAGAGAGCATGTGTGCCAGCGCTCCTATGCCTCTATGCAAACCCGCCACAACAACCCCCTCCATTCTCCCTCCCTTTCCCGGTGGTCCCCCACCAGTGCCCAGGTGAGCCGGGGGCTCGGGACATCTCTGCAGCACCTCCCCCGGGCGCCTCCAGCCTCCAGCGCCGAAACTTTCCCCGCGGGTGCAGGCCACACCCCCTCCCCCCAAGGCCTGGCGGAGAAGCTGGACCGGGTGACTGATCATTAACCCCATCTCTGCTGCACCAGCGGCGCAGCGGACAGCTCCCTCACCTTGTCACTCTGGAACCCAGAGAGGCCTGGGGCGGTGAGGCCGGAAGACTGAGTCTCGGAGACCGCCGGGCTCCCGGGGGCCTGCGCAGAGGCTGGGTGATGGCAAGGAGAGGGCACCGTGTGCTGACTTGGGTGTTCCAGCAGACTGCTGGCTCCCGCAGCCTCGGAGGTGTGTGTGTGTGGAGGGGTCCCCCCTTTCCAGCTTCCTCTGTGAGAGCCTGACCTGAGCCCCCTCTGCCGCCGCCACCACCACCCCCACCCCCGCCCGGCTGCAGTTCGCAGGGGGGCTGCCTTGGCCCCTCCCCGGGCAGTCGCCCCTGCCCGGGCGGGCCAGGAAGCGTCGGTCCCCGCCCCGCTCGGTTAGGCCCGTGTCGGGGAGACTTTGGAGCCGAGGAGGAAGCGCGGCGGGGCGGGGAGGTGGGGGTGTGTCGGAAGGCGGCGGCGGGGTTTTATAATCCGCAGGGCGGTCGCGGCGCGGGAGAAGGGGCAGCGCCGCGCCGCGCCGTGCACCGCGCCCCGCGCCATGGGTGCCGCATCGGGCTGTCCCCAGCGGGGCCCGCTGCCGCTGCCGCTGCTGCTGCTGCTGCTGCCGCTGCCGCCCGCCGCCCTGGCAATGGACCCCGAGCTGCATCCCGGAAACTTTTCCGCCGACGAGGCCGGGGCGCAGCTCTTCGTGAAGAGCTTCAACTCGAGCGCCGAGCTGGTGATGTACCAGAGCACGGTCGCCAGCTGGGAGTACGACACCAACATCACCGAGGAGAACGCGCAGCGCCAGGTGGGCGCGCGGGCCCGGGGCGGGGGCGGGGCCCGGACGCCCAATCACAGGCCTGCGGCCGGGCGCTGGGGGGGCGAGAGGTCACAGCGGGGCGCGCGCCCCCGATCCCCGAGCCGCTGGGACCTGGTGAAGACCCGCCGGCGCCCCCAGCCCCGCTCCGCCCCATCAGACGCGCGGCGGGTGCCCAGTACAAGCACCAAATGGATAAAGCTGGCTCCTCTGACCTCGTGGCAGCGCCCCGAGATGACCTCGGTTGGGTCAGCGTCAGTCCTCGCTGAAGGTGCCCACTTTGCTCTGGGCCCTCATCCTCTGTAGCCACAACCTTACCCCTGTCCCAATGTTCCTGTCACTGCTCATCCCTGTCTTTACCCTCTCCTCCACCTGCCTCTTTTCTGGCCCCAGTTTCTGCTTCACTGCCCACCTTAGGCAGATTCCCCCAGTTCCTGACCCCGAAGGCCCAAAAGGAGAGAGCCGTGCTCCCGCAAGCCCCAGTCTCCAGCCGCCCATGGTCTTCCTCCCCTTCCCCAGTGCCATGGCCTCCCCTGTATCCCCTCTGGTGCCCACAGGAGGAAGCAGCCCTGCTCAACCAGGAGTTTGCTGAGATCTGGGGCCAGAAGGCTAAGGACCTGTATGACCCAATCTGGCAGAACTTCAGTGACCCCGTCTTGCGAAGGGTCATCAGTGGTGTGCGCACCCTGGGCCCTGCCAACTTGCCTGTGGCAAAGCGGCAGCAGGTGGGCCTGGTGGACCTGAGGGTTGGAGGCAGAAATGGCCAGTGTGCCTTCCAGTGCTGCACTGTGGTGGTGGTGGTGGGAAGGGGCCTGGCAGGGAGGGACCCTGGGATCTGTGTGCACCCAGACAGTAGGGGAAGCCTCTGTAAGCACAGAATGGCTTCCTGGAACATTGATTTTTCTTGGAGATGGGGTATAGAAAGCAAAATTCAAGTAAACAGATGAAAAGGGGTTTTTCAAAATTTCTCCATAGTCTGGTTGGGTTAATGGGCTTCCTTAGAAAGACTGAGGAGGACTGAGAAGGGATCAAAGCCAGAGAGTGAGAGAGATTTGCCCTCACTGCAAGGCAGTAGCCAAGCTTGGACTTGAACCCCATCCCGAATTCTAAGGGCACTTTTTCCCCCTCCACAGGCTGCTTCCACTGGAAGGGGAATCGGTTTATTAGTGATCAGAAGTATTCTGAGTGCCACTGAGTGGCCTTGTCCAAGTCACATCCCCTCTCCAGGACTCCTTTTCATCCTAACAAAAAGAGGAGGGGGCGGCCAGATTATCTCTGGGGTCTGTTCACTGCTAAAATTTTCTCAACTCTCACTCCCCAGTACAACTCTCTGCTAAGCAACATGAACAGGATCTATTCCACGGCCAGGGTCTGCTACTATCCCAACAAGACTGCCATCTGCTGGTCCCTGGACCCAGGTATGGCTCTGTCCCTCCTGTCTCTCTGTGCTGGGGCTTCTCGGCCCTTCCCCCACGGCCCCTGCTGCACCCAGTAAGAGGGTGTGTTTAACAGGAGGGCCCATGGAGGGAGTGGGTAAATCCAAACCCAAAGGCACTGACCTCCATTTGGGGCTGGACTGTCAGATGCCCTCACACTCTTGCTTCTCTGGGCAAACTGATTTCTGAAACCTCCAGCCTCAGCTCCCACCCCCACCCCTTCCCAGACCCACCCCTGTGGATGATTTGGCCTCTCCCATCCCCCCTAGCCTTCCTCTTGGCTGCCTGGTTTTCCCTTTCATGGATCCTCTCAGTCTCTCAAGAGCCCTCCACAGGCCTTAGACCCCTTGTGACTTCTGCTTATACCCTCCTCTTATCCCCCGACACCGCTACCGCCATCCACTCGGCAGACTGAGGTTAGCCACGCCAACCAATAAGCCATGAAGGGTCTGTCTGGACTTGGGCCTCTGGATGTGTCCACCCTGTGTCCACCTCACTTCCCTAGGGACAAGGGCTCTTCTCGGGTGCTCTCTTTGTATAGCTCCCAGCCCCATCCCACCCAGCCCGTAGGCAGCCCTTGGCTTTGGGGGCATCACGATGTTGAGGAAGCAGGTAGAGATGGTGAAGACCAGCATGGGAGCTTTACTGAAGACTGTCGCTGCCTTCAAAGAAAGCGCCTGACCCCACTCACCTGTGTCTCAGAGCTCACCCACATCATGGCTATATCAAGAAGCTACTCGGTGCTGCTCTATGCCTGGGAGGGCTGGCACAATGCTGTGGGCATCCCGCTGAAACCCCTGTACCAGAACTTCACTGCCCTCAGCAATGAGGCCTACAAGCAGGATGGTGAGTTTACCCACCCCATCCGTTGCGTGAGCGCTGCCCTTCCCAGACTGCGGCGTGCTCTCCCATCACCCACTGTTCCCACTGAGCCCAACCCCAGACAGAGGAGCTGTTGCGGTGACTCAGTACACTGACCCAAGGTCGTACAGAACCAGCTTGAGCCCCTTCTGCCTTCTTCTGGGCTGCTGACTGGCCCTCACACTAGCCCTCTTACCTGCCTTTCCTGTCACGCCTCGGAGCCTCGGCACTCATCTTTGCCTCTCCAGGATCTATTAAGCTAGAGTGGGAATGACCCCTAGTTGGAACTTCACAGAGCAGAGGTCCCCAGGCCATCTTTTCTAAGTAGCTGGCAGATACAAGGGCCACGCCAGGGGAGCGGCAGAGCCGTAGCTGGGCGGTGGAGGTGCCAGAGCTTGGGCCTGAGCTGCACCCCAACGCCACCACTACCCCCTGCCACCAGGCTTCTCAGACACGGGGGCCTACTGGCGCTCCTGGTATGACTCGCCCACCTTCGTGGAGGATCTGGAACATCTCTACCATCAAGTAGAGCCCCTCTACCTGAACCTCCATGCCTATGTCCGCCGTGCACTGCACCGCCGATATGGGGACAAATACATCAACCTCAGGGGACCCATCCCTGCACACCTGCTGGGTAAGGACATTGACTTGCCTCTATGCACGCCCCATGGATTGTCCTCCTCATGTGTCACATTTTAGAGCGCCATCCTGTCCATCCCCACACACAAGCCCACGTAGCTCGCTCCATGACCCCACGTAGCAAGTGTCCCTTCTCATCACCATTACTGTTCCTACTTTTCCGACAGGGACTCTGAAGCTTGAGGTGCAGAAGTGACTTGGCAGAGGGCAGAGAACTAGCAAAAGGCAAAGCTAGGAATCCCATTGAAGACTTTGACTGCATCCAGTGGGGGAGGAATAAGATTATGCCCCAGGATGCAAGCCCTGTGGCCTTGCTTCAGGGTTGGGAGGCAGGGACCCCGGCACCACCAGGAAGGACCCCAACAGCATCATGTGGGCTCACCCCGCCAACCCCAGGGATTCTGGAGCATTCAGGAGCCTGAGAGGGACTGGTGTGGGAGATGCCTGGTTCAGCCAGCCAAGTAGGGCCCAGGTGCCAGGGTCCCAGAGTGCTGCCCAGCGACAGACATGGGGATGCAGGCAGGGAGCTAAGCTGTCTGGCTCCCTTCCTCTGTCTAGGGGACATGTGGGCCCAGAGCTGGGACAACCTCTATGATCTGGTGGTGCCTTTCCCTAACAAGCCGAGTCTCGATGTGACCAGCACTATGGTGAAGAAGGTAAGTTTGGAGTTAGGCCAGGGTGGGGACAGCAAAAAGTAGTCAGAGGTGGGGAGGGGGCGGGAAGAAGTCATGTGAGGGAGATGGGTACAGAAGGGACCTCAGTCCCACCCTTTCCACAGAGCAGCAGCCTTGAGTGTGTGTGCAAGCAGTGATCTGGGGTTTGTGTCCTGGGTGAGGGGCCAACCCCTCCCTCCAGGATCCCAGAGGTGGGGTGAGAGCTGCCATCTACTTTTGTTTATCCACTATGGTTAGTAGGGGCCATGCCTCTGGGAAGAGAGGCCACAGAGACGCCCTTCATGAGCAAGGAGCTGACCTGGGTGGGAGATCCCTAGACCTGCCCCCAAGGCAGCCACAGTGAGCTCCCACTCCTGGTCCCTGACCTGTACCTGCACCACCACCCCTCCCAAACCAGGGCTGGAACATTACGCACATGTTCCGAGTGGCAGAGGAATTCTTCACCTCCCTGGGGCTCTTGCCCATGCCTCCTGAGTTTTGGACCAGGTCCATGCTGGAGAAACCAACTGATGGGCGTCAGGTGGTGTGCCATGCCTCTGCCTGGGACTTCTACAACAGGAAAGACTTCAGGTCTAGACATGGGAGGGAAAAGGGGGATTTCTGGAGCTCCAGGAAGGGTGGGCAGCCTGGGCAAAGAAAAGCCAGTTCCCAGGCCCACCTCTGCCCCAGCCCCAACAACTGTTTGGTAGACTGGGTCAATTCCAAGGCCATCGGGCATATGAGACCCTCTAGGCCACCTTCCCCTAGTAGCTTTGCCAGGTAGCAACTCTGTACATTGGAACGGAGGGCAAAGACCTGAATGCGGGCTGGGGCAGGGCAGAGGATGTGTGTGTTTCCACCAGCTCCTTCAAGGCCCAGGACAGTGCCCTCCTGATTCCTTTCCCTCAGGTGCCAGCATCCCCATGTTCTAGCCCCCTCCCTGTCCTGTCCTTCACCCTCACCCTCGCCATCTCCCTGCCCCAGGATCAAGCAGTGCACGCGGGTCACTATGGACCAGCTGTCCACGGTGCACCACGAGATGGGCCACGTGCAGTACTATCTGCAGTACAAGGACCAGCCTGTATCCCTGCGCCAAGGAGCCAACCCTGGCTTCCACGAGGCCATCGGGGATGTGCTGGCGCTCTCCGTCTCCACTCCTGCACATCTGCACAAAATTGGCCTGCTGGACAATGTCAGCAATGACATGGGTATGGGGGGTGGAGAGGACCCAGCCCAGCCCTACCCAGACCCCACTCCATCTCATGGCAGGACTCAGCTTCCCCAAGTTCCCACCTGCCCTTCCTGTTTCTCCCGCTCCGCCCCAGGTCAGACAGGTTTGGGGATCCACCCGGAGCCTCACAGCCCGCCCTGAGTCCCAACTGTACACTGCCCGAGGGTCCTCTTCCAAGCAAGGCTCCATGGCTGTGAAGGCCACCCTTCCTTTCTCTGCATCTGCCAGCCCCTCCTCCTGCTGGCTCCTGCCCAGGCCCACCCTGCCCTAGCTGGACCCCCTTCTCCCTCTGACCTCTCTTCTCATCTCATCTTCCGACAGAAAGTGACATCAATTACTTGTTAAAGATGGCACTGGAAAAAATTGCCTTCCTGCCCTTTGGCTACTTGGTGGACCAGTGGCGTTGGGGGGTCTTTAGTGGGCGAACCCCCCCTTCCCGCTACAACTTTGACTGGTGGTATCTCCGGTGAGCAAAGAGGGATCACCAAGGGCCTAACCCCAAGCGTCCCTCCCCACTCTCCTGGGCAACCAGGAGCCCCCTGCCTCCGGTCCCCCTCTCCACCCTTTCCCCACCTACACATTCTTTCCTGCCTAAAACTCCCTCCTCCAGGAAGTCTCCCCCAATTCACCAGGAGGGGAAGGGATGGCCCCAGTGGGAACAGTGGGAATGCCTGCTTTAGAGCGTTTTCTGCAAAGGCTAAATCAGCCCTCATGCGAGCCTTACATGCTAAGACAATTTAAACATCCTCTTCTAGAACCAAATATCAGGGGATCTGTGCTCCAGTTGCCCGAAATGAAACACACTTCGATGCCGGAGCTAAGTTTCATGTCCCAAATGTAACACCGTACATCAGGTATTACTGCCCCCCTCCCACCTAGTTCTCAGGGCTTGTCCCCATGCTCTTCTGCCCCCCTCCCACATCCGTGGGCCTGGAATTTAAAGTGGGCCTCTCCCTGGAGCCAGGCTTGTTTTTCCCTTCTCCCTCAAGGCATCCCCCGGTCTGACCTCTACCCTGTAGGGAGCTGGATGGTGTCCGAGAGAGGGTTCCCCACCATCCCCCCTAATGCCCAGCCTGTACCTGCAGGTACTTTGTGAGTTTTGTGCTGCAGTTCCAGTTCCATCAAGCCCTGTGCAAGGAGGCAGGCCATCAGGGCCCACTGCACAAGTGTGACATCTACCAGTCCACCCAGGCGGGGGCCAAGCTCCGGTATGTGGGGGGGACAAAGGGCAAGGGGGAGGTGAGGGGAGAAGGGGGAGGAAGACGTGTCTAAAAGGCAACTGGCTGCTCATGGGAAAATCACAGGGCCCTGCTGGTGGAGGGAGCCTTTCTTCCCTCCCACCCGCTCCTTCCTCACAAGTATTTACTCTGGGCCTTCTGGCTGGCAAGAGACAAGACAATGTCCCTGTCCCCTTCCCAGAGCTCCTGGTCCCCAGCCTCTTACTGTTGCTGTTCTTGCAGGCCAGTGGGGGACAGAGGAGGGCCAAGGACCAGCACTAGATGCTGGCCTGTGCCCCCTGTGCCCACAGTGCCCACTCTGCCTGACAGGGAGGCGCTGCGGTCAGGCTCCTCACGGCCCTGGCAGGAGGTGCTAAAGGAGGCGATTGGCTCAGACACCCTGGACGCTCAGCCGCTGCTCAACTACTTCCAGCCGGTCAGCCAGTGGCTGCAGGAGCAGAATCAGCGCAACGGCGAGGTGCTGGGGTGGCCAGAATACCAGTGGCGGCCACCGGTGCCCAACAATTACCCACAGGACATTGGTAAAGCCCTGATGGGGGATGGGGTGGGCTGCTAAAGCAACTCCCCGATTCTGAACTCTGGACCCAGGCCCATGGTTCCTGGTTCCTGGTGAGCTGCTCCCAGCTCTGCCTCAGCGCCCTGCCCTGAAGGGCCATGCAGTCCCCTTCGCTCATGACAGCACCATGGGGTAGGAACGGGCATGTCTCCTTTCCAGCATTCTAGGGAGGGTGTGCCCAGATCTGAGGCCCCCCCAGGGGCAGGCTGGCAGGCACCCTGCTCTGTGAGGTCACACTGCAGGCTCCATTCTTATTGGCCAGGAGGCTGTGGCTACAGGGCTGTGCTCTCCCGCGGCCATGGGCCAAGGTTGGGCTGCTCCAGGACTGCCCAGCCTCTTCCTTCTCCTGCTCTGCTGTGGGCACCCCACGCTGGTCCCCAGCCAAGAGGCCACCCACCAGGTGACAACCAACCAGGGAACAACCAGCCAGGCAACAACCAGCAGCCAGACAACAACTCGCCAGACAACAACCAGCAGCCAGACAACCCAGAGCCCAAGTGGGACCGGCTGGGGGGCGGGGCGGGGTCTGAGGGGGCAGGTGAGGAGGGAGAGGCAGGGGCAGTGGCAGGCTTGGGCCCACCCACAACAGAGGGCAAGGGGATGCCTGTCTGTTTGCCTCTACTCTGTCCCACAGGCCTGGTGACCGATGAGGTGGAGGCCAGGAAGTTTGTGGAGGAGTATGACCGGAGATCCCAGGTGATACTGAATGAGTATGCTGAGGCTAACTGGAACTATAACACCAACATCACCACCGAGGCCAGCAAGATCCTGGTAGGGGCCCTTTCCATGCCCCCCCCCATACACACACACACACACACACGCGCACACACATACACACAGCACATGCGCCTGCTCCTCCCCACCAGGGACCACTCCTCAAAACCCAAGACAGAGCAGGCTGTCCCCTCCGCCCGACTCAGTATGTGTGTTGGGGGGTTGGGAGGCTGTCAGGATGTATGAAAATTCCAGAGGGAATATTTAAAATAATACTCAGCTTCAGATTTGGGTGGGCAAGTACTCAATTCCTAAAGAAGTTGTCTCTCATTAATAAGCAGTCTGTTGTTAGCAAGAGAATGATTTGTACGTAGGGGCGCCTGGGTGACTCAGTCCATTAAGTGGTCAGCTTCAGGTCAGTGGTCAGGTCATGATCTCACAGGTCGAGGGTTCGAGCGCCTCGTCGGGCTCTGTGCTGACAGCTGAGAGGCTGGAGCCTGCTTTGGGTTCTGTGTCTCCCTCTCTCTCTGCCCCTCCCCCACTCACACTCTCTTTCTCTTGCTCTATCAAAAATAAATAAACATTAAAAAATGTTTTTAATGATTTGTACATAAATAAGCAATGGTAAGGGTGGATTTGTAGATTGAAAGTCCCTGTTTGCCACCGCAGCAAGGACTAGCTTCCCTGCGCCCCACTCCACCTGTGTGGTGAGCACAGATTATACCAAGGTGAGCCCCCGGGGAACTCCATTTCTTTTTTTCTTTTTTTAAAATGTTTTCTTATTTTTGAGCTGTCAGCACAGAGCCTGACTCAGGGCTCGAACAACTGCAAGATCATGACCTGAGCTGGAGTCAGATGCTTAACTGACTGAGCCACCCAGGCGCCCCAAGAACTAGCATTTCTTGAAGACCATTGTGTGTGCTGGCCACAGTTCCTTGCCACTTCCCATCTACTGCCTCATTTATTCCTCAGTGGCCCTGCAAAAACCAGTGATCTTATTCCCATTTTACACATGGGACCCTGAAGCTCAGAGAGGCCACAGAACTAATGCAACCTGTCTGTCTGCTAACAAAACACAGAATGGGCTTCCCTTCTCTTCCCCATAGTCTTACGTGACTATGGCTATCTGTTGAAGGGCACAGACTGCATCCAGGACCTTGTAGACAGTCCAGGTTGAAGAGGGTCTTTGCTGCAAAGGCAAAGGCTTGATAAAACTCCCCCCCTCCACTGCACCCCTCAGTCCCTTCCATTCCCCCTATGATACCCCCTCCTCAGAGGCCTCTCCAAAGCTCCTGGGCCTCATGCCATGGTCCACCCCCACTTTGCCTTCAGCTGCAGAAGAACATACAGATGGCAAACCACACCTTGAAGTTCGGCACCTGGGCCAGGCAGTTTGATGTGACCAGCTTTCAGAATGACAGCATTAAGCGGATGATGAAGAAGATTCAGGACCTAGAGCGGGCAGCACTACCTCCCAAGGAGCTGGAGGAGGTATGTGGCTTCTGGGGAGCAGGAGGGAAAGATCCAAGGTCAGGACCAGGTCCTACCTCGGGGTCTGGCCTTCAGGCTGCTTCCTCCCTCTTCCACTGTGTGTCATGACATCTGCCATGTTGACGTACACCTATATGCTCCCCCAGCTCCATAGCACCCCCTGCCCATGATGGTGCCTGGGGCAGAACAGGTAGCAAAGGGGTGCAGCCTCTCTTCTTCTCCTGCAGTACAACCAGATCCTGCTGGACATGGAAACCACTTACAGCGTGGCCTCTGTGTGCCATGACAATGGCACTTGTCTGCAGCTGGAGCCTGGTGAGGGCATGTGGGGAGTGAGAGGGAAGGTGGGGGAGGTTGAGGTTGACCATGTTAGGGATGCTGGACCATGGAACGGGGGTCAGTTCACCCAGGAGATTCACTCCTCTGTTTTCCCCCAGGGGGCGCTTCTCTGCCACCACTTAGAAGGGGCAAGGCCCTCCCTTGGACCTGCCCATTTGCTCCTTCTAGGAACCCTCTAGATTCCTCTGTGCGCTCTCCTCTTCAGAGTAGGAGGTACCTCAGATTTGTCTGACCAGTGCTTTGACGCCCAACTACAGATAGTAACTCTAAGCACCTTCCTTCCTCCTGTCCATGTCTTCTCCACCTTCCCTGGCCCCCCTCCCTCCACCTCCTCCCCTAAACTGAAGCCACAGCTCAGAGAACCCACTTGCCGCCAGAAGGAGTACACCAGCTCTCGCCCGTCCCCTTTCTCTCTCCACACTGGCTGGTCCTTCTCACCTTTCCCTTTTTGGAAACCTCACCCTGGACACCCAAGTACCTAACTGGAAGGTACTCTCCTCCCTCCTGACCCACCCTCCCAAGGGTTGGGGAGCCAGAGGCATAAACATTCTTGCTGAGGAATTATTACCCAGAAACCATCTCTTCCTGGCCCTCCGCCCAACACCCACATTAGAACAATGACAAATAGAAGGGGAAATGGAAAATAAACAGGAGAGAGAGACGATTTTCCTGAGACAGGGTTTGGTCTACAGTTTGTATATATGGGTAAGCACGCAACGCATGACGGAGACATATGTGTGCCTGTGTGTGTGTGTGTGTGTGTGTGTGTGTGTGTGTGTGTTTATGAAGAGCATTAAAGGGAGCTCAGCCTTTAGCCTCCCTCCCCCTATCAATTAGCCTCTTAACCCAGGCCCGGGCCATGAAAGCACTGCCATTAGTAAAACTAAGAAGCACCCACAAAACACAATGCTCACATCAGCAAACGGCAGAGGTGAAGTTCTCAAAATACATTTTTTCTCCTAAACAGAACTAATTTGAATGTACTTCATTCTCTGTGAGAAGTAGATATCACAAGCCATGTTCTGGAAGAGGGAGAGAGTAGGAGTCAGATAGTGAGGTGTGGGGGGCCCTGAATGTTGTCTTCAGTCCAGGTGGGCAGAAAGGGAAGGCACCACTGGTCTGTGTGAGCCTACCCAACTGACACACAAGCTCAGGCCGTGCTCACCTCAGCTCTAAGAAGTATACATCAGCTCCGCATCATCTATGTTGAGGAGGCTACACGCACAGTCCCATGGCTGTGACAGGACACAGACCCAGGACTTCAGGCTCCCTGATGACGCTGGGATGGCTTTCTGTACTCTGCCTTCACAGCTATCCTTTTATTCAGTCCGGTTCACTAACAGTTAGCAAAAAGTCCCCCGGGCCCTGTGAGGACTCAAAGACCAACCAGGCTCACTCCCTGCTCATGGCCTCATACTCCTGTTTGTTTTTTACACCCCGTGAGTGCTGGATTATCCCCATTTTAAAGATAGGTAGGGCCACCTGGTGACAGTTGGTTTAGCATCCAGCTTTGGCTCAGGTCATGATCTCGCGGTTCGTGGGCGGAAGCCCCATGGGTTCCAGCTCAGAGCCTGGAGCCTGCTTCAGATTCTGTGTCTTCCTCTCTCTCTACCATCTCCCCCCCCCCCAACTCACGCTCTGTCTCTCTGTCTCTCAAAAATAAGTTTAAAAAATGTTTAAAGCTAGGGAAAAGGGGGTTCTGTGACTTGCAAGGCAGTTTTGGGGTCAGTGGGAGACTAGATAGGATCTCAGGTTTTGTGTCACCAAGCCGTTTGTCCCTCCCACAGAGAGGTTGCAGGAATCAGGGGGAGCAGCAGCCCTGAAGTCTGGGTGTGTGCCTGGCTGGGCGACTCCCTGGCTGGGAGGGCCTGCCATGTCACCAGGACACTGATGTGCAAACCAGAGCACCCCTCCCAAGGCTGCTGCAGCCCTGAGGTGGTGTGCACGCTGCAAGCAGCCCCAGAGCCACCCACCCTGTAAGCCTTTGTGGAAAGGGCACCACCCTTTCTAAAGTTTTTACTAAACTCACTGCCTGTACAGGCCTTTTGACATAAACTCACCAGTTTTGTCCCAGTTCCAAACTCTCATGACTAAGTTCACCATACAGGAGGTGGGAGGTGAGCCCAGGGCTGGAGGCTCAAGCCACACATCCCCTCCCCCCAGATCTGACGAATCTGATGGCCACATCCCGGAAACATGAAGATCTGTTATGGGCCTGGAAGAGCTGGCGAGACAAGGTGGGGAGAGCAATCCTCCCCTTTTTCCCCAAATATGTGGAACTTGCCAACAAGGCCGCAAAGCTCAATGGTGAGTTTCTCTGGCCAAGATCACTGGCTCTCTGGGGCCCTCAGAAGGCTCCTCTGAGCCCCTAAACTTGGCGAGAAGGAGGCCCCTAGAGGAGGTGGGGCGGAGGGTGCTCAGGGAATGGTCAGGTGCTGAGAGAGCCTGACTGTGGTCCCTCTGCAGGCTACGAAGATGCAGGTGACTCCTGGAGAGCCATGTACGAAATGCCATCCTTGGAGCAAGACCTGGAGCAGCTTTACCAGGAGCTGCAGCCGCTGTACCTGAACCTGCATGCTTACGTGCGCCGGGCCCTGCACCGCCACTACGGGCCCCAGCACATCAACCTGGAGGGCCCCATTCCAGCTCACCTGCTGGGTGAGCACAAGTACTGGGCCTGGGGTAGGGGTGGGGGTGGGGGACAGACATGGATGACGGAGGGTGGGGCCAGTGCTGTCCACATGGCAGAGGGCAGGCTGGGTGGGATGTTAGAATGGAGTATCAGGTGGAGAGAGAATGTGAGTCTGGAGAGAATGTTGCTAGGGCTGGGTAGGGGGTGTGTGGCAGCTGGGTGCAGGGAGACCCTTGCTTGCATTTGGCACATTTGCTACAGAACCACGTGGTGCAAGTCACCATGGGTGGAGCAGCGGGAGAATTCATAATATCATCAAGGGAGACCATATGACCATGATGCTAGGGCAGGGGTGGTGAGGAAGGGGCTGGGAATGAGAAGTAAACACAAGCGCGTGCGCACACACACACACACACACACACACACACACACGCAGGACGTGGCACATGAGCAGAGTCTTGAAATATGAGAGATTCTGGGGCATCTGGGTGGCTCAGTTGGCTAAGCACCCAACTTCAGCTCAGGTCATAATCTCACTCAATAAGTTTTGAGTTCCACATTGGGCTGGCTGCTGTCAGTGCAGATCCTGCTTCAGATCCTGGGCCCCCCTCTCTGCCCTTCCCTGCTCGAATGTGTGCTCTCGCTCTCTCCCTCAAACATTAAAAAAATTTTTTTTAAATTTAAAGATGGGCAGTTCTGACAGATGGAAAAGGTAGTGGTAGGGAGTTAGAAGGTAAAACACAGCACTCAGGCGAAGGGGAGTTGGGAGAACAGAGAATATTGAGAGTGTAGATTCATCCCAACTTTTGGACCCTTGTTTTTTTCAGGGGTTGTAAACTCAAATGCTCTGAATGAATGAAGTAGGCAGTGGAAGATGATGAGGACTGGCAGGGACTGGAGCAAAGTGGAGGCTCCCAGGTTCCTGTCCCTGTCGGGGCACAGAGAACACATCCCTGGGGGGTTCGTTTCTGTGAGCAGAGAGGCCAGACAGGGCCACAGACTGTTTGCCAACCATGAGGGAGACCCCAGAACCTCATCCAGCTTTGGGTCTAGTTCCCGCTCAGTCTCTAGGGTCCTTGGAGCCCAAGAGACCAGCCATCCTTGATCCAGAATGTCAGAGTGGACATCAGCTTGATGACTGAGAAACACAGACCCCAGAAAAAGGAAACATTATGCCAAAGTGGCCCCCAGATTGGGGGCAGAGCTGGGGCTTAAAACTCAGCCCCTGGCACTCAAAACAGGTCATGACCTTGTGAGCTGGATGTGCAGGCTAAAAACAATGTATGTCAAATGCCCAGCACAGTTTACAAACAGCAGGTGCTTGGGATATACTTATGATCATAAGGTCTAGGATCTGGTTCCTTTTCCATGGGTGATGGTACTGAGTCTAAGAAATAACCTCTCTCTCTCTCTCCTCTCTCTGCCTTCTCTTCCCCTCCCTGCCTCCAGGGAACATGTGGGCTCAGACCTGGTCCAACATCTATGACTTGGTGGTGCCTTTCCCTTCAGCCCCCAAGATAGATGCCACGGAGGCCATGATAAAGCAGGTGCACATGGGCCCCTCATCACATTTCTACTCCTTCAGGGAAGCCCCAAGGCACAGGGTATGGGGAACCTCTGCCTTGGTGGGAGAAGGCCTCTGCTTCAGGAATTCCCTCTGGCTGGGCCCTCTCCTAACCCCCACCCTGACAGTATACAGTCTGTCCCCACAGTCCCCAGGTTTGGCAGAGCTCCCTCTGCTTGTAGGGCTGGACACCCAGAAAGATGTTTGAGGAAGCGGACAATTTCTTTACCTCCCTGGGGCTGCTGCCTGTGCCCTTTGAGTTCTGGAACAAGTCAATGCTGGAGAAGCCGACTGATGGGCGGGAAGTAGTGTGCCACGCCTCTGCCTGGGACTTCTACAATGGCAAAGACTTCAGGTGTGTCCAGGTTGCAGCCAGGGGACCTTATCCTGAGCTCAGTGGACTAGGAGATGAGCCAGGTACAGCTTCCACTATTGTCCCTGCAGCCAGAGTGAGCAGAAACAAGTACAGGGGCCAGAGCTTAGCATGGAGGGTCAAGAGCATTGGGCTTGGCCTCAGGTTGGCCATTGGCTTCTGGCAGGGGAGCCTTGTCAACCAGGTGAGGGTCTTCTCAAGCACTGACCAGCTTTGTTAGCATGGTTAGTGCCCAAGGTCCCAGTCCTGGGTGAGCACTGTGAGAGCTGCTCAGCCTTCCCTCATTCTGGGGTGGCCTCTGCCTACAGCTGGCCATCTCCCTGGGTGCATGTGTCTTGACACAGACAGGTACATGAGAACATGGGAGGCTTTGCACAGATCCATCTTCACCGTTGGCAGAGGCTTAGAAGCTGTCTTCATTGGAAGAAAGTTGTCTATTGCTGCAAAGACAGATGCACAAACCACCCCAAAACTTAGTGGCATAGAACAACCATTTGTTTATATTTGTGGCTTTATCAGTCAGGAGTGTAGGCAACATGCAGTGGAAATGGCTTTGTCCCTGCTGTGCAATGATGGAGACCTCAGCTGGGGTAGCTCTGATGGCTGGAGATGGTAGGGTAGCTCAGTGAGGCCATGTGTCTGGGGTCTTGGTTCTGGCTCTTGTTGGATTCCTCGGTTTTTCTCCATGTGGCACATGCTGGGACAGGAAGCTTCAATTGGCTTCTGTACTCACATGTTGAGTCCTCAGACTGGGATGACTGGAGCAGCTGGGGGTTGATGTTCATCTTTCTCCAGGCTAGCGTGGGCTTCCTCCCAGTATGACAGTCAGGCAGTCAGATTTCTTACCTGGCAGTCAGCATCCCCCAAAAAGAAAGTAAGAACAGCCAGGTTTCTTAAAGGCTAAATCCAAAACTGGCAGTGTCACTTCTGCCACATTTTTTTGGCTAAAGCAAGTCACAAAGTCAATATAGATGTAAAGAAGAAAAAAAAGACCCCACCTCTTGGCAGAAGTGGCAAAGATTATCTGTCACTATTGATGAAGTGTCTTCTAGTAAGAATGGATATAGAGACACTAGAACAAACCAGTTAAGAGTTCACGGGATTGCCTATCCTTGGGCCCTTCCTTCAAACGCATGAGGACTGAAGCTGTAAGGCTGGATGTACAGAATCAGGGGGATGGGAGCCTGTTTTGGAGTTTTCCTTGTAAGGGGAGTCATAGGAGAAGGTGGGAAGACCCCAACACCACCCTGGCATAACCAGGATGCCAGGAAACTCTTGCCATCCCAATACAATGGCAGAAAAATGGGGTCAACTGCACTGAAGGGCTTTGGTTAGATCCAAGGGAAAATTGCATCAGCTCACAAAAGAGAATGAGGAAGGATCAAGGGGGAAGTGGGACCTCTGGTATGGACAACTCTACAGATGTCATTTCAGTCCTAACCACATAAGACCTGGGTGAATGTGTTTGCTGGTATCGGGCACATGGGATGCAGAAAAGCTCAGAATAACTGTTGTTCCCTTCAGGAAGCCTAAGTCTTAGAAAAGACAAAATGTGTGCATGAAAAACCCCAGGACCCACATTCTAGAAAGGTCTGCACTAATCATAACTGAGTGTGATGCCTCAGTTATCCCTCTAAAGCAAGTACTTTGCAGTCAGAAAGCAACATGGCAGTAAGGGCTGGAGTGATTCAGGAAGTTGGAAGGAGAGGAATGGCCTAAATGACCATACTATAGAAGCTTCTGACCCTGAGATTCCCTTTGTTGGGCTTACTCCATGCATCCTTTGGTTTTCCTTCCTATAATGCTGTGTTCCCTGTATATAGTATTGATGCGGGTCTGCTTTGTATGTGGTAAGGACAGCAGATCCATTTGCCCCACCCCCTCTGTGTTCCAGGATCAAGCAGTGCACCACTGTAAACATGGAGGACCTGGTGGTGGCCCATCATGAAATGGGCCACATACAGTATTTCATGCAGTACAAAGACTTGCCTGTGACCTTCCGGGAGGGTGCCAACCCTGGCTTTCACGAGGCCATTGGAGATGTCCTGGCCCTCTCGGTGTCTACCCCCAAGCACCTCCACAGTATCAACCTGCTGAGTAGTGAGGGTGGCGGCTATGGTGAGAGAGGAATGGGAAGTCCTGGTGGGCAGAGGGACTAAGAAGGGGCAGTGAGCTTGGGAGGCTGGAAGAGGGGACTTGATGGCTCACAGGCAGAGGTTGGGACAGAACAGTGGGGAATAAGGAGGGTGAGCAAAGAAGATGGAACTCCTATACCAGCCCAAGAGGCAGGTCATTAGACCCAGAGAGGCACAGAGCCCACTGTCCCCTCTCCACCCACTGCACACCCATCATGTGGCGGGAGGCAGGCAGAGATCTGGTGACCAGGCTCCCTTCCCTTGGCAGAACAAGACATCAATTTTCTGATGAAGATGGCACTCGACAAGATCGCCTTTGTCCCCTTCAGCTATCTCGTCGACCAGTGGCGCTGGAGGGTGTTTGATGGAAGCATCACCAAGGAGAACTACAACCAAGAGTGGTGGAACCTCAGGTTCTAGAATGACCCTGTGGGGATGTGGGTTCAGAGGGGGGTCTCCATGGTATCTGTGTATGTGAGTGTGTGTTTAAGTGATGAGGTGCACAGGAGGTGATTGTGCACAGAGGCACACCAGAATCTGGATTGTCCAGTGTAACCCCTGGGGCAAGATCTACCCTTTATCTCAAAAACACCAACTCTTCCTGACTTGATTCTCCCCAAATCCTCCCTCCAATGTATCTTTCCCTTGACAGGCTGAAGTACCAGGGCCTCTGCCCCCCAGTGGCCCGGTCTCAAGGTGACTTTGACCCAGGGGCCAAGTTCCACGTTCCTTCAAGTGTGCCTTATATCAGGTAAAGGAGAAGGGAAGAGGCCATTAAATATTCAAAGTGCCATTGCTGTCCTGTGGGGAGCTACCTGTCTGGGGGACCTGGCTGCATGGGACACTGCTCCTAGGCCACTCACCTGCCATCAAGGCTCGTTGTTTTACACTTTTGATGTGATGAGAGCCTCTACACTTGAGGCAGTTGAAAACAGAAACTCTACTATAATTGGCTAATGGTTATAAGACCTTGGTTGGATAGTTAACATTATTAACCATGACCCATGACCCATGGCTAGATCATGAGTTAAGCACTGTTTTCTTTGTTTTGTTTTGTTTTTAAACAAGATTGTGATTCCTTTACTATATATTCAATGTACTGCCTATGATATAATTTGAATTGTACCTGGAAGACCTTCTACACACTAAAACTAGAGTTAGAGACCCAATTGGATTGGAAGGCTGTGTTGTTAGGAGTATGGAGTCACAGGCTTGGGGTCAGGGAGAACTGGATTCAAGTCTTGTCTCCACTTCTTTGTTTCCTTAAGCAAATTTTTCAGTGTCTGTGAGCATCAGTTTCTTCACCTGTGAAATCCCATTTCACAAGATTGTATAGCAGAACTTAACGTCTTAGCATACTAATATAGAGCATGGTCAGGAAATGGTGACCATAACCCACCGTATGAAATTACATTCTTTCTTTAAAGTTTCTATTTATTTATTTATTTTGAAAAGACAGACTACACGAGTGGGGGGAGGGGCAGGGACAGAGAGAGAATCCCAAGCAAGCTCCACAGTGCCTGATGTGGGGCTTGAACTTACAAAGCCGTAGGATCATGACCTTAGCCAAAACCAGGAGTTGGACGCTTAACTGACTGAGCCACCCAGGCGCCCCTGAAGTTATACTCTTAACTGGGATGTGTAAACACACCAGTGCTGTGAGTCACGTAGCCAGAGTGTGGAGGTGTCCAGCCCTTCCCTTCTGCCTGCTGCAGGAGAGCACTTACTAAGGGCTAGGAAGTGTAATTGTAGGATCTGGGGCCCTCCTGGGAGAGAAGGGTCTGAGGACACCTGAGGGGAGGGTCTAGGTGTCCCTGAGCTGCAGATAGCCCAGGCCACTTGTGAGGCAAGGCAGAGGGCAGTGAGGGCTGTCCTAGTAAGGCTGTGGCCACTGTGTGCCACCTGTGGTCCCTGAAGCCCAGAGAGGGAGGGCTCGTGCTCACTGTGCCCACCTTCCCACCCTAGCACCTGGCATGATGTCAGCATATAGTCAGAACATAATAAAGAAGTGTGGGGCGGGTGAGTTATGTTTCCACTGTCTAGGAAGGGAGAGAAAGCCTGCTCAGATGTTTCAGACAGCAGCTGTGGGCAGGGGACCAAAGGGGATCCAAAGGCCCCTCGGAACAGGTCCAACCTAGACAGCACACCAGGATGACCTGTGAGGGGGGCTACCACCTGCCTTCTCCACTGGTTTCCTGGCTTCCAAGCTGGCATTTGCTTTCACATGGAATCCAGGCCCAAGTGATGGTTAGCTTCTGAGCTTAGTGTAGATAATTCTCCAGGGCAGGGTTGGGCAAAGGAGACACAGTCCAAATTCTGACCAGCAACCTTGGCAAAGCGCTTTTAAGAAATGCCAGGAAAGTCAGTGGCAGATGGCTTGTGCCCAACATTCAAAGTGGGAGGCCAGCACTGCTGGTTTGGGACATTCTGAACCAAGTGCGGAGAGGTGGCTCTGGCCTTGACCTGCAGATTTGTACCAGGGAACCCCTGCTGTTTGGGAATCATTTGGGCTGACTCCCCTGCCCAAACCACACTGCCAGAGGCATGAGACCCTTGAGGCAACACCTGGCCTCTACTTACATCCACCCCAGGGATGGAGACCTCACTGCCTTACAAGCAACTGGCCAGATCTTTGAAGGGATCTGCCCTGACCCTTCTCACCCATGAGTGATCCCCAGAGCTCCTCAGAACAAGTCCTCCCGAGACATGGAGGGAGCCTCACAGGTGGGAGGCATAGAAACGGGGGGCCTTGATGGCCCTGAAGACCAGAGGGTGAGCTCCCAGCGACACCCGGGCTGCAGTGGAAGGTGATAGGCAACTGGAGCTAGGTGGCACAGGTCCTCAACCACCCCACCCCATGCCATGCTTCCCTCCACTCCAGGTACTTCGTCGGCTTTGTCATTCAGTTCCAGTTCCACGAGGCTCTGTGTCAGGCAGCTGGCCACAAGGGGCCCTTGCACACATGTGACATCTACCAGTCTAAGGAGGCAGGGAAGCGCCTGGCGTGAGTCTTTTCTGGCTTTGTTTTGATCGTTTCCCACACTCTGACTCCAGTGGGGCTCTTCTGGGAAAATCTGCCATTTTGATGTCTGGGCTGGGGATCCCAAGTGGAGCCTGTGCCAGACCTTAATGTGCCACCCCAGTGGGGAACTAGAGCCCTCTGGACCCCTGCCATCCCTCCCCCACTCCCATCCCCCACCCCTGGGACCTGCTCAAGACCTCCCAATCCCAAAGGAGGTTTAGGCCAGAAGAGAGGGATATGGAGGGTTGGAATCAGGCTGTGGCAGAAGCAGCGAGCCTCCCCACCTGTCCTTCTGACTCCGTGTCCCTTCTCTGGCGCTCCCCCAGGGATGCTATGAAACTAGGCTTCAGTAAGCCATGGCCAGAAGCCATGAAGCTGATCACAGGCCAGACCAACATGTCCGCGTCCGCCATGATGAACTACTTCAAGCCGCTGCTGGACTGGCTCCTCACTGAGAATGGGCGGCACGGGGAGAAGCTGGGCTGGCCTCAGTACAACTGGACGCCAAACTCTGGTACCACACCCCATCCCCCTCAGCCCCAGGCCAGCCCCCTCCCCAGTTCAGGCAGACTGCAGTCCAACCTCAGAGCAAGAACAGGGAAGCCAGCCTAACCAAGTCCCGGCCCTGCCCGCCGACCTGTGGGCTGCCTACCCACAGCCTGCCCATCTCCTGCTCTCCTTGCTTCCCCTGCCCAGCTAACTTGGAAGGCCCCATCCCGGGTAATGGCCGTGTCAACTTCCTGGGCCTGGACCTGGAGGAGCAGCAGGCCCGTGTGGGCCAGTGGGTACTGCTTTTCCTGGGCATCGTCCTGCTGGTGGCCACCATAGGCCTCACCCAGCGGCTCTTCAGCATCCGCCAGCACAGACTCCACCGGTCCCACCACGGGCCCCAGTTTGGCTCCGAGGTGGAGCTGAGACACTCCTGAGATGACCAGGCTGGGCTGGGCCTGCCGGGGAGCTTCTGCCACTAAGAGACCAGATTGGGGGCGTGGGAGCGTGGGCAGAGGACCCATAGCTCTTCTCACGGCTCACCCCAGCCAGCCCCCCTCCTCCCACCCTGTTACCCCCACACACACCATGTCTCGAGTCCTGTGCTGACCATCCACCCTCCAGACAGCAACCCCCCACGGCCCCTGCCCCCTAGTCCTTGGACAGCAGGCCGCCTAACATGGAGCCCCCTCCTAGTCTCTCTGCAAATACAATTAAAGGACCTGCCTCCCCATCTGAGTCTGTGTCCCTCATGTGGAAGCCAGGGATAGGGACTGGGATGCTCTCCCACCTCCCGGCAGTCAAGTGGGTCACTTCACTGGGCATCTTCATCCTCCTCCAAGAAGAGCCTGGGAAAATGCCCTGGAGCTCTGGCCTCAGCACCCACCTCTAGCCCCGGCAGTCAGCCAATGTCCTGCCATGGCCAGCAGCCCCTTCCCAGTCTCGGCACCAACCCAACAGGACTCTGGGAAGCAAAGAGGGAGGGAGCAGACATTCTGGGCTTCTGGCCTTCCGTTTCCACATGCTTTGGAAGCCCTGCCCCAGCTTTCCCATAAATGGCAGGTCCTTTAAATGGAAGGCTTCTGGCTCCCCTCTGGTTCCCTGGGGGAGACTGCCTTGCAAGTGTCTGACTCAGTGAGGGTGTAGAACTGACCTCAGGCTCCTGCCTGCACCAGCTCCATGTCTACTTGTATGACTGGACTGAGCTACTTGAGTATTGCCCATGGGGTCCAAAGCCAGACCCCCTTCACCCCAGATGGAGAGGGGCCCTAAATGCTGGAGATTGGCAGGAGCTAGCGCTCACGCAAGGATTGACTTCCAGAGGCCACCCCTGCCCACGCCCCCGCAAGCTCATGCTCTCATCCTGAGCATTCGCTCAAAAAAACCAATGTGGCCTTGAAGGAGTAGCATTTAGAGGGACATTTTTATAACTTTTATCTACATGTTTATTATAGAAAATTTGGAAAATATAGAAAACTATGAAGTTTTCGTTATATCAACACCAAGAGAAAAGCACCGCCAGTATTTTGGTATACAGTAAAACCTTGGTTTGCGAGCATAATTCTTTCCAGAAACATGCTTGTAATCCAAAGCACTCATATATCAAAGTGAAGTTCAAAAACCTTTGGCTCAGTTGTGATCATGTGACATTCAGCATCATGTACTACTCATATTGCAAGACATCTCTCATTTATCAAGTTAAAATTTATTAGAAATGCTTGCTTGTCTTGCAGAACACTCGCAGAACAAGTTACTTGCAATCCAAAGTTTTACTGTATATCTTTCCACTTTTTTTCTCGGTACATATTTTTAATGAGAAAAAAATTTTTAATGTTTATTTTTGAGAGAAAGAGAAAGCACAAGTAGGGGAGGAGCAGAGAGAAAGGGGAACAGAAGCTCTGAAGCAGGCTTTGTGCTGGCAACAGAAAGCCCGATGTGGGGCTTGAACTTACAAACCGTGAGATCATGACCTGAGCTGAAGTCTGACGCTTAACCGACTGAGCCAATCAGGTGCCCCTTCGGTACATATTTTAAATGAGATCACATTGTATCTACACCTGTGTATCCTTTTTCCAGTTAACACAATGGTTTTCAGATAGTCAAATGGCAAATCTAGAACTGGGCCAAATGGAAGTTGATCAGTTTCCCGAGGCCAGAGGCTTCCCCTGCCAGCCTGGCTCTTCTGTGAGGATCCTTCACCCAGAGCCTATTCCCGGCTTTGCTGATGCCTTGACTCCAGCCATGCCCCATCCGCAATATCTATTGGTCCAGCTTTTTCCACCCTCCCAATCTCCAGCTGCCATGTATGTCTGGGTCTGGGTCTGGGTCTGGGTGTGCATGTATCAGTGTGCATGTTGCACATAGACTAGGTTGTCTGGGCCTGTTCCATGGAGCAGGATGTGGAGTTGAGGTATTTTGGATATGCAAGAGGGTAGAAGTTTATGATTACTTAGGACAATGGAATTTATAAACATATCCTCTAAATAGTTCTAAGGCTTCTACCACCAAAGACTTTTTAATTACCCTCCATCTCCAGCCTGATGTTCCCAAAGCTTTGTCTGCCAGACAAAGGTCATTGTCACAATACCCCGTTTCCTATCTTTGTGAACACAGGGGTTCATGCTGTCACGGCTTGTGGAAGAGCATGAGAGCACCAAGCAGTCAACATCCAAAGGTCTGACTGAGGGCAGCGAGACTTAACATGGGGGTCAGGCTGACCAGCCTTATCCCCTATGCTTTTGAAATATTAAAATTGCTTGGGCTCCTGTTACTGTCCCCTCGGGTGACAGCTGGGCCTAGCTAGAAGAAGGTAGAGGAAGAGGAGGGGTCACAGCAGAAAGAGAGGCCATTCTGGTATTTTCTACCACTGACCCTGAAGTCTAAGCCCTTTCCTGTGCTGCACCTGCTGATGTTTGACGGCCGATCACTCCTCAGTGAGCAGCTCTTACCTACGAAGGCCCAAGGTAGGCATGATGCTGGACAGTTTTTCCAATCTTTCAAACATCCTCTTCTTCCAATTGCCCAACCCATTCCAGCCCATCCTGGCTCTAACGTGAGTGAATCCAGTGGCTTTTGATTAGGCCCGAGTCAAATCCTGCCTCCGCACGTAGTACCTTAGTGGCCTGGAGAATTCAATTTTCTGAGACTCCATTTCGATACCTATAGAACAGTTCTTATAAACCCTCTCAAGGTTTCTGCAAAGATTAAGTGAGATAATATAGAACTCCTAGTATATAGTTTCCTCTTTTTATGAGGAATGCATCACCCTCCTGAGTCACAGACTGTGAGAACAGGAAAGTCAAGCAGAGATCAGCCCCTCACTAGACAGAGGAAAAGGGCCAGAGGAGCTTGCCGGTGACAGTTGAATGCTCCTGTGCCTTCCAGGAACTTTCTCATGGTTTCTGCACCAACTTCCCCAGAGTGAAATGAGCTTGCTTGCCTGGGGAACTCAGCTTTCCTCAGTTCTGGGAAAATGGCCATCATCTCTTTGAATGTCACCCTCCACCTTCTCTCATCACCTCTTCAGGAACTCCTCCCAGATGCTATTTGGGGCTATTTTGTTCTCTGTTTCCTAATCCTTGCTCATATTTCTCATCTCTTCCTCTGTCCTGTGTTCCAGAAGATCCCCCCAGTCCTGCATTCCAGCTTGCTGCTTAACCTGGCCATAGAGAATTTTGTTGTTCCAATTTAATAACTGTTTTTCATTACCCCATCTCTCTTTCAAATCCCCTGTGTTTTCACAAAAGCCTGTTCTTCAAAGATTCTATTCTTTCTTTTATCACTCTAAGATCAGTATTTTTTTAAGTTGTGGTATAATGTGGTATAATGTACCTACCATACAATGTACCATTTTAACCATTTTTGAGCATGCAGCCCAGGGGCATTGAGTACATTCATATTGTCTTTGCAGTCAGGACCACTGTATCTCTCCAAGTCCCTGCATTAAATTCTTTTGAATATGTACCTTAAATTGGAATTGCTGGATTATATGGGAATCCTATAATTTTTGAGGAGCCATCATACTCTTTTTCGCAATGGCTGCACCATTTTATATTCCCAGCAGCATTATACATGATTCCAGTTTCTCCCCACCTTGGCCAACAGTTGATGTTTGGTAATAGCCACCCTAACGGTATCCCATGGTTTTGATCTTCATTTCCCTAATAATTAATGATAATGGAGCATCTTTTCAAGTGCTTATTACCCATTTATATATAATTTTTTGAGAGAGATCTATTCAGACCCTTTGCCTACCACTGATTTGGGTTATTTTTTCATTGTTGAGTTTGAGAGTTTTTATGTATTCTAGATATTAATCCCTTACCAGATATGATTTACAAATCTTTTCTCCCATTCTGTGGATTGTCTTTTTACTCTGTTGTTAAGTGCTCTTTGATGTGCAAGTTTTTAACTTTGATGAAGTCCAATTTGTCTCGATTTGTTGTTGTTGTTGTTGTTGTTGTTGCTGTTATTGCCTGTGTTTTTGGTGTCATATCCAAGATACCATTGCCAAATCCAATGTTGTGAGGCTTTTCCCATATGATTTCTTCAGAGTTTTCTGATCTTAGCTCTTATGTTTAGGTCTTTAATCCAGTTTGATTCAATCTTTCCATATGATGTAAAGATCTATATTTTAAGTCCCTTTTATTATTTTTTTATTTTTTTATTTTTTTTTCTCTAGCTTACTTCATTTTTTTTTCAAATAGTTTATTGTCAAATTAGTTTCCACATAACACCCAGTGCTCATCCCCACAAATGCCCTTTTTAGATTGCAGTGCAACCTGTCCTTCCTCAGGTGTGTCTGTCATTTAGCACAGGCTCTAGAGCCAGATGGGGCTGTGAGAGCATGGGGATGTGAGTCCCACCTCCATTATTTGCTAGCTATGTGACTCTGAGCAAGTTCCTCAACCTCTCTGTGCCTCTGTTTCCTAATCTATAAGGTGGATGTATCGATCACAGTACTTACCTCATGCATTTTTTTGTGATGATTCATATACCAAAAGCTCTCAGTGGGTCCCTAGCACCTGGAAAGTGCTCAGAAGGGACTGGTGATCATTACTGATCTTCATGGCACTGCACTCTCTTGCACTTGGTAATCTTGACCTATGAGCCATTTTCAGTGGAAACATTCTTCTGCAGGGTCCCATGCACACACCATGTACATGTGTTGTGAAGATGTCTCCAGAGTCAGTTTCATGGACACTTCTTGCAGTGCCTCCTCAGAAAGGAAGCCATCTGCCAGATCCCAGCTTGTTGAAGTCATTTCTTCCACTGTGATCAGCCGTCTCCATGCAGGCAGCAATGCTGCAGCCCTCTGGGCATGGATGCACTCTGATTTTCCACATGGCCCCCACTCACTGCTGCATGAGCCCTCTTTGTCTCCTCAGCATCTGAAGAGTTCCCTTTCTTGTGCTCCATCTCAGCTCTGTATTTTACATTTTTTTTTCTTTCATAGTTTATTGTCAAGTTGGTTTCCATGTAACACCTAGTGCTCATCCCAACAAGTGCCCTCCTCCATGCCCATCACCCCCCTTCCTGTCTCCCCCACCCTCATCAGCCCTCAGTTTGTTCTCAGTATTCAAGAGTCTCTCATGGTTTGCCTTCCTCCCTCTCCCCAGCTGTATTTTACATTTTAAAAAGCATAATTTTTTAAACCCAAATAGCCAAAGCAATCTTGAGAAAGAAGAATAAAGCTAGAGACATCACACTTCCAGTTTTCAAACTATCTTACAAAACCATAGTAATCAAAACAGTATGGTATCAGCATAAAAATGGCCACATAAATCAATGGAACAGAATAGAAAGCACAAAAATAAGCCTACCCATATATGGTCAGTATATTTAAGAAAAACCAAGAATATATATAAGGGGTAAAGGATAGTTTCTTCAATAAATGGTGCTGGGGAAGCTGGGCAGGTACATGCAAAAGAATGAAACTGGACCCCTGCCTTACATCATACAAAACAATCCATTGAAAATGCATTAAAGGCTTGAATATAGGCCAGAAAGCATAGAACTCCTAGAAGAAAACATAGATTGTGAGCTCCTAAACATTGGTCTTGGCAATGATTTTTATTTGATTTGACATCAAAAACAAAGGCAACAAAAGTAAAAACCAACAGGTGAGAACTACATCAAACTAAAAAGTTCTTACACAGCAAAGGCAATCATCAACAAAATGAAAAAGCAACCTACAGAATGAGAGAAAATATTGTAAATTATGTATTTGATAAGAAATTAATATCCAAAATATATAAAGAGCTCATACAACTCAAACAATCCAACTAAAAAATGATCAGAGGGACTGGATAGACATTTTTCCAAAGAAGACATACAGATGACCAACAGTCACATGAAATGGTGCTCAACATCTCTAATTATCAGGGAAATGCAAATAAAAACCACAATTAGATATCACCCCATGCCTAGTAGAATGGCTGTTATCAAAAAGACAAGAAATACCAAGTGTTGGCAAGGATGTGGAGAAAAGGGAAAACTTGTGCCCTGTTGGTGGAAATGTAAATCGACAGCCACTATAGAAAACAGTATGGAGGTTCCTCAAAAAGTTAAAAATAAGGGCACCTGGGTGGCTCAGTCAGTTGGGTGTCTGACTTCACTCAGATCATGATCTCACAGATCGTGAGTTCAAGTTCTGCGTCAGGCTCTGTGCTAACAGCTCTGAGCCTGGAGCCTGCTTCAGATTCCGTGTCTCTCTCTCTCTCTCTCTCTGCCCTTCCCCCACATATGCTCTGTCTCTCTCTCCAAAAATAAACATTAAATTTTTTTGAAAAAAAAAAAACGCTAAAAATAGAATTACCATATGATCAGCAATTTCACTTCTGGGTCTTTATACAAAGAAAATGAAATCACGTCTTAAAAAGCTATCTGCACCTTCATGTTCATTGCAACATAATTTACAATAGCCAAGACATGGAAAGAACCTATGTGTACAATGACAGGTGAATGGATAATGAAAACGTGGTATACACACACACAGACACACACACACACACACACAAACCGAGCTCATAGATATAGGGAACAGATTGATGGTTGCCAGAAGTAGGGGGTAGGAGGGAGGGGTAAATGGGCGAAGGTGGGCAAAAGTCATGAACTTCTGGTTTATGCCTGGGTGGCTCAGTCAGTTAAGCGTCCAACCCCTGATTTCAGCTCAGGTCATGATCTCACAATCCGTCTGTCAGTCGTGAGATTGAGCTCAGAGTTGGTTCCACCCTGGACATGGAAATTGCTTAAGATTCCCTCTCTGCCTCTCCCTCTATCCTTTTCCCACTCGCACACATGTGCTTGTGCTCTCTCTCTCTCTCTCTCTCTCTCTCTCAGGAAAAAAGCCCAGGTCTTCCCTTCCCTGATTGTTCATGCTCTCTCTCTCCTTCTCTCAAAAAAAGAGAAAAAAGACCTGGGGATGTGATGTAAAGCTTGATCACTACAATTAACAACAAAATACTGTATTTTATCAAGCATGTCCATATGCTTGAAGCAGGAGAACTCACTTGGCCAGCTTACCCGAAAGTGTCATTGATCTTTTTCTTTCTTTGTGTTTTAAATAATTTTGATCATAACATCATCTTTGGAGGATTGTTTGGCCAGTGTCTCTGGTAATGGTGTCAGCTCATGTGAAGAGATGAAGTGTCTGTGAGGCTGTGGGTGCACCTGGGCTGAGCAGAGTGAGTGAAAGGACTGTAGGGTGGAGGCAGTGCGAGTGTGGAGGAACAGGAGTCTGAGGAAGAAGTCCCAAAGTGAGGTAGGTGGGCCGGCTTCCCCCAGACTATATGTGTCAGGCTACTGGAGAGTCACCAAAGGCTAGCAGAGAACTGGGGTCCTGCTAGCTGATGCTTCAACCAGGCTCAGGTACTCAGGGACATGAACCCTGAGTGGAAGCTACCAGCCACACATTCCCACAGCCCTCACAACCCTCTGCTTTCTGTGCTTCCTCCTGACTACAAACTCATAGCATCAAGCTATCCCTGGGAAAACAGATATAAGGACAAGGGGAATGGAGGAAGGGCTCTACATACCCCTAGAAATGATTACACATCCCATCAGAGAGAAAAAGGCCAGGGGGGCTTGGTTAAGCATCCGACTCTTGGTTTTGGCTCAGGTCATGATCTCAGGGTTTGTGAGTTTGAGCCCCACATCAGGCTCTGCACTGACATTGCAGAGCCTCCTTGAGATTGTCTCTCTCTCCCTCTCTTTGCCCCTCCCCTGCTCATTATGTCTCTATTTCTCTCAAATATATAAAATAATATAAAGACAAAAAAGAGAGAGAGAGAAAGACCAAAAATGAGAACATAGGAAGTCAAGTCAGAAGAACAAGGAGAGACAACTGTGTTTCAAGAGTCCAGAGGCCCAGAGATGTCACTTTCATACATCTGTCCATCCACTCATCCATCCATCCACCATCCCACCCACCTTCTCAGAGGTGATGCCAGTCTTGGGAGGGAAAGGGTCTCATCAATCCCTGGCCAAGGTCAGAGGGTGGTTCTAATGCCAAGGAAAAGTGACCAAGTAAACTAGAACAAGCTCTGGTGCCCTTGCTCTCTTTTTTACTCTGCCACTAACTAGCTGTGTGAACCATGATGTCACATGGCTTGACCTTAGTCTCCTCACCTGTAAAATGGAAACAATTGGATCAGAAGGTGGGTGGGGGCTTTCTAGTTCTAACATTCCACGGCTGACCCTTCAGCCCCTGATGTCACAATATGGAGCTGGACCATGATTGGCCCATAACCTCATCCAGCTCTGCTGTTCTCTTGGTCATGGGCACAAGATGGACTTGCCACGGACCTTCCCTATTTGTGCTCCTCTGTTACGGACAGCTCTTGCCATGGCTCAGGACCGAGGGTGATCAGAACTTAGGTGGGGCTAGGACCTGAAGAAGCATGGGAGCAGACAAGGGGACCAGTCAGGGCAGGCCCTTCCCAGGACAATATGATGCCCACCTCCTTCTCCGCAGACAAGTTCTACAACGAGACCATGGCAAAGGCGTTCCTACAGTTTTATGAGCATACCGCCCAGGCTGTGTGGAACCAGTTCATGGAGGCTACCTGGAACTATGTCACCAACATCACCAAGAAAAATCAGGAGGAGATGGTGTGGTATCACCTCAACCCCAGCTCCTCCTTCCCTTGCTCTTCTCAGGGATCTTGGGGGGAGGGGGAGGGGAAACCACACCTTCTGTCCCCTGTCCAGAGCTGGAGGAAAGAGGGAATTCCTAAAGTATATGTCAAAGCAGGCTGCAAGCACTGGGCCAATTGGTGGCCCAAAAAAGCTCTCTGGGCAAGAATCTCTTGTTTCTTTCCCTCTTGTAAATATCACCTCCTTGCTTTTAAGGACCCAGGCTCCTTCCTTTCTCCCTCTTAGCAGCTCTTCAGTGATTCAGTGATTAAAGTGGGTTGCAGGAGGAGGTTGGGGGGCTGTGACTCTTGCTCCCTCCACCAACTTTCCCAAGACAAATATGGTGACCCTCATTCCAGCTGCACAAAGACTCAGAGAGGTCCAAGCACATGCTGTACTTTGGTACCCGGGCTCGCCTGTTTAAGATCTCCAGGTTCCAGGACTCAGCCGTGAAGCGTATGCTGAGTAAGCTGCAGAACATAGAGAAGGCGGCCCTGCCCCAGGACGAGCTCCGGGAGGTGATGGATGGAGCCCCCACGTCTCCAGGCATATGCTCCCCACCCCAGGGGTGGATGGGCTGGCCGGGTGGGAAGCCAGAGCATCTGGGCAGGAGGGAGGTTGTCAGGAAGAACCAGAGCTTCCTCTGGGGGAGGAGGGAAGCAGAGGCTGGAAGGAAGATGCCTCAGACAGGCCAGGCCCTCCCAGCTGGAGGGGCTAGCACTGGGGGTGGGCCCAAGGGCACAGGCCGTCCCTAGGTGACACCTGCCCCCCCCCAGTACAACAAGCTTCTGGCCTACATGGAGACGACATACAGCATGGCCCAGGTGTGCCTGAATGAGGGACCCTGCCTAGCCCTGGAGCCTGGTGAGCACCCAAGCCCTGCCCCCATCCAACCCCAGAGTCTAGCATCAGACACTTCCACAAGCATACCCTGACTCCCCATTGTCCTCCCTGCCCCAGGTGTACTCACTTGTTGGGGAGAGGAGGGTCTGCCTAAGGCAGGTGAGGGCAGAGGGCAGGCAGGAGTAGGGGGCTGGGCATCCCACCTTGGCTCCTTTTCTGGGCATAGACCTCCAAGAAGTCACGGCCAACTCCCAGGACCACAAGGAGCTGCTGTGGGCCTGGCAGGGCTGGCGGGATGCTGTGGGTTTTCAGCTCTGCAACATCTTCGAGCGTTATGTGCACCTCAGCAACAAGGCTGCAAACCTCAATGGTGAGGCCCCCAACCCCTCACCTGGCCAGCCCAGCCCGTGCAGATGGCACAATGCACAGGGCCCAGGGCAGTGCCTGGAAGAGCAAAGCAGAGTCTGTAGAGGGTAAAGACAATAGTAGGACCTGGAGATGGGGACCCTGAGCCTCGCAGCTGGGGGAAGCAAAAGTGGCTCATCACCATTGGTCCACAAACATTGCTTGAGCACCTACCATATGACAGGTCCTAGAGAAGCTCTAAGGATGTGTAGGTGAAAAGACAGAGAGGGAGCCTGCCATCCTAGGTAGGGCTTATGGTCTGGGAGACAGACAAGATTTGTGCAAATGCACATCTTGGGACGTGTGCTCAGAGAGAAGAGGAGGCTTGGAGACACTTCTCCAAGGCCTGAAAGAAGGCAAGCAAGAGGTGAAAGAGACTCCCAGGCACAACAGTGGGACAAACCAGTGTTTCAGAGGATCTGGAAGGAGCCAGGGTGACCTAAGGGTTTGGACAGGTGGGGCTCAAGGTGGGTGTGAAGACCAGGGCCTTATCCAGGCCCTATCCAACCAGGCATGGTGAGGAGTATGGAGTGTGTGTTGTGTTAAATGCTTTTCCACCCCTGATCTTATCCAATCAGAACAATGACCTTGGGAGACACATTTCCCATTAGGCAGATGAAGACCCTGAGGACCAGTGAGGCCAAGTGGCTTCCCCAGAAAGTGTCTGGGTCTTCTGCCTGCCAGGCCAGGACTGAATGAAGGGTGGGTGGTGAGTGCCTCTGAGCCCCCTCTCCTGTCCTAGGTTACAAAGACATGGGGGCCTTGTGGCGGTCCAAGTATGAGTCTGACACCCTGGAACATGACCTGGAGCAGCTTTACTGGGAGATGCAGCCACTCTACCTGAACCTGCATGCCTACGTGCGCCGGGCCCTGCACCGCTACTACGGGCCGGAGCTTATTGACCCACGGGGGCCCATCCCTGCCCGCCTCTTGGTTAAAGCCCTGGCTGGTAGTAGAGTGGGGTGGGCAGAGTAGGCCTCCAAGATGGCACTCAATAAAGGGAGGGATGATGTCCTGCCTCCTCTGAGCCCCTCTTCTTCTTCCAGGGAACATGTGGGCTCAGTCCCGGGTCAACATCTTAGACCTGGTCCTGCCTTTCCCAAAGAAGCCCCCTGAGGACATCACAAAGATCATGAAAAGCCAGGTCAGTGCTTGGCGTCCATCTGCCCTTGCCAGCTCTACACCACCAGGCAAGGCCCCACAAACCCCTCTTCCCCACAGCACTGGAAGCCCTTGAAAATGTTCGAAGAGGCGGAAAAATTCTTCACCTCCCTGGGGATGCTCTCCACCCCTCCCAACTTCTGGAGAACCTCAATGATGGAAAGGCCAACCGATGGGCGTGAGGTGGAGTGCCACGCCTCTGCCTGGGACTTCTACAACGGCAAGGACTTCAGGTCTCATGGGACACCAGCACAGCCCTCCTGCCCCTCTCTCACTCTTCCTCCACTGCTTCCACTCTCCACCTGTCTGCCTGTCTTAGGAGGCATGCAAGGAGTAGGCAGGACTGGAGCCAAGCAGTGGAGGGGGATGTGAGCTGGCAACATGAGTTAGAGGGACCTGGAGTGAGAAAGGACAGTATCCAAGACCCTGCTGGTCTCCAGCCCATCTGCCCCAATCCCTTAATGGAGTCTGAATGGAGAAATCTCCCCTTCTCCAAGGGCCTCCCCATGCTCCTTGACCCCTGCCCTTTCACCCTAGGATAAAGAAGTGCACCGAGGTGACCATAGAAGACCTGCTCTCCATCTTCCACCAGATGGGCCATATCCAGTACTTCTTACAGTACAAGAACCTCTCTGTGATCTTCCGCGCAGGCGCCAACCCAGCCTTTGAAGAGGCGTGGGGTCGATGGTCACCCTCTCGGCCTCCTCCCACAAGCACCTGCTCAGCAGAGGCCTGCTCAGCCACCAGCACCAGGACTCAGGTGATGGGGGCCAAGAGGACCATAGTGGGGCAGCTGAGCCTGAGGATGCAGCCAGGCCTCTCTGGGCAAGGCTGAAAGGAGGGAGAACCAGGAGCCACCAACTGACGGCTTCACCTTCCCCAGAGGAGGAGGTCAATTTCCTGATGGGCATCGCCCTGGAAAAGGTCGCCCTCATCCCCTTCGCCTACCTGATGGACCTGTTTCGCTGGAAAGTCTTTGATGGCACCATCCAGAAGAATGTCTACAACCAGGAGTGGTGGAACCTCAGGTGGGGAGGACAGCTGCCCTAGGCTCTCGGCCCCCTCCCATCCTTGCTGTGGGGGGCGCTTTCCAGCCAGCCTTAAGAGCACTGCCCATTGCCAGCAGGTGCTGCTGCCTCTTCTCGGAGGGCAGAACTAGGTGTGCCACACTGGTGACTGGGAGGCCCTGGGGAGACCCTGGGGTAGTATTGGCTGTTTGCTATCACCTAATAAAAGCACCCTTACTGAAGCGGATAGGGCCAGCACCTGCACTTATGAGACCTCACGTTGAATCCGGCACCAGCACTGGGTCTCTAGGGACCCTGGCAGTGACCCTGCCTGCTACCGGGTAGCTGGGAAGATCACACAAGGGTGCGCCTGGGCTCCTCCAAGAGCAAAACATTGACCACCAGGCAGGCCCACCTCCTTCTCCTCTCCCTTCCTATTCCCACCAGTAGGGCTGGCAGAAGAGTGTTTGGTGGCCTAAGCTCTTTCCCCTCCATGGAAAGAACCCCTATGGGAGAGAGGCAAGCCCACTTCCCCCTTTCCTATTGCTCTAAGACACTCTCACAACTGTCTCTGGTTTAGCATCGGCATGTCCAAGGCGGGAACTGGGTGCAAAAAGAGCCCACCAGCAGTCAGGCAGCACCACTCTTGAGGGAGGGGCATCCATGTCACATCCTATCACCAACTACTGCCTGTCTGATTGGATAATGAACACCCATGGCCAGGCTTCTCCATCTCCACCAGGCCTCAGACTGACCTGCTTGAGTCTGCTGGCCACAGCATGATTTGGGGTGACCAGAAAGGGGGCTGCCAGCTCTATACCAGGCCCCTCATGTTTCTTTGAACTTGTACAACATTCCCATGGTCATTCACTGAAGAAGAATGTGTGACCAGCCCATGGTCACACAGCAACCCAGGGGTCACAAAGTTGGGTGCCCCTCTCTTTACCCACTCACCCTCACCCCCCCATCCCAAATTTAGGCCCAGGCCACACTGGTGGAGTTGGCAGAGTCTTGACCTTGTACTTCTCCAAGGGCAACCCCCATGAGCCATCTGAGGTGCCTGCAGTGGCCCTTTTCCTCCCTGGGTCAACTGTACCTACAAGTACCTATGATGGAAACCAAGGGTAAAGGGAGAGAGGTGACAACTTCCTAGCCCTGGAAAAGGAAGCCTCTGTAGACTGGGAAAGGAACCGCCAGACTCTGTCACCCCCAGAGGATGGCTCATGGGCAACCACTGAGCCACCGATGAAACAATGAGAACTTTTCATAGGCTTTGTCTCATCCCACAGATGGATCATTTTATCCCCATCTTATAGCCAACAAGATTCAGTGACAATCAGTAACTTTCCCACAGTCGCTCAGCTCAGAGGGGCAAGGCCAGATCTGAATTTGAAAGTTAATGGAATCTGCCAGTGACTAGTTCTGTGACCTCTCACCAGTTCCCTGACCTCTAAACTTTGGTCCCCTCATGTAAAATGTGAATAATAGCAGCACTACATTGCAGAGATGCTATTCTGTTTTCTTCTTGGCACTTCTTACCAGATGAAATGACTTTGTTGTTCTATAACCATCCCTCATCATTAGGATTCAAGCAAGACCTTGAGTAGCCCATTCCCTCCTGTGTCTTCATAGCCAGGACAGTGTTGAGTGAGTCCCTGTGAAGATCATAGCATGGTTCCTAGCGCAGAGGAAGTCAGTGTTAACTATTGTTATTATTTGATTCTGATTCCCAATCCCTTGTGTTTTCACCTCATTTATGTAATCTATAAAAATGCAGTAAGTGTCCTGTGCCCACCAGTTTTGATAGCTGTGCACGTGCTTCCAAAGGAAAAGGCTCTGAGAACCCAACTGGGTGGTACCAGCTCCCTGTTCTCCCCAACAGGTTGAAGTACCAGGGCCTGTGCCCCCCAGTTCCTCGGACAGAGGATGACTTTGATCCTGGCGCCAAGTTCCACATCTCTGCCAGTGTGCCCTACATACGGTAATGGTTGGTCTGGGCCCTGCCAGGACAACCAGCGACAGGACTTGGGAGCTGGGGACATGGGACCTAGGCTGAAGATTTCCAGCAAGGCCCTAGAACCAAAAGTTCCCCTTCCCCCCTGCCCACCTCCTCCATTGGGTTGCACAGCCTCTTGGGGGCCACGCCCTGCACTCTTTTGGGCTTTCAGAGCAGATCCCGTGTGAGGGCAGAGCTGATGGGAATATTCCGAAGCATCTCCGCTGTCCCCAAGAGGAGGGCAGGAAAGGAGGCAAGGGTTGGTTCAGAAGGCTAAGAAGGGTATATTCCAGGGCCAGTCCAAGGTGAGACCTTGGCAAAGGAGCTTCCACCCAGCAAGGCTGGGCCCTGATCAGGCTCTTGGACCACTGTGCATTAGAGCTGCCAGGCTCCAAACGGCTCTGGGCTTCCCACTTCTGACACCAGCTCCCCAGCCTGCCCTCCCATCCTTCTCCGCAGGTACTTCATCAGCCTAGTGCTCCAGTTCCAGTTCCATGAGGCTCTGTGCAAGGCCTCGGGCCACGTGGGCCCGCTGCATCGGTGCGACATCTATAACTCCAAGATAGCTGGGAAGCTCCTGGAGTGAGTGCTCGCCTCCCTCACAAAGCTCCCTGATTTGTTCTCAGCTCCCCCGCCCCTTGCTGGAAGCCTGCCCATGGGCCCCTCTCCTCAACAGACCACCCTGGACACCCTGAGCAGAGCCTCACTGACCTTCTAGTTCAATGGAAGTTCTTCCTCATGTCAGACTCCAGTCTCTCCTATAGAAATCGAAGCCCATTTCCTTGTGTGTAGCCCCTCCTGGTCAGAGAGACTATTTAGTCCCTCCTGCTCACACACACACAAACACACACGCTTGCACACACTCCCTCACCCACATGTGCACCTGCGCACACATGCACACTCACACACTCACACACGCCAATAAATCAAACTGTCTCAGATAGGAAACCAGTCATGCCTCAACCTTCAGTCCTCCATCTGAGTGCCCTTATCCTTCAACACAAGGTGCTCGCGGATCTTCAGCAGCATTTGATGCACTCTGGGTGCACTCTGCTTTTCCCACTTCTTCTTGGAGGTGCCTGGATCTGACTCCCAGACTGATCCAGGTTGCTTTCACACCAACCTTTGTGATGCTCCGGTCAGCATGTGGTCCACTTTGACTTCCTAGCCCCAATCTTTTTTCCTGCATTGGTTTCCAGCCTATGTTTTCCATTCCCGCCTCTGTGGAGTTGGTTTTGGTCCTGAAGCAAACCTGGAGGGGTGGGACGCTGACCTGATGGTGGGAAGTATTGACTAGTACAGGCTGGGCTCTCTGAGGAGTGCTCTTACAAGGTTTCACATCAGCAGCTCATAACTTGCAAAGTGGACATGATTAGTCATATTACACAAATAATGAAATTCAAGCTAAGAGAGATTGTGATTACATGTCACTCATCTAGCAAGTGGCAAAATCCTGCTTTGAGTGCTGAACTGACTCTAGAGCATGTGATCATTCACACTGCTGCTTCTACCAATCAAGAGATACAGGTCTGGTGAGGTTAGACTTAGGTCTCCTGGTTCCAAGATCAGTGCTTCCACCACTTAGATGCAGAACCCACCCACTGATACGGTCTTTTTCCCACCAGTTTTCTACCCATTTTAGTGGGTCCATTTCTCCAATTGATCAAGGTCATCTCAAATTTTATTCCTGTCTCCCAGAGGATTACCATGCCACAGAATTTAGTCTCCTTTGCAAATTTAATGAGCATATTTGTGATTCCACCGAGCAGTTTGTCAGTAACCACTAGGCCAGATGGAGTTGCAGTACTGATCCCCTGGCTTGGCTCCCAGGGAGGGCTGCACCTTCCATGCCGATTATCAACCTAGTCTGTTTACTTTTCCATCTTTTCACACTACAAGGGTTTATTGTAGCCGACTGCCCATGTTTGAGCTTTTCTGAATGTGTGGAACATAAAAGCCCTCTCTGCTTTCTGCATTCATGTCTCTAGCTGCCCACCACTTAGTCACTCGTCAAGCATTTACTTATGCCTATGCCAACCAGCCTAGGCAATGGGCCACAGGATAAACCAATAACCATAGCACAGGAAAGGAGATCGTGCAGTAGGAGAGGGCTTTGGTGAACATGCAAACATGCAAAAAGGGTGAGGAGGTCATGCTCGAGGACCAAGGATGGACCTCTGTCCCCAAAAGCAGGAGTGCAAGAAATAGCAGACATTGTCTTCTATACATCAACTCACTTTTAACTCTGAGCCTTCATTTCATTTAATTGGTGGGAAATTTGATATCATTCTCCCCATCACCTCCTCCCCACTCAGGACACACAAAGCTCCCAGGATCTGACTTGGCACCAAAGCATGTAGAGCCCTGCCAATCATCATTGCTCACCTGTCCTCACACATCACTATCCAGACATCCCCTGGCCTGGGAAGACCCTAAGTTCCAGGTTTAGAACTTTGAGTGCTATCTTCTGGGGAGACGGTAGAGGAGAGGGCTCTGAGAAAGGGGGATGTCATGAACTCTGGGGATTTGAGAGAGCAGCAGAGTGGAATATAGGTTGTGTGTGTGGGGTGAGTGTTTGCAGAGAAGGGGGAGGACAAGATTCTTGGCTGCTCTTTTACCTAATATATCTTAGAACTTGACTCATCTTCCTATATGTGATTGCTCTGGATTGGTTCTGCTGGGAATGGAGAGTTGTAGTGGACTTGGTCCAAGTTCCCAAAGCTCTTGGTTCATCCGGCCAACCGTGATAGGCCTGACCTTGTCCGTGGGACTCATTGCTGTGACCTTGAAGTTGAGGGCATCAGGAAGTGCCCAACTGCTACTTTTGCAAGTCTCATGTGCTGGCCACATTGGCCGTGAGCTGGGCTTTGGTCCAATCTCTTGCCCCACAGAGCCTGAAGGACCGTTTCTAAACAGGTAGATTTTCAATGGTCCAAACTTTCCCCCCCATCAAGTCCCTTCTTTTTCCCAGGACCCAGCATCTGATAAAAATCTTCTTACCTAAAGTTAGTTGTGGGATTTTGTTTTGTTTTGTTTTGTTTTTCTTTTAATCTTGATGACTTTCCTCCTGCATTTCTCTAGGATCTTAAACTACACGCCCCCCCCCAAAAAAAAAAATAAAAGCCACACACACACAGGTTTCTGTCAAGGATCTACTAAACTTTAGTTTCCCTGCATTCTTTCTCAGTTGTTTATGAAGTGATGTGTATAAGTCTTTGCATGCTACAAAGCTCTCTTCCGCTGCCTTTATGTGACTTAATCCTTACCACAGTGAAGGGCAGATATTTTACTGATGAAGAAACAGAGGCTAAGAGTGGTTGAGTTAATTGCCTAAGGTCATGCAGCCTATAAGTAGCACTGCTGAGTCTTGAACCTGATCCTTATTAGTCTAGACTCCACAGCCTGACTTATGGGCTTCTAGACCTCATTTTTCTCATGGCCAGCTGGGGACATAGGTTAAGAAGTTTCAATATATGACTACCACTGCCTCCACAGGGGCCCTGGGGTGGAGAAGTCCAGAGCTCTGGCTTCACACACCCTGTACCACACCCCCCCTCCATGAGTATGAAGGCCAAACCGAAGGCTGTTCCCCCTGACACCAAGCACTGCGTGTGCTTTGAGACACAGATGACATTTGTGCAGTGCTGCAGGCAGGACACAGAGCACATCCCACACTCTTGATCTCCCTAATCCTCCCAAACACTCCTTGTCAAATCAGAAAGGGCTGAAGAGCTGCCTCTCCCTACTGACACTGAGCACCTCATGGGAAACAGTGCCTCAAGACTTTACGCCTATTTGAGTCCAGGAGAATAATAATTATCACAGTGGTGGCAGTAATAATTAACAACAACAATGATAATAATAATAAGCAGCTACCATGTATTGCTTGTCTACTATGCTTCCAGCATTGTGTTTATTTAATCATCATACCAACCCTAGGAGGTACATATTGTTATTATCTTCATTTTATGAATATGGAAACTGAGACTCAGAAAGGTTATGTTACTTGTCCAAAGTCCCACAGGATTCAAACCCAGGTTGTTCTTATTTCAGAGCTTGTGATTTTATCCACTGAGCTGAGCTCTATGGGAAGTCTGGCTAGCAAAGCCCTATGGCCAGAGTTGGGCACACTGAGGGGTCCCAGCAGCACCAGCTGATGCCCCTACACAGCCTCACAGCTGTATCTACTCTCCCAGGGATGCCCTAAGGCTGGGTTCAAGCAAGCCCTGGCCAGAAGTCCTGCAGAAGATAACCGGGCAGACCGAAGTGTCTGCAAAGGCCCTCATGACCTACTTCAAGCCCCTCTTGAACTGGCTGGTCACCGAGAATGTGCGGCAGGGGGAGATCCTGGGCTGGCCAGACTTCAGCTGTACCTTTGGAGGTTTGATAATCTGACCCTGGTGCCACCTCTGGTCCATCCCCAGCACTACCCTAGCCTGCCCCGGGCCAGTCCCTACCCCAATCTAGACTTAACCCCTAGCCTATCTATGACCTGGCTTGAACAAGTACAGCATTGTTGCTGCATGATCCTGTCTGCACCTGATGCAGCTTTGGCAAAGACCACAGCCCCCTGCCCCAGCCACTGGTTCAGTTGCTTCTCTGCACACTGTTCAGCTAGACTGCCAGGTAGGCATCTGAGCACAGGGTGGACTTCTTTCCTCCCAACCCTTGCACAGAGCCACCACTGGGCACCATGGGGACATAGCCCTATCTGTACCCATCTTCTTCTCTCCCTTCTACTACTCCTTCTTACCCTCCTTCTAGGGCAATGCCCTTACCTATGGCTTGGAAGGTAGATGCCTGAGGCTGAGGAAGGAGGCCAATGGCAGTCAGATGTTCTGATTTCCAGAGGGCACCCCAGGGCTCCCTCCCCCATTCTACCTGCTCTACAAGATTCCCATGTCTTCCACAGAAAAAGACACAGACAAGGTGACATTTCTGAGTCTGGAGCTGGATGCTGACCAGGCCAAATTTGGGCAGTGGGTGCTGCTGGCCCTCAGCTTTGTCATGTTCCTGGTGGCCCTACTTCTGGCCTGCAGGCTGTACTCCCTGGAAAAAAGGTCACTGTCCCAGAACACCAAGGCACAGAACACCAGTTTGCCAGACTCCAGTGCACAGCCCAAGTCCTACTTCCTGGGCATAGCCATGGAGCCCCGTCTAGTTGCCAAAAGACAGTGGATCCTGCTGGGCCTCTGCCTCCTCCTGACGATGTGCTCAGTCAGCCTGATAATTCGAATTTTCACACAGCACAACAAGAAGCCTCCGTGGATGAGAGCTGAATGGTGGAGCTGGGACTAGACACCAGTATGACTGGTGAGGCTGGAGGGCAAGAGGAGGGTGGCCAAGGCAGAGAACACTGGGGGACTAGGGAGGGGACAGCTTGCATGCATAGTGTCCAACTGCAATTGGGTGCAACTGTGGCAGGCCTGGGTACGTGGAGGTTTGTAATTGTGTGTATGGAACCCATGTATGTGAAGCCATGTGTACAGGCTAGTGACTCTGTGTGATTCCATGTATGCCCTGGGTTCCAAACCAGCCTCCTTCCCCTAGGGGCTCAGGAACCATGGTTTTCGTGACCCAGTGACTGTGTCCCTCCAATTCAGCTGCCACCCCGAACTGTGTTCTTTGCACAGCCTTATTTTCTTCAGGAGCCCAACTGTGGGGCTGGGCCAGGACTGCAGTGTCCAAGGAATGTCCTCTCTGGCTAGAAACAGGACACTGCTTCAGTCCCCTTATAAAATGTATTCAAGTAAAACTGGACATTCTGTACAAATCACTGGTGCCTGGTTCATGAGCACTGTGCTCTGTACACTATATCCAGCATATCTTTCTGCTGATCCTCTGGCCTACCCTGTGTTGGGCTGCATAATCCAGCCCCCAAAAGCTGCTTGTCAGCTGCCTGAGATGCAAACTGCCCCACGGCCCTCCCTGCCCCAGTCCAGGCCCTCCCAAATGGAGACAGTGGGTAGCTGGGCACCAAGCCAGGGTTGATTAATGATTGACTTCTTTAATATTTAAACAAAGCTCATCTCCAGCCACTCCGCTCCGGAGATGGCCTTGTTCAACACACACACCTGCTGCCTGGCCTGTTGCCCTGGGGACGGAGCACAGGGCAAATAGCACCTTTCCAGGCTCAGTGGGGGAGGGGGAAAAGGAGATGGAGAGGGCTATAGGAAGACATTTGGGAAATGCATACTCTAGGGACAAGTTTGGGACAAGCTTGAGAGGAGAGACAGAGGCCACTGCTCCTTTCTCTTCTAGTCCTTCTTTCCACCCTCGGTCTACCCACCACAGGGATGCCACATCCAATATATGCTACATCCAATATAACACAGTACAACTGCATTTGAACTGAGCCCCAAGGGGTTCGTGGAGAGTCTAAACATCAGTGCCTGTCAGCAATTAGGGAAGCCTTGAGGAAGTTAGCATCATAGCCAGTAACCACAGAGAGGAGACCCTAGGGCTACAGTTGAGTTGGTGAGAGGGTGGCCAAAAGACAAGACTGGCTCTCCCTAGATTAAGGATCTGAGCCCAGAAGTCAAGTTTCAGGGGGAAAGAGAGGCTGGGCTGAGATTTCCACGGACCCAATCTTTGCCCAGGTTTCAAGAAGTCTTCTTGAGTTCTGGCTGAGCCCAGAACTGCTATAGATCCAGGCTCCATAGCACTCTTGTTTGATGCCTCTGTCACTGCTCTTACTTTGCTGTGCTGTGATGTCCTTATTTGTTCCCATTATTAGCTGTTAGCTCTGTAAGGACAAGACACCCATCAGGAGTGGGCCTCTGCATAACATGTTTAGATGGCACAGGCTATGGAACATAGTGGAGACTTGGAAACTGTTTAAATGAGAAAGTGAATGAATGAGTATCCCACTGCCTCAGTCCTTCCTCGGAGCTCAGCATCTTGCTCTGAGCTCATGAGAAACAGCCTCACCTTTCCTCCACAGCCAGCCTGCGCCCCCCCCACACACACACAAGGGGCAGCCAGGACAACTCTGCCCCACTAAGAGGCTACGTTTGCAGCCCTCCCACTCCCCAGCCACAGTGGCCAACCAGGCCCCCATCAGGCACTGTGGCTCTGCGTGGCAAAGGCACACCCAGCCCAGGACTCCAAGCCTCTCATCTGGACTCCAGCAAAAACCTCACTGAGCTTCCTTGCCCATCCTCTCTTCCCCACCCGCCATTGTAAAGTTTCTTTCACTGAAATATTTCCTTCATGTCTAACTGCTCAAGAACTTGGTTGTTCATCAATTAAATCTAGATGTTCAAAATGGCATCAGAGGGTCTTTATCAATTCCCTATTTGTCCAAACTTCATCTCTCCTATGCCCCAGCTCAGTCCCTTTACACTGATTCCACCATTGGCCTTTGCCTAAGGTGTATGCCCCATTTGAATGCTTGCCTTCCAATGCTGACTCAAAACTGGTAATTGGACCCTCTGCAAAGTTCCAAGTCCACCGAGATGCTCAGTGGACAGCAATCCCTTTCTCTCTCTCCTCTCCAAGAAACCTCTTTCAATAAACCTCACCCCATCCCTATCTGCTCTTCTAGTGTATTCATTTTCAATCAGTACTCAGACACTTTTAACAGTGGTCACTTGCTAATAGGTGGTTTTAAATCTATTCTCCTCCCAAGCAGTGCCTGTATGCTAAGAGCTCTCAGACCTCTGAAGAAGTTAGCTTATTGTGTATTTTTTGTACACCTTCATATGCACTCTTACCTCATTCTCTCAGGGCCAGGGCCGTGTTAAACTTGCCACTTAGGAGTTCTGCATGGACACTGGGATGGGGCATTTGGCAAGGTCGTGTTAAGAGGGCTATGACAACTCCTTCTGCTCCCCTTCTCCCCACCTCCCACTTGAAAGACTTGGCCCAGCAACGTCCTGACTACCCTTCGGTATTGGTATTGCGAGAGGGTCCGAGGGGGGTTGAGGCCATTGACCAGTGGGACAAGACCAGAAAGAAGTTCCTGAGAGGAGCTCTGACCTCATTCCTGGCGCGGCACTTCTGCCCAGCTCCACCCACTAGGAGCCAGGGCCCCGCCCCTGCCCCGTTGGGTCCGGGAGAGGTTGCCCCCGCCCCGCGAACCCCGCCCCGCCGCCGCGCGCGGCTCCTTTCAGCACCGCGGCGCGGACAGCTCCGGGGCGGGAGCAGAGGGAGCGAGGTGCGGCCGCGGCGGGCCTGGGAGGGCGGTGCAGGGAAGCGGAGCATAGACGCCGGCGGGCAGGCGGGGCACGGAGCCCCGCGGCCCTCCCCGGAGGAGGCGCCCACCCGGAGCCGGACGCCGCTGAGCCCGAGGACAGAGAGAGGCGCAGGGAGCCGAGGAGAGGCCGCGGCCAAAAGATGCCTGTCCGCAGGGGCCACGTCGCGCCCCAAAACACGTACCTGGACACGATCATCCGCAAGTTCGAGGGCCAGAGTGAGTCTGTGCGTTGAGGTGGGGGGAACGATCCGAAGTCTTGGCTCGGTGGCAGGAGTGGCGGGACCCCTTTGCTTACTTTGAATGGAGTGAGGGGGGAGAGGTGGTACTGATGCTGAATGCTTTAATGTCCCCAGACACTTTCCGTTCCAGCGATCTCCACTTGCTTCAATGCCACTCTCTCTTTCGAAGCAGGAGGGGCAGACTGCAGTCCCACTCTCCTGCCCTGAGTTGATTTCTTGGTACCCCAAGTGCTGGCTTTCCCTTCTATCCCCTCCGCTTCCTCCTCTGAACACTCCCGCACACTTCCTCCAGAAGTTTCTTTGACTACCTCCTTTTTGCCTCCTGGCGGTAGTCACCCTAGTCTTTCTAAGAGCTCTCCTCAGACCTGGCCCCATCTGGTCACATCCCTGCTGCTCCTTCCTGACTCCCTGTGCTGACTCCTGGAAGCCTTGGGCCTCTTTCCACCTTCACTGACCCCATTACTGCCCTGGTCTTCCCCATCATCCCCAGGCCTGACTCCTCCTCCCAACTCTTCCGGTCACTGTTCTGATCCCATATCCTAACCACCCCCCTCATTACTTTCAGGAGTCCCATGACCTTCCCCCCATGACTCTGGCCACCTAGATCTTCCCACCCCCACCAGACCTCACTTCTCCTCTCCCTCGTTCTGATCATTCCTCTGCTCCCCCATCTAGACACCCTCTCACTGCTGCTGAGAATCCTTATGCTCTTTCCCTCCCTGCTGCCCAATCTTGTTTGCCATGGGCTTCCCACACCCCACCCCAGGTCGGAAGTTCCTGATCGCCAATGCTCAGATGGAGAACTGTGCCATCATTTACTGCAATGACGGCTTCTGTGAACTCTTCGGCTACTCCCGAGTGGAGGTGATGCAGCGACCGTGCACCTGTGACTTCCTCACAGGCCCCAATACCCCACGCAGTGCCATGTCCCGTCTAGCACAGGCCCTGCTGGGGACCGAGGAGTGCAAAGTGGACATCCTCTACTACCGCAAGGATGGTGAGGCTCCCTTGGGCCACAGGTTCTGCAAGGCAGACTCTATCCTCTTGTCCAGCCAGAGTGGCCAACTGGGAGGGCGCTGACCCAGGGACCAAAGGGTCCAGACAAATCCTGTCTCCTCTCTGTTCCTCAGTTTCCTCATCTGCAGGGGGGAAGTGGTGGGCATTGATTTCAACGCTTTCTGAGGTCCTTTTCGGAAGCTGGAGACCAGGCTGACTCACTGACTGGTCCTCACCCCAGGCAGGGCCTCCCGTTCCACCATCCCTCCCCCATGTCCCCAGTCTCCTGGCCACCCACTCTGTCACTGTCAGCCCCAGCTGTCAGGCAGCTGGAACAAAAATTAACCTTTCCTTATCTCCGTCTGTTCTGGGGATTAGGGGGGGAGTCACCCCCTCAAGGCCTCTGTGGGCAGTCAAGGCTTGGGAGCTGCTGGCTGGGAAACAGGAGTGGACCTGGCTCACTCAGCCCCAGATCCCTAGAGAGTTAGGTCCTGCAGCTTGCCCTGACCCGGAGGCTCATCCAGTTTGGGATGTTACTTCCAGCCCATGTGTATTGCATACAGAACAGAACCATGGGGCAGGGGCTGAGGACAAAGCTCTGCAGGCCTTTAAGACCTTCCCCCTAGGACCTCAGAGACAGCAGGTAGGAAGGAAGGGAGAGATGAGTGGGAACTAGGATCCTGAAATTCCCTTGAAAATCACTTGTACTAATGGCCCCCTCCACCTGGCTCTGAATCAGAATTACCTGGGGTGTGTTTTCCAAAACACACCTTCCCTAGAGAGAGGCTGACTCAGAGGTGTGAGTTAAGGCCAACGCAGGTGCATTCGGGAAAATCTCCCTGGCAGTTCTGATCTTCTGCCAAATTTAGGAACCACTGGCTTAGATAAATCCCTTCATTTCATGGATGAAGAAACCAAGGCCCAAGAAAAAGGAGGGAATTGCCCAAGATCCCACTGCTAGGGCCCAACCTGGGGCCAGAACCCAAGTCTCTGCATTTTTTTATTCGAGATATCTGTTCTAACTAATACCAAGAAGGGAGAGAGAACCCCAACTGCCTCTACCCCAGCTGTAGGACATCTGGAGAAGTCAGGCATGCGAGCCATCTGAGTACAGATAAAGAGCAGGTTCCTTTGGATTGGGACTGAAGGGTACTGAGAACCTGGGTTCCAAGGGCCTGGGGTGTGTATGGAGCATGAATGTAAGTGTGAACATGAGTGGGCATGTGTGTGTGCATGCGTGTGTGTGTGTGTGTGTGTGTGTGCGTGCATGTTTATGTTTAAGGGTTTCCTGGGTGCTTCATGGGCAGGTTCTGACTGTCCCCCTGGCTGTCTATTGTTGCTACCAACCAAACAGATGCAAGGGTGACTAGGAAGAATCTGGCTTAGTTTAGCAGCACTCACAGGGTTAATGAAGTCAGAATATTTTTAAAAGCTGTGACCTCACCTCATCACATCATTTCAGGGAGGAGGTGACAGTCAGGGGAGTGAGAAGGGTCCCCAGGGAACAGGATGGGACAGCAGGAAATGGGGTGGGGGATGGGGGCAGCAGGACAGTAGGTCCTTGTCTTTGATCCCAGAGCTCTAACTGGGTCCCAGAGTGGTACAGGCTGTTCTCAGATTCCTAGGGACGTCAGATCAGGTCTCTTAGGGTCTCTTCAGCACCCTGAATGTTTCTGGGCAGGGGGCAAAGATCAAGACCAGGCATCAGCCCTCTGAGATCAGGACTCAGATCTTCAGAACACTGCTGAGGTCCTCCCACTATCAGAAGAGACCTTAGGACCTAGTCTTAGAAGCTAGCCCTCAGTGAAAATGGAAAGTTACCACATACCTGATGCCCCCAAATCCCAGTCTATCCCACCCAACCCTAAGCTCTTCTCTGTCCTGTTACCCAAGCCTTTGACTACCTGGACTTGCCTGAGATTGGCCTGAAACCCAGAAAAGAGAGCTTCTTGGCCTGCATTACCCTAAGGAAAGGATGTAGTACCCAGATAACTTATGTTCACCTTACGGTTCACTCTGACCACATGATTCTTTTTTATCATATTCACATACATCTTTTAGTCCTGCTGACTGGCATCCTAATGGTGATTTCTTCCCTCCTCAAGTCAATATCTCTTCTCAATCCCTTCCCCTGACTCCAGGGAGGTGGAAAAGGGTCCTGAACAGAACTCTAGCTGGTTTATTTATAATCCTCTTTTCCTCTAAAAGGGTAATCCACTGACAGTTCTCCAAGTCAAAATGAAAGGTCTGTGTCCATTTATCTCCACATTATACAGCTGCACGAAATTGGACTCAAAAAAGCCAGGGCACCTGGCAAAAATTACCACATGAGATAGGGCTCAGAGACCCCCTGAGAACCTGGATCTTCCTCCATCTGCCTTTACTAGGAAAAGTTAGAGCCTAACAGATAAGGAGGAATGAGGATGGTCACGAGACTGGAAGTAATGAGAGTCTCGAGGGAGGGATAGAACACTCACATCTCTCCCACCTCTACCCCTGACCCCCCTGCGCACCTGCCAGAGGAGCCCAGCCCTGCCTGCCTTGTCGGGCCCTCTTCTCTGATGACCCCAAACCAAAGAATTTCTTAATCTCCAAGCCACACTAGAGGATGCCTGGGGTCCTTCAATCCTCAACTCTGGATGAGGAAGAGAGGGCAAGGGCTAAGGTCAGAGGCCCCAGGTGTTTTCCACATACTTACCCATGAATGCCAGAGGCACCAAGCACGAGGCCATCCTCCTCGGCCACCCTCTTAGTGGCAGCATTCTGTAGCACCATCTCCTCCTGTAAAGGCTCACTGCAACCCTGCATGGGGTGGGCGTAAAGAGATAGGAGTGATAGACAACAAGGAGACTATGCAGAGCAGCGACAAGAGCTGGGAGGGGGAGGGGGTTGGAACAATGAGAAACTGAAGGAAGAGCAATCCAAGAAGCAGAGAAGAAAGCAGAGAGAAGGACTGTGAAGCAGGTGCCAGACAAATCTGCTGCCATTGGTCAGAGAAGAGGTGGGCTCTGGGAGGAGCCCTTGGAAGGGAGAACAAGGCAGAGATGTGGCTTCGCCTCCAGCAATGGGGCCAGAGCACAGGGACACTGCCACTCCTGGGCACAACTAGTGTGACATACTCACCCACTTCTGGTTGCCCAAACACAGTTACTTGTTTTTTTTTGTTTGTTTTGTTTTGTTTTTAATATTCTTTATTTATTTCTAGGAGAGAGAGAGAGACAGCGTGAGCAGGGGAGGGTCAGAGAGAGAGGGAGTCACAGACTGAAACAGGCTCCAGGCTCTGAGCTGCAGTCAGCACAGAGCCCGACGCGGGGTTCGAACTCACGAACCGCGAGATCATGACCTAAGCGAAAGTCGGACGCTTAACCGACTAAGCCACCCAGGCGCCCCAAACACAGTTACTTGTGAGCAAGGACAGCCCAGAGATGGGGGGAAAGAATGTTCTGAGCTCGCCAAATCCTCACAGCCTCCTGTCTCTGCCCTCCCTACAGGCAGCAAGATTAAAGGTCGGGCATGGGGTGCCATGCACAGCTCCCCTCTAGCGCTCACTGCTCTGATGGGTCTTTGGTCTGTTCCCAGCCTCAGTTTTCCAAAGATAGCATCAGTGGGTGGGTCCAGCCACTTGAAGACCCGGCCTTGACAGTCCCTAGCAGCACAGAGAAAGCCTGGAGGCCCTATTCCTTTGCCCAGTGCTACCTTCTCCTTGCCCTCTGCTAGGCAGAATCTCTGTAGTGCCAGAGAGTGAAGAGACAATCTGGCTTTGGGGGGAGTGTCTCAAACCACCAGCCAAAGAGAATCCTGGCTAGGTCCCTGTATCCAAGCCTCTCCATGTCCCGGGCAGACAGGAGTGCCAGGTTCTGGTCTGGGCGGCAGAGCCTAGAGCACTGTGAGCCCAGGAGTGGTCACAGAGCCAGGTGGGTGGCCTCTCCTCGGTATGGATGTCTCCCCCGGGGCCCAGTGCAGCAGCTGGCAGGTGGCTGCCTGGTGCCTCAGAGTCCGGGAATCTGATCCAGGAGATTCCTGCTCCCAGAGAGGAAGGTGGGAGGGAGGATGAGGGAGGCTCAGCTGCACACAGCTCTAATAGTGTGAGGAGGCACTTTGGGGAAAGAGCGATTCTAAGGGACCCCCAAAGTAGCAATGCTCCTGCCAACTGGCCTTCCACCCACTCACATTTACATATTCTTTTATTCACTCAATTAACAAACAACACCTGGAACAGGTGCTGGCCCCTGGCAAATGAGACGGATGCAAACCTGCCCTCAGGGGAGGGCAGCTCTGCTTTCTGATTTGCGTATTTACTTGAGGCCCCTGCCCCTTAGCATCCTGCCCTTTGGGCCTGATACCCACCAATAGTTTGAGCTATTGGGACCTCGGAGGGGTTTTATGGGGCACCCACCCACCCACTCAGCCCATAGGCTGGGCTCTGGGGGTATGTGGGTGTCTTAGCTTTGATTTGTTCTACCCACCTGTGTGGATGGGAGACCCTGAAGCTAAGGGTGGATCAACAGCTAGGTCTAAGCTGCCCAAGAGGGTGGAGAGTAGGGCCTGGCCTGCACCCACCCTGCCATCTCTCTCCCTCTCTAGACCCCAGGCCACTGCTCTGCCTGCTCTCCAGTCCCACAGCCTCTGCCTTGGGACCCTGAGTGCCTTTGAGTCCTGGGGCAGCAGCCTGGCCTTCACTCCAGTGTCCTCATCCTGGACCAGTCCCTTCCCTTGCCCAAGCTGTTGTGTGCTTGGAGCCCCACTCCATGTCCCCTCCCAGCACTAGCCAGTCAGTTTCTCAGAACCGCAGACTCTGCAGAATGGGGGTCTATATCTGCCCCCCCAAGAATCTACTAGGCACCACCATGGATTTTGAGGCCTAAAGTGCCAACTAGCTCAGGACATGCACTTAGTGTGTTCTCAGCGAGTTCCTTCCAGCATCGGGGGTGGGGGGCATCTTTGTGGGATGGGAATACAGGAGCTGAACCCAGGGTCAGCCAGAGCTACACAGGGGTAGAATGCCCGACCTCACCTCCCCACTTAATCCACCCCATCTGCTCAGCTTTAATTACAGCAGAAGCAAACCTCAAGGTTAAGCCCTGAGCTGAGGGCTGAGTGTGGACTTGGGCCTGATGCTACATTATCTCCTAATGAGCAGCTAAGCTGCTCTCCCCACCTCTGGTCTGTGGGTAGGACACCTGCTAGGCAGCATCACCAACCCTCTGCCCAATAGTCCAGGCCTCCTCACCTCATGGCTGCCCTTAACTTGACCTCAACCCAGCCCCCTCCCTGGCATCCCCTGGCTGGGTCACTGTTGGAGAGGATCCTTTCTGTGACCCCTCCCAATGGTGTTTGCAGCCTCCAGCTTCCGCTGCCTGGTGGACGTGGTACCTGTGAAGAACGAAGATGGAGCCGTTATCATGTTCATCCTTAACTTCGAGGACCTGGCCCAGCTCCTGGCCAAGAGTGAGCGCCGCAGCCTGTCCCAGTGCCTGCTGTCCCAAAGCTTCCTGGGCTCTGGTAAGGTGGGGTGCAGGTGGTGGCGGAAGGGGTGAATGGGGGTGCCCGGTGGGGCAGCTGGTCCTCTGGCTCAGGCTGCTCTGACCCTGGGCCTGGTTTCAGAGGGCTCTCATGGCAGGACAGGTGCACAGGGTCCTGGCACGGGCAGGGTCAAGTACAGGACCATCAGCCAGATCCCACAGTTCACGCTCAACTTCGTGGAGTTCAACCTGGAGAAGCACCGCTCAGGCTCCACCACAGAGATTGAGATCATCGCACCACACAAGGTGGTGGAACGGACCCAGAACGTCACTGAGAAGGTCACCCAGGTGCGGGCTATGGGGCAGGGTGGGCAGACCTGTGCTGGCCTTGAAGGTCCCTTCTCAGGCTTGAGGTCTGGGCTCCTCTGGGGCTGGGGGTGTCAGAGGCAGTCAGCTTGGCCAGCCCCCAGGGGTCTGGTCTGACCCCCAGGCCTCCTGTCCTGCCGGGACCTGATTCCTCAGACCTAAAGGCCTATCCTGAGGCCACCATCCTGCTGGTGGAGCAGGGGTAGGTCAGAGTCAGCAGGGGCTGTGAATAGTGCCGCATCGTAGGTCTGGGGGAGCCTGGGTTGGGTGAAGGCTCTGCCTGTCACAAAGAAGGAGAAGCAGAGAGAAGAAGTGTTAGGGATTCTGAGAGGGGAAGAGGAGGAAGGATGGAGGGAGGCCCAGCCCTATTCCTGCCCCTGTTCCCCCACCTCCCAACACACAACAGGAGCTGCGTACAATCCAGGCAGAGGGGAGCTGGCCCTGGCATCTTTAGCTCTCTTTTTTTAAAAAAATATTTTTATTTATTTCTAGGAGAGAGAGAGAGACAGCGTGAGCAGGGGAGGGTCAGAGAGAGAGGGAGACACAGACTCTGAAACAGGCTCCAGGCTCTGAGCTGGCAGTCAACACAGAGCCCGACGCGGGGCTCGAACCCACGAACCGCGAGATCATGACCTAAGCGAAAGTGGGATGCTTAACCGACTAAGCCACCCAGGCGCCCCTAGCTCTCTTTGAGCAGCTTCCTAGAAATCAGGCCCTGAATGCCTCCCTCTCCTTCAGCCCTTTCTTGGCCAGCCCAAGGCAAACTCTCTGGGTTCTCTGTTTCAGCTGACCCCCATGTCCCTTCACAAGGGGCCTGAGGCCTCAATCCCCACCTAACCATTCTAGAAGGAAATGCAAGAGCCCTGCCTGAGGTTCAGATGACCAGAGTCCTGCCACTGACTTTCTGTGTGACCTTGGACAAGGGACCTTATGCCTTTTCTGGGCCTCGGAGCTCTTATGTGCAGAGAATTGGACTACATGGTCTCTCCTCAGAACCCATTTAACATTCTTTAGACATTGAGTAGTGCAGTTCCCAGGAGTCAGCAAGGGGGGCTAGGCCAGGGCTGAGCAAGGAAGTATAGGTCAAGGGGGCAGGGAGAGCCTACACCCAACCTTCTGTGAGGCTTTGCCTTCATGAAGGATGGAAGAAATTCTTTTTTCCTCTCTGCCCCCTTTTGTCTGAAGCACAGCCTGTGATGGAGCAGGCAGGATGGAAACTTTCTGTGACCCATCCTTTCCCCACATTCCAGAATCCTAGGCAAGGGAGTATCACAGGCTGCAGGGCTGGGCCCGCAGGGGTCAGGCAGGTGGCCCGCTGGCCCAACGATGGGAACTCCACCTGGCCACTCACCTCAGAGCCCTCAGGTTGGCACAGGGGTGGTGGGGGCTGTTAGACTGGAGAGTCACCCATGAAGACTGACAGACCTGGCTGGGGCCTGTGGTCCCTGCCTCACCCAACCTGCCGCTCCTTTCCTGCCCCTCCCCCAGCTAGCCTTGGCTTTACTCATGTGGCCCCTCATATGGGCCCTAAGGTGGGAGAGGCGCCTGACAGAGCTCAGGGGAGGGAGCTGGCAGGGGCCCAGAGCAGGAGAGTCACTCTGGCCTCAACCAGGGCTCAGAGGGCTGGGATCTCACACCTGAGTTCTTACATCCTGAGGAGCCCACAGCTCTGGGCAACACTGGGAAGTGTCCTCATGCTGGCTTCAGCAGCAAGAAAATATGGAGTCTGTGTGGTGGGGGGATGATGTCACTGCCTGGGGACCTCACTCAGGAAGTGGGTATCCTCTTATCACCCACCCCAACCCTCTGAATCCCTGCTGCCTTGGGACAAGGGCTATGCTTTGCTGTTCCATCTTGGAGTGCTCTTGAGCAGCCAGGGAAGGAGAGGAGTGGCTATAACGACCCAAGCTCTCAGTGCTCATTCAGCTCAGTTGGCTGAGGTCACTCCCTTTAGTTGAGCTTCCATGTGGACTACGTGCTGGGCATATAAGATGGCCTATTGTTCAGGGGAGAATAGCTGTGTGTTCAGGGGTGTTTACAGGGGACAATGGGAAAAATCAAGAAAGAGGGTGAGAGGAGGCTTCCTGAGAGGCAGAATAGGAGCTCAGGCCTGAAAGCCAAGCAGGGGGTCACTGTAGGGTGGGGACCCTGTGACCCCTTCTAGGGATTTAGATGGCCAATCTGGGACCCACAGGGTTTAACCAGCCCTCTGACAGATCTTCCTTATTGTGACATCATCTGTTAATTTGTCTGATTTGCAAGGTCCAACCTTAAACTTCAGAGCCATCTGCCAGTGTCTATCCAGTGGTGGGGGTGGGAGGGAGGTCAGTGGGACACCCTTCAGGTTCCGTCCTTGTTGGGGCAGTGCCTGACATAGGATGAGCAGAGAAGAGGAACCCTCATAGATCAGCATGTGCCGTGGAGATGTTTCATCTCACTTAATCACAGTGCTATGAAGTTGGCTGTCCTTTGTTATCCATTCTGCTAATGAGGGAACTAAGCCTCATAGAGGTCATAAAATTTGCCCCGAGACTTAGAGCAGTGTCAGACCTGAGATCAACCTGGGAGGTCTGGCTTCAAAACATATGCCCTTCCTGATGGCCCAGATGCTTCTTGTGATGGGTAGGCTGGGTAGAGCCTGGGCCTGTTGGGCTGGGCCTGGTGACCTATATTGGCTGTAGTCTCCGAGGCAGGGCTGGGAGGGGCACAGCAGAGGGGGCTCAGCTGAAAGTAATCATCAAAACCTCTTGGGGGAGCCTGGGGGGCTCTGTCACTTGAGTGTCCAACTCTTGATTTCTGCTCAGGTTTTGATACCCGGGTTGTGGGGTCAAGCCCAGCTTTGGGCATGGAGTCCGCTTCAGATTCTCTCTCTGTCTCTGTCTCTGTCTCTGTCTCTGTCTCTTTCTCCCTCTTTGCCCTTCTCCTCTGCTCATTCCCTCTCCCTCCCTCCCTCCCTTTCTCTCCCTCTCTCCCTCTCTCTCTCTCTCTCTCTCTCTCTCTCTCACATGTACAAACCCTCCTTGGACATGAGCAAAATAGTCAGGCTTTCCTGGTGCCCAGGACCTGTCAAAGGCTCAGACTAGCTACATGCCCCCAAATTTGACTCTTTCCATGGAAGGCTTTGAAAGTGAGCCCTAAGGAGAGCCCTCACTGGTCTAGGCTCCACAGGGTCTTCAGGAATGAAGAGGCCATTCTGGGAGTGACTTATTCCCATCAGGAGTCTTGACCACTGGGAACCTCCAACACCCACCAAAAAGGATTGGACCCCCAGGGTTCTTCTCTGGAATATGCCCACAAATGACTCTCCCCTGCCTGAATCTCCCCTGCCCTCCCTTCACCCCTCCCCCAGCCTTGTCTACACTCGAGGATGGCCTGTTTATAAGGGAATTGGTGAGCTTCGAGCCTGAGGTCACTATGCAACAGAGCCGCACCCCTCCTCTTATAGTCCATCTCCTCTTTGCACTTCCTCCCAATACACCTGTCCCTTTATGAATTTGCCTCATACGTGCTCTGCCCCATCTTTGCTTCATCCCCTCTGCCCTCCACAGCCCTCATCACCTACCCTCTCCCACAGCTCCCTTCCCAGGCCTCACCCCTAAGTCTTCATCCCTCCCAGACCTTTCTTACTAGCAGTGGATGCTCTGCTGACCACCCTATGACCCCCACCCCCAGGTTCTGTCCCTGGGTGCGGACGTGCTGCCAGAGTACAAGCTGCAGGCACCACGCATCCACCGTGGGACCCTCCTGCACTATAGCCCCTTCAAGGCCGTGTGGGACTGGCTCATCCTGCTGCTGGTCATCTACACGGCCATCTTCACACCCTACTCGGCCGCTTTCCTGCTCAGTGACCAGGACGAATCTCAACGCATGGACTGCGGCTACACCTGCAGTCCACTCACCGTGGTGGACCTCATTGTAGACATCATGTTCGTTGTGGACATTGTCATCAACTTCCGCACCACCTATGTCAATACCAATGACGAGGTGGTCAGCCACCCTCGCCGCATTGCCATCCACTACTTCAAGGGCTGGTTCCTCATTGACATGGTGGCTGCCATCCCATTTGATCTTCTTATCTTCCGCACCGGCTCTGATGAGGTGAGCAAATCCCATTCAGGCCAGCTGCTGTGGCCGACCCCTGTGCCCCAGCCCCACAGCCCTGGCATGACGTACCTTTGCCAAAGCAGGTGGAGGTGGGAAGGGGCCCTAGGACATGTGTCATCTCCCCGCCCTGGAGAATGACCAGCCAAGGCTGTGCCCTATGCCTGGATGCCCTCTCTATGTTCCAAAATTCTGCCCCTTCTGGGATGGTCAGCCACCTCCCAGCCCCTCGTGCTGGCTTCTACCTACCCTGGAGTTGTAAAGGGAATCTCTGGGCTGTTCCCACGAGGCAGCCTGACTCCCCCTTGCACCCCCTGACCCTCCACTATGCCCACTGGCTTCCCATAGCTGACATGAAGACATATGCAGGCTCTTCTCACAGCTTCCAGTCCCGCCTTTTGCCCCACCTCCTTAGGATAAGCTTTCCATTCCAATCAGTTCCACCCTCTCCTTCCAGTCACCCCCTCCAACAGCCTGTCCCTCCGGGGTAGGGGGTCCATCACGACTCTCTGCTCCCTGCTCCCTCTCCCAGCCGATCTAGTCCCCTCCTCTCCACTCCCACTGCCCCTGCCTGAACACTGAGTGACCTTCTTACCCACTTCTGCCCTAGCCCTGCACCTGCCAGCTTCACCCCTCCACGTAGAAGCCACGACCAGTTTCAGATCACTCATCTGACACTGTCTCTAGAAACTTCAGTGGCTCCCCAATGGCTTGGAATAAAACCAAGTTCATTTTGGACCTCGAGGCCCATGGGAGCTGAGCTGCCCCTGCCAACCTTTCGGGCTCATTCCTCAACATTCCACCACCTCCCACTCTGCACTCCAGGCGGCAGCACTGCACTTGGTTTTCCACGTGGGCTGTACCATTGCACACCTCCATGCCTTGCTTGGCTCATTCTGTTCCCTAGGCCTAGAATGCATTTCCCTCTCCCTCCTGTCTGCCTGCAGACTCAGCCTCATCACTCAAGATTTAGCTCAGGTATCACCTCCTCTATGAAGCCTCCCCTCACCTGCACCTACAGAATTGACCTCCCTTTACTCTGCAGTACCCTGGACTTCTGTCCTAGCAACTATAACACTGCTTTGAGCTTTAGGCTGAGAGCTCCTTAGGGTCCTGCACTGTGATTCACTGGCCAAGAGCCCAGAGCAGGTTCTCCATAAGTGTTTGTTGAATGACTGTGTGACCATATGCACAAGTAAACAAATGGGGTCCTAAGTGCAGCCTTTCAACGGCTGACCCTTGGCCCCATGTCCCCCTTCCTGCCTCCCCCCACCCCCCCAGACCACAACCCTGATTGGGCTGCTGAAAACGGCGAGGCTGCTGCGGCTGGTGCGTGTGGCGCGGAAGCTGGACCGCTACTCTGAATACGGGGCAGCCGTGCTTTTCCTGCTCATGTGCACCTTCGCGCTCATTGCACACTGGCTGGCCTGCATTTGGTATGCTATTGGCAACGTGGAGCGGCCCTACCTGGAGCCCAAGATTGGCTGGCTGGACAGCCTGGGTGCGCAGCTTGGCAAGCGCTACAACGGCAGCGACCCAGCCTCTGGCCCCTCAGTGCAGGACAAGTATGTCACGGCCCTCTACTTCACCTTCAGCAGCCTTACCAGCGTGGGCTTCGGCAATGTCTCCCCCAACACCAACTCTGAGAAGGTCTTCTCTATCTGCGTCATGCTCATCGGCTGTGAGTGGCCCCTCATGCCTGGGCCTTACCCATGGCATTCAGTTTTTAGTTTCGTAATGAGTCATAACACAGTAACATTGAGTGCGATGGGCAAATACGAAGCACTCAGCACAATGAAATTTTGCATATGTACGCCTACTATACACGAAACTTAACACCCTTACAGCCCTTGCTGTGTGCCAGGGACCAGGACCAGCTTACATGATTTGCAGGGCCCAGCACAAAATGAAAATGTGGGGCCATTTATTTTAAAAGTCTTAAAGATTTCAAGATTGGTGACAGCAGAGCATGGAACCAAGCAGGGGTTCTTAGCGCAGGTCACACACCCGTGAAGCCGGCAGCCCCTGCCAGGCACTTTTCTAAGTACCTATCAAAGGTGCACATTTCGTTTTCATCACTATCCTATGGGGAGCTATATCACAAGCCCAATTTACAGACCCAGAGACTAAAGTCCTAACTTGCCAGGAGTTATACAGAGACCCAGTTCTATCCCAGGGGGCCAGCTCCTCTGACTGTGTATGTTCCCAGGCCCTGCACTGCTTCCTAACACACCGGGTTTAGGAACACAAGAGGCAGTGTGGAAGTTTACACGTAGATTAAGTTGTCATGTTCAGAGTATTTAGAGATGTGAAAGCCCAGAGAAACAAAAACAACGAGAGAAAAAAAAATGGGCGAAAACAGAGACCAAGAGTTTTCTCTTTATTATGCTTTTCTACAACTTGAAGGAGAAAACAAATCTGTACTAAAAAAAAATCATTGCCCTAGTTCTCAGGAGTTTGGCCTCTGGGCCCAGCAAGATGCCAAGAGACACAGAGGGAAGAGGGCAGGAAGCCCGGGGGCCTTTGTCCCTCGTGTGCCCTGGCGCTGTTTTGGGCACTTCTGACTTGGCCTTAGACAGAGGGACCCCCGATCAGAGGGCTCCTAGGGAGAAGGGGGTGTGGATCAGGCCCTGGGGTGCTATGGCCGGGTGGGGATGTGGAGGAGTTCACTCCCTGCACCCCCGCTGCCTCACTCCAGCCCTCATGTACGCCAGCATCTTTGGCAACGTGTCTGCCATCATCCAGCGTCTGTACTCCGGCACAGCGCGCTACCACACGCAGATGCTGCGTGTCAAGGAGTTCATCCGCTTCCACCAGATCCCCAACCCGCTGCGGCAGCGCCTGGAAGAGTACTTCCAGCATGCCTGGTCCTACACCAACGGCATTGACATGAACGCGGTGAGCCCCCGCCGCCCTGCCTCGGGTGGGGCAGGCGATCCAGCAGCTCTGGCTAAGTGTCCCAGGGGAGGTCAAGGTCCCGCAGTCACAGGGCGCCCCCCAGACCCCTCCCCACCCTGTTCCCCCAGCCCCAAGCCCAGCCGCACTACCCTGGACGCGGCCGCCCCCCTCGCAGGTGCTGAAGGGCTTCCCCGAGTGCCTGCAGGCCGACATCTGCCTGCACCTGCATCGCGCGCTGCTGCAGCACTGCCCAGCCTTCCGTGGCGCCAGCAAGGGCTGCCTGCGCGCACTGGCGGTCAAGTTCAAGACTACGCACGCACCTCCTGGGGACACACTGGTGCACCTGGGCGACGTGCTCTCCACACTCTACTTCATCTCCCGAGGCTCCATCGAGATCTTGCGGGACGACGTGGTCGTGGCCATCCTAGGTGGGTCAGGCAAGGAGGGCCAGACTAGTAGGGGTGGATGTGGTGAACTAGTGATGTCCTGCCTGGACTATTCCATTCCTAATGATGATGGTGGCACCTTTTACTGCCCTGCCATGTAAGCATGCGCAGTGGAGAGCTTTATATCCAGCTCACCGAATCCTTAAAACGAACCTCTGCCATAGGTTCCATTTTTCCTGATAGGGGAGGAGAGGCTCAGAGAGGTCATGTTGGCAAGTGGCCAAACAGGGATTCTAGGGCTGTGTGTCTGACTCCGGAGTCCAGGAAGGTTCCTATCTTCTTCCACTTTTGGGGAGCTCAGTGTGAGAAGGCAAAGGTTTGTTTTGAGTGGAAGGAGGACCCCAGTCTCATTCACTGCAGCTACATGGACAGCTGGACACTTAGGAGGAATGAGACGAGCACTGGACAGGGGGCAGATGTGGGGCATACATAGCCTCTGCCACTTACCAACCATGTGACCTTGGGCAGGTCACTTTACCTCTCTGAGACGATTCTCATCTTCCTTGCCTTCTCGCTGAGCTTAGCCCACCCCAAGACCCTGATCGGGATGCCAGCCTCTCTCTCCTTTGGTCTCCGTGGCTGGGGTCTCCTCCTACTCCACTGGATAGCACCCCTCTCTCCAGTTCCTCTGTTCAGTCCTCTCCCTTTGTCCTGCCTTCAACTACCGTTCACCAAGTGTGGGCTCTGCTTTCTTTTCCTCACCCTCTACCCTCGCCTGAGCTACCTCCTTGTTCCCATGCTCTCAGCCTCATCTGTGCCACAGGACCCCCAGAGCTCTGTTCTGGCCCCAATCTCTCCTGAGACTAGAATATTCCATTCCTTCCTGGGCATAGCCACCCTAAATTCCATAGGCAGACCAAACAACATGTCTGAAATCATCATCATTCCCCAGAAGCTGCTCCTTCAGAATCCCCATCACTGTGAACTGTCCATTGCTGGGGCCAAGAGACCTGGGAATCAACCAAGGGAGTACCCTTCTCCTTTCCTGCCCCCCCCAATCCAGGAAGGCACAGAATCCTGTTTGTTCCCCTCATTAATACCTCTCTGTCCCACACCAGTCTCCCACACCACACCTGTCTCCTTGTCCTTGACCTTGTCCCATGTCCCTCATCATGTCCTTCCTTTTCCTGTGTCCCCACGTCTGGTCTACCCCCATACCTCACCTTCCATCTTCTGCCAGTGACCTGAAATTCACATTTGTGCATACCCCTCTTCTGCTCAAAATCTTCCCATGGCTCCCCAGGACCCCCAGGATATATGTAAATCCCTGATGATACCATGCACAGTCCTTCCCAGTCTGGCCACCCCAAATCCTGCCAAGCCTCCCCCTGGTACCTCCTGCCCCAGCCATACAAACCGCTTCTAGTTCTCTAACCTGCTGTCCCTGACACACCTCTCTGCCTTTGCATGTGCTGCCACTCTGCCTGGACACCTGCCTGGCAGACCCCAGTCATCCTTCAAGGCTGGGCTCAAGACATGGGCTCCTCTGTGAGACCTCTCCTCACTCCCAGCCTACCTTATAAGTTTCATCCACATGGGAAAGACAATCATTATATTTAATAATTAAGAAGCCAGTCCATTTTAAGTTTCAGTTAGAGACCTGAAATCCTCTCATTTTGGCCTGAGTGGAAATGGACATTAGATCATAATCCTTCATCTACTGGATAACCATCATTTTATAATGTTGCCCAGACTTTGAGCTTATGCATTTCATATGTGACTCTGGCAAGTCCCTTCCTTCTCTGGGCCTCAGTCCCCCTCCTCTGTGAATGACCTTTGATCCTGTTCTCATGGGCAACAGGCCTTGGCTTCCATCCATCATTGCCCATTAGTGCTCCTGGTTGGTATTGCCAGGCTGAGGGGCTGGACTTTCCTTGGGGGGAGGGGGAGGTGTGGACGTCAAAGCAATCATGGTCCCTGGTACCTGGGTCCTAGGCTCTCTGCCGACCAGCACTGACCATACAGCTGTTTCTGCTGCTCTGATGGCCTTCCTGCTAGGGGCCCAGCCCACCTCATTGTCACAACTCAGCCCCCACTTCACTTCCTCTGTAAGCCCCTCCTCCTTGCCCTACCACTCCTGGTAACCCCTCCTCCCCCTCAGCCCCTTAGTTCTTGGTTCTCCCTTGTCCTAAGGTTCTATAGATCATCTGTAAACTAATTGGTTGCTTATGTGCCTGCCTTGCAGGGATTTGAGGGCTCCTTGTGGGTGGGACAGCATCCATTCATGGCCATTCACTGTGACCAGCACAGTGGCCCTGACACCAGGAGGGCCCAATACCTTTGCCACATGCCCCAAGTATCATCAGCTTATGTCCACCCTGGGACATTCATCTGTCCCAATGCCTTGCATCAAACTGCCTGGTGCCTCTTGCTATTTGAGGCAGTTTCTCAAGCATCACATCTGTTCCTCTGCACAGTCCAGTGGGGCAAGCAAAGCAGATATGGTTATACCCATTTTGGAGATAAGAACACTGGAGCCCAGAAAGGGGAAGGGGCTTCCTCGGGCTTGCTCTGCCAGGGCCATGCTGGTTACCTGGCCCCACAGTAGGGAGTGGGAACACAAAGAGACAGAAGTCTCAGGCCTTGCCCTGGGGGAGCTGGGTGCCCCTGGTTGGGTTCCCTGCCCTCTTGCAGCACCATCAGGCTGAAGAGAGAGGAAAAGTTTGAGCAGGGACCTTTAGTGTCTCTTCTTGTCCACTGTCTCCTGGAGCTGGGGGAGGGGATTGGATGGGGTAGTCCCAAAAAACATGGAAAAGAGGAGGGGGACTCTGACAGAGGGTGGTCCTGAGAGGCCAGAAGACTGGGGCAAGGGACTCACATGCTGGAAGGTTGTGTGGCCTCTGCAGAGCTCAGAGAACAAATGAGCATCCCAACCCTCAGCCAACACATCCAACCTTGTCTCTAGAGCTTGATCCCTGAGCACCAAGCTCAGCCTGGCAGGAACCCTGAGGTTGAGGGAGGTGTGGGGGGAGTTCATGGTCAAGGGGCCCTCAGGGAGGCTCTTCAGAAGACAGCTTGGAGCCAGACCCTGGAGAGACCCCTGCCCCTCTGGCTGGCAGGAAAGAACGACATCTTTGGGGAGCCCATTAGCCTTCATGCCCGGCCGGGCAAGTCCAGTGCAGATGTGCGGGCCCTGACCTACTGTGACCTGCACAAGATCCAGCGGGCAGACCTGCTGGAGGTACTGGACATGTACCCTGCGTTTGCAGACAGCTTCTGGAGTAAGCTGGAAGTCACCTTCAACCTGCGGGACGTGAGTCTGGGCTGGGTGGGCCAGGGCGGGTAGCTGTCCTCGGCCAGCTGGTAATGGGTAGTGGAGGCTGCTGGGCACTTGGCCTGCCTGGCCAGAGGGGACCCATCTGACCACCTCCTTTCCGTTCAAGCCCATCCTGCATCCTTCACCATAATTTCTTCTGTGCCTACCATGGCCAACATAATGCTAAGTATGATGAGAGCTACCAATTGTCGAGCACCAACCCCATGCTAAGCACTCACTGGGCTTCTTGGACATGATCTCATTTAGTCTTCTCCTTGCACATAGTGTTACTTCCTCACTTTCCAGATGAGAAAACTAACGATCAGAGAGGATGATAAACTAACCAAAGCCATACCGCCACGTAGTCAATGGCAGAGCCAAAGTGTGGACTCAAGTTTGTGTGACTCCACAACCCAGGCACCCCCCCATGACACCAAGCTGGAAGAGGGGGTGTCTGCCATTCTCTAGGTCCCAGGGGTGTAAACAAGTAGTAGAGCAGCCTCTCCTCCCAAGCTTATCACTCAGTGGAGGAAATTATAATAACTCATGGAAAATAAAGAGCCTCATAATTAAATAAACAAGGAAGTCACGAGGGTGTGTGAGGAGACCGAACTTCTGTGGAGTTCAGGGTTACCAAAGGAGTGGGACAGCCAGTACAGACTGCAAGTGCCCAGAAGTGACTGTATGAAGGAGGGGTCTGGAGTCAGCTGGTGGGAAGGAGGGGGCATGTGTGCCTGGCAGAGGCAACAGTGCCTGAGGGCCCCTGGAGCTGAGCTCCCTACCCCAGCCTCAGGAGGAGGGGCTCTGCTGGCTCTGGCAGAGTTTCTTGCCATGGGCAGCCCTCCCCACCCTGTCCCTTCTGCTATTCTCCCCTCCCTCAGTCTCTCTTTTTGACACCTGATCTGTCTAGGAGACATCTTATAAGCATGCTGCCCTGGGGCCCTAGTCACTAGGAGGCATCAGGTGGTCCGAGTGCCCAGTGGCTGGACACCGGGGCAAGAGGGATGCGATCTCAGTGGCCTGGGGCATCTGTAGTCCCTGGGTAGTCCCTGGGTATCCCAACCCTAAGTCTCATGGTGCCAGGAGATGGTCTGCCAAGAGGGCTGCTGAGGGTACTTCCTGGATGGATTAGGGATTCCAGACCCAGTCTCCTCGGAGGAAACTCCCCAGTGGCCCAAGCTGAGGAGAGGAGCACCAGAGTGTTCAGGAAAGGGAGGACTGAAAGAACAGCTCCCCCCCCCCCAAATCTTGCTGCTCAAGGCAGCCTCTTCCGAACTCTGTAGGGGAAGCCTGCCCATCTCCAAGCCCCTGCTAATCTCCTGTCCACCCATGCAGGAGAGAGCCTGTAGGAAGCTGCCTGGAACATCAGGGGGAACCTGGCCACCTGTCACCACTTTCTCACTTCGTTGTCCCAAGGACCCTAGGAGGGGGTGCTGGGGAGAAAAAAGAGAACTTGTCCCAGCTTTGGTACCTGTTACTTGATGCTCTTGTTCCCCACAAGGCAGGCGGGGGTCTCCAGTCACCACCCCGACCAGCTCCAGGCAGCCAGGACCACCAAGGCTTCTTCCTCAGTGACAACCAGTCAGGTGAGCAAAGCCAGCTGCCACCAGTGTCTACCCGCCCCAGCCTGAAGCCCCTGCCTAGCCTTTCCTCTTTTCATGTCTTTCCCAGTTTGCCTCACTTTGGGAGAGACCTCCCGAGTCCCTTGATGAGAGGAAAGGGGCTTCCTCTCTAGGCTCAGTAAGAGAGGCCTTTGTCTCCTTCCTCCCCCTGGGTCCTCAGAGCCTGAATGGGGGCTCTCCCCAGCAGTGGATACAGGCCAGCCCCATGGGGTTTCACATCAAAGCCCACCAGGAGACCCGCTGGACTGCAGCTCCTTGGACAGGGAGGCCAGGGCTGGAATGTCCCCACCTAGCCAGCACCCCCTGTTCTCCAAGCTGGGGCCCCCACCCCCTTCCCGGGGCTACAGCCTTCTGGGACCTGGAAGTCTGACCTCTGTGGGGACAGGACCTTGTACTGCGGGGCACCCAAGTAAAGACATTCACTTCTCCCAACCTGTGTTTCCAGAGCAGGTAGGGGAAGGGGATAGGCTCTGCTCCTGGTCAGGTCTGCCGAAGCTCAGGCTTCCTTTTCCCTCCTGCAGCTGCAGCCCCTTCTCTGAGCATCTCAGATGCATCTGGCCTCTGGCCTGAGTTGCTGCATCAAGTGCCACCAAGGCCAAGGGACAGCACCCCAAACCCTCAGGAGGATCCAGGCTGCTGGCCTCGGGAGCTAGGCTCCAGGCTAGAGCAGCTCCAGGCCCAGATGAACAGGTGAGTGCCCTTTGAGACCAGGATGGGGGTGGTTGCAGAGAGCACAGCCAGCAGTGGGCTAGGCACGAGTGCCCCCTCTTGGTGGATCAGGGACATCACACTGAGTGCCCTGTGGGTTTTAGAATGGCCAACCCTATTTAGCTGGAGGCTTCCCCAACCCTCAGTCACTAAGCCCGGTTCCTTGGATGGCTTGTCCTGGCAAACAGCAGAATAGGTCAAGGAAGCCTTCTTGGAATAGGGGAATAACCTGATGCAGAAACAAATGCCATAGCCCCTTGGAAAGAAAATGTGGCTTGAGGATGGCAGGGCTGTGGTGGTAGAGTGAGGGCTTGGACAGTATAGTCCTGGGCTCCAAACCTGGCTCTGCAAGAGTTCTCCAAACTCCACCAGCAAGACTGTGACAAGTTACTTAAGCACCCTGAGCCTCCGTTTGCCTTTTTGTGAAATGGGGATAATCAGAATGAATACCCATATCAGAGCTTCCTTATGAGGACAAAATGATGTGTGCACAGTGCCTGGTCACTGTCATTATTGAAGGGACGTACGAAGGGAAATTTTAGCAGGGCCTGTGGAGTGTACCAGGGAAATAGCTTCAGGTAGGTCCCAGTCTGCCATTCCACCCAGCAGGAACGGCATGCAGGTTACAAAATCCAGAGCTGCCCTCAGGACCTAAACAGCTCTCCCTTGTCTTGATCCTGACCCTGACCCTGACCTTGACTGTGAGGTTTTGTCTGGCAGGTTGGAGTCCCGCATGTCCTCAGATCTCAGCCGCATCCTACAGCTCCTTCAGCAGCCCCTGCCCCAGGGCCACACTGGCTACATTCTAGGAGCTCCTACCTCCAATGACCTGACCTTGTTTCCTGCGGCCTCAGCCACTCAGAGCCCAGGAACTAGGCTGCCCCAGGGTGGTCTGCCCCCTGCACAGGTGAGCGGATGAAGGGATACCCAGGGCCTTTCCTGGGGGCAGCTGCATGGCTTCTTCCACCCTGAACTTGGTCCCTCTGTGGCATCAGGCTCATGGCCTCTGTGGTCTTAGAGGAGCCACGGGTTCTGCTGTCCTCTTTTCTGTTTTGAGTCATGGACAAGGAGCCTGGACAGGTGGTGGCAAAGCCCAAATTGTGATTATAGACCCCACAGCTGGGACAAGGGTAACGGGACACAGCCTCTGCCAGTTCCCATCCCTGAAGTTGGTGGCCTTCCCCACTCCTGCCCCTTCCAGGTCCCAGGCTGTGGTGACTTGAACAAGTGTAGACTGAAGAGAAAGAACTCCTTCTCCAGGGTGACTCCCTTGGTCATGGCAACAGACAAAATTCTCACACTGTCCCCGGAACAGGAACAGCCTGAGGGGCTTCTATCACCCCTGGCCTCACCTCTGCATCCCCTGGAGGTACAGGGACTCATCTGTGGTCCCCGCTTTCCCTCCCTTCCTGAACGTCTCGGCCCTGTCCCCAAGCAGCTGGAGTTCCAGAGACATGGCTCAGATCCTGGGTTGGCGGGGAGTTAGAGCCACTGAACCCCAAGTTAGAGCCACTATGCAAGAACTGAAGGTGGGTGAGAGTTAAGGGTTTGGGGGAGGCAGGCAGCTGCCAAACTGGCCTCTGGAAAGCATTTATTCTTCTAGTATAGCTACAAACTGCCAACCTAGGTGACCCACGATGGCATGGGTGAAGACGGTCAGGACTTTCCTAGACTCCTCCAGGGATCTGTTTAGACAGTAGGCCTGGGAAGCCTGGGTGGCTCAGTCGGTTGAGCGTCTGACTTCGGCTCAGGTCGTGATCTCACAGTCTGTGGGTTTGAGCCCCACTTCGGGCTCTGTGCTGACAACTCAGAGCCTGGAGCCTGCTTCAGATTCTGTGTCTCCCTCTCTCTCTGCCCCTCCCCCGCTCACTCTGTCTCTGTCTCTCAAAATAAAATAAAGACATAAAAAATATAGACAGTAGGCCTGGTGGAGGGAGAATGAGGCTTGGGGGTGGAGGTACCTTACAGTACAGAGAGGTTAGTGAAAAAGGGAGAAGTTTCTGATCTGTGTAAGAACCTCACTCCTTATGGCTCAGAACTATCCACTGCTTCATGGACCAGGCCCCACGGTTAGTGAGACCTCCTGTGAACCGGCTAGAGATGAAAGTGTCCTCTGCAGTGGACACATCAGAGCACAGAGCTCCAGCTCCCAGCCACTCTGCCCCTCGTGGTTCCATGATGACTTTTGGAACCCTAGTGGGCAGTGGAATGTCTCACAGCTAATAAAGTCTGCACATTTCATGTTAGGCTGGGAGTGTTACTTACCTGGGGGTCATCAGGTCTTTGTGCTGTGACTCCAACAGCTGTGGTCTTCTCCAAATCCCTCTCACAAAAATTTGTGTGTTAGAGACTGGAAAGTTCTCTGCTGGGCTCAGTAGCCCCAGGAACATAGGGCTTTTTGCCAGGATGGAGTAAAGGGAAAGAGTCTCTGACTCGGTCATCATCAAGAATCATGACACCATTTCCATAATGCTCACCCTGTGCCAGGTCCCTGCTGACTGCTCTGCAGATGTCAGTGAATCGAAGCCTTGTAACAACCCTATGAGGGTGGTATTATTAGCTCCATTTCAGAGATAAGGAATCAGAAGCAGAGAGAGGCTAAGAAGTTTATCCAAGCATGAGGGGGACTTCTGGGGTGCCAGTACTGTTCGGCTTCCTGATCCAGGAGCTGGTTACCTATGTGTATATCAGATTGTGAAAATATGTGCACTTCTATTTGTAAACTATACTTTGATTTAAAAAAAAAAAGAATCTAGCTTAACAAATGAAGCAATTTGGGTTGAGACCATCTGGGTTGAGATGGGCCAACTGAGATGGGCTGTTGTCCAAAAAGTACCTGGTCACCGGTCTTCAGTCCTTTTTTGGTACTCCTTGAAAGAATTTTGAAAATGAATCCCTACCACCACATTTGAAGTTAACATTTGAAGTATTTCATTGATAAGTTTAAGTAGTTGCAAGCATGCTATTTCCAGTATATCGTGACTATTGATACTGTGTAAATTGCTTCATTTATACCAATCCATTTAGATACAAATAGCATAATGATTTGAGAGCCAACATCATTCACTGATGATGAATGGGGTGCCTGGGTGGTGTGGTTGGTTGAGTGTCTGACTTTGGCCCAGGTCATGATCTCGCGGTTCATGAGTTCGAGCCCTGCATCAGGCTCTCTACTGACAGCTCAGAGCCTGGAGCCTGCTTCAGATTCTGTGTCTCCCTCTCTCTGCCTCTCCCCTGCTCACACTCTGTCTCTCTGTCTCTCTGTCATTGTCTCTCTTTCTCAAAAATAAACAAACATTAAACACACACACACACACACACACACAAGAACCAAGTGCCTGGGTGGCTCGGTTGATTGAGTGTTTGACTTCAGCTCTCAGGTTGTGATCTCATAGTTCGTGAGTTCAAGCTCCTACATGGGGCTCACAGTTTGTGAATTAGAGCCCCACATTTGGCTCACTGCTGTCAGCACAGAGTTCCCTTTGGATCCTCTGTCCCCTTCTCCCTCTGCCCCTCCCCCAATCACACTCTCCTTCAAAAAAAAAAGACACATTAAAAAAAAAACCACAAGAATAAGCTCTTAACTATTCCTTTTTCTCTTCTCATAATTCCATTCTATTCCCACAGTTTATCTACATGTAATTTATTTCCAGATTTAAGGCCTATTATTGATAACCTGATCATAACTGTTTGCAACAAATGCAAAAGTCTTGAAATTTTAAAATTACCTTTTGTAAACTTACCAAAACTTTAAGCATTACGCTTAATACAGAGTTGTTCAAAACGACCTAATTATAATTCAAATTTTTATAGAAACCAAAATTTTAATGGGAATGCATCTATAAAAGGGTATTTTCTTCTCATTAGCTCATGAGTGTGGATGACTATCACTTTTTATTAGAATAAGACAAGGTTCAGTAACTCTTTTTTAATGTTTATAAATTTTGTGGTGGAAGACAGAAAAAGAGAGAGAATCCCAAGCACGCTCCTCGCTCCCAGCCCAGAGCTGGTGGTAGGGTTCCATTCAACCAAAGGAGAGATCATGACCTGAGCCTAAGTGGAGAGTCAGTTGCTTAACCGACTGAGCCACCCAAGTGCCCTGGGTCAGCAACATTTTTATGCCTATTTTTCTTTCCTTTTCATAAACTTAAGCAGAGAAAATTTGTTCCAATAAGTAGATTGAACACTAAAGGGTTTGTTATATAAAGCAGTCACTCAATTCTTTTGATCTGAGTTGTCCAACAATCCACGATATTTAAAATATTTAATGTCATCTAACAATTCTATTAATTCTTCTTTCATTGTGTTGAAAGCAAAGCAATGGAACCACTAGCTAAATTACAAAGAGATGTGACCTATATTCAGGCGCTTCTCCATTTCAAACTAAGGACACAGATATGTCTAGGGCTTGGTTAGTTTTTGCCTTGGGCCTCGCTGCCGCTGCCGGGAAAGGATGGAATGAATGAGAACCAACAAAAACTTAGGACCCAGCAAGTCGGGTGGCTGATTACTGAAAACCAACTCTGAAATCCCGAGCATTTCTAGAATGGCCAGGAAAACGCGGGAAGGCCCTTGGGGGACATGGAGAACAACCCTCCAGTGTTCAAGGCTATGGGCACTAGGAGGAAATTAAGGCCGCAGGCCCTCAGGTAAGGCAGAATTTACATTTTCTACTGGATAGCGTGAAGCCGCCGGCAATAGCAGCTTCAGAGAGGAAGTCAGAGCAGGTCACAAAGGAGGTTTCACTCTCAGAGACTGGGCCTCCAACTTGGAGGCCTGCAACTAAGCTGCTGGCCTGTACGCCACCCACGTCCCCATTCACCCGCACTGCGCCGTTATCTCTCTGACTGACATTGTTGTCAACCAATCACCTTTAGAGCTGAGAAAGCGCCTGCCCCCCCCGAAATTAGGCGGGGCAATTCTTTGGAATGACAAACATCTTCACCAATAGTGAAGAGTTTCAGAAGCTATGGGTGGCCTAGCCAATAAAGAGGAGGAACCACTGGAAAGGACGTGTCAGGCAGCCAACGGCCGGCGCCGCTACAGGGGTCGCGTGGCTTCCGTTCCGAGAGGGCGGGGCGGGGCTTCAAACGGAAGGTGGCTGTGGTCTTAGCCCAGGCGGGTTTGAAATTGGGGGTCGGGCCCGGCAGTCGTTGTCCGCCGCCGCGGCCCCGCTTCCGGGCTAGGCCGTCCCTGCCCGCCCCCGCCCCGCCTCCCTTCGGACCGCTCAGTCTCCCGCCCGGCTCCCCGTCTGACTTGCTCCCGGCCCGCAGCAGCTCGCTGTCGTCCCGGCCCGCACTGCGGCCCTGCCGCCGCCACCATGTCCCTGCACGGCAAACGGAAGGAGATCTACAAGTATGAAGCGCCTTGGACCGTCTACGCCATGAACTGGAGTGTGCGGCCCGACAAGCGTTTTCGACTGGCGCTGGGCAGCTTCGTGGAGGAGTACAACAACAAGGTGGGCCGGGCAGGGTCTCGGAACCCAGCTGGCGGGGAGCGGGCCCCGGGAGCACCCTTTCCGGGCCGGAGCCCCCGACCCCAGGACCCTCCTGCGGACTTCCCTTAGCGTCCGGGAGCGGTTCCTCTGTGTCTGGTCCTTTGCAAAAGGTTTCACGCTCGTTGTCTCATTTAATCCTGGCAGTATTCCTGTGTAGTTAGGAGCGTAATTACCCCATTTTACTCATGGGGAAATTGAGGCACCGTGTTGTGACTTGCTCGAGTCAGACAGCTGTTTTGGGCGGGGTTGGGGGGGGGGAACGGCGCTCAAACTCGACTTTACACCGAAAAGCCACGCCATTTATCACTCCAGTTCTCTCCTTTCCCGCCGCATTGCTTCATTTGGGGGGCGGACAGGGGAAGAGAGAGAAGAGGTGGCTGGGAAGAAAACTGCTGGCGCTTCAGTTGGCGGCCTTACACTCTTGGCTACATGAGATTTGTTAGGGCTGTTTACTGTGCAGGCTTCCCAGCCTCCTACTTCCACCCCCAGGTACCATTCCTGGACCACCCGGCCCGTCACTTCTGCCATAGTGTGTCACTGCTATTGCTGCCTCATATGTGTCCTCTTCAAAGTGATCTCTCTTTGGAAACTTTGGCCCATGATCCTGTCACTGTTTTCCGAAGGGAGAAGGATGACACTTTCCTTATCTTTCTTGGTTTCTTTCATGCTGCTACAGAAGTGTAACCTTGAGTAGTAGTAAGTCTTTCGGGACATCGACAGTTTGTCGATGTGCTTTCATAGAAGCACAGGCAGTAGGTGGAGGCTTTTTAAGCTGACATTGCAGCATAAGTTTACTTTTGAAAGTTGTTGAATACATCAGTGGGCAGAATTTTCTTTCCTTTATCCCTTAATCTCTTCCACTGATTGTATTAAACACTGTGATAGTGATCAGAGCAACTGAAAGCAATGGCTAGTGGTGTTTAAAGCCTTATGTGTATACTCTTGCTTAAGAGTATACACATAAGAAGACTTATGAAGAATGACTTAAGAAGAATGAAATTGTGTGGACAGCGATAGGCATGGTTCAAGGGAAAAATCTCAATGGAGTTTGGTTCGGTCTGGTCCACTGGGTCCAGTTGGGTGTTGCACAGGTTAATCTTCTTATTTCTGACCCAAAGTTTGTTGTAGGAAAAGAGTTCTTTTCTACACATTAAAAAAACATTTGTACATTGTAAGTTTTCCAGGAGCATTTCTCTGGAGTATAGGGCTCAGCTTTTCTGGAACCCCCTTTGAGAAATCGATGGATGCGATGGACTCTCATTGCTCAGACATAACGGACACAGCTTCCACATAAATCCCAGGGACTACACACTCATAGTCAAGTCTACCCAGTCCACAGAAAGCAGAGAGTCCTGAGCAAAGCATAGTTTTATTTTCTGTAATGTCTGGCTCTTCCTTATGCCACATAGTGAATAGCTGAATGGAATGGAATTTAGGGTCCTGATGTGGAAACTGTGTTAGTAAAATTGAGACCCCTATTATTTAAGAATATATGTTTAAGAGGAAAAAAAAGTAAAATCTGTCAGAGTGCTTGAGTTTTTTTTATGCAAATTGATGTCCCCTTTTTTCTTGCAAGATCTTCCAGAGTCCATTTGGGTAAGCAGTAGTAGCCCCCCTTTTTTTTTTTTTAAATTAAAAAAATTTTTTTTTTAAATTTCTGAGAGAAAGAGAGACAGTGTGAGCAGGGGAGGGTCAGAGAGAGGGAGATACAGAATCTGAAATAGACTCCAGGCTCTGAGCTGGCTGTCAGCACAGAGCCTGACACGGGGCTTGAACCCACGAACTGTGAGATCATGACCTGAGCCGAAGTTGGACACTTAACCAACTGAGCCACCCAGGAGCCCCTCTTTTTTTTTTTTTTTGTTTTTAAATATTTATTTTTGAGAGAGAGACAGAGTATGAGTTGAGGAGGAGCAGAGAGAGAGGGAGATACAGAATCCAAAGCTGGCTCCAGGCTCCGAGCTGTCAGCAGAGAGCCTGACACGGGGCTTGAACTCAGAACTGTGAGATCATGACCTGAGCTAAGTCGGCGCTCAACTGACTGAGTCACCCAGGCACCCCTTTAGTAGCCCCATTCCTAAGAGAGGAGCCGAACCACAGTTAGGCTGCTGGTAGAATTGGTGAAGTAACGGGTCAAATGTTAGTTGCAGAAACTCTGCCCCAAAGTTTGTCCTTTTATTTAGCTATTTATTGGAACTCCTTTTTGTCAGGCGGTATGGGTCTTAGTAGTGAAAGGCAAATTAATAATCCCGATAATCATAGTATAAGCAGTTACTTCTGTCTTAACTCACTTGCATGATATAGGCAATGCAGTATCTTAAAACTATTTTTGTGCCCTAACCTATCTAGGTCACTGTTCTTAACATGTCCATGCTATGGACACCTTTGACAATCTGAAGCTGATAGACCTCTTATCATAATTATGTTTTCAAATACATAAAATACACAGAATTAGGAAGGAAATCAATTACATTGAACTACAGTTATCAAAAACATTTTTTTTAATGTTTATTTTTGGGAGAGAGAAAGCACACATGTGGGGAGGGGTAATGGGGAGGCTAGAGAGAATCCCAGGCGACTCCACACTGCCACTGCAAAGCCCACGCATGGCGTGAACTCACGAACTGTGAGATCATGACCTGAACTGAAACCAAGAGCAGAGAGCTAAGAAAGTAAGCCACGCTGTTGCCCCTCAAAAACATTTTTTAAAAAGTGGAGCTATAGTAATATGTAGTTTTAAATTAATTCATTAAATTACACCATCCAGTGTAATTATTATAATATTAAAGTAGTAATGAGGGTAAATAGCATTTCAAAATGTTTAATTAAAGTGATGTGGTATGATAAAAATGTGATTTCTGTCCGGAACAAAGGCAGATATTGATGCGGCTGTACATAGCTGCCTCCCTTCATAATGGAAGGAAATGCTAAATTTCAGCCAGAGGTTAGTGAAACTATGAATGTGATTCAAACTCATGGACTTCAAGTTAAGAAGCCCTGCTGTAGAGGATCTGTGCCTCGCTGCTGGGAGCAGTAAATACCACTTTAACACAGTGACTCTTAGGCTCAGTTTTGGAGAAAGCTTTTGCCACGGAGGTGCCACACTTTACAATTTAGAGGAGTTTAAAAGTTATTGGTTGGAGTTTTCAGATCTTTGTTTCCTGCTTGCTGTCTGTATTGATTGCCAGCAGAGGGCAAAAGAAATGAACGCAGCAAATTAACACTGGTGAAAAGTCCAGAGACAGTCCTCTTCTGTATTGTGGAGACACTGACTAAGAATACAGATGGTTATAGTTTCTAAAATTTTTGAATTAATGCAGTCACGTTTTCCTATAGTAAAATTATTTGAATTTCTAGTTCAATAGAATTAAATTTATTAGCATTTCAAAAACAACTGGACTTTCAAGTGTTCGATCATCTGAATAAATTTGGGAATTGTTTGAGAGTAAAAAACCGGATTCTACCAACTGTGTCTGGAGTTGGAAGTCGCATCATCAGTAATTGTGTTTTGTGTTCCCTTCTTGTGGTGGAGGATACCAGCATTGGTGTTGGAGTGGTGGTTCTCTAAATTTTAGTGTGTGTCTAAGAGTCCCCCGAGGGACTTGCACATTCCTAGGTTCCACCCCTGAAGTTAACTTAGGGTGACACTTAGGTGATTCAGAAACACGGGGTCCGGATGGCACTCTGAGAACATTACTCTGGGATTACCTAGGCGTCTGCTGACCAGAGGTGGCATCTACATTCGCTTAAACGTTGATTAAGCTCTTCCATTCCATGCAAAAAGCTCTGTTACTGACTAGTCCCTGGGGCACCTGGGTGGCTCAGTCTTTATGCACCAGATAGCCCTCTTTGAGGTACTCTGTGTCTAGATATCAGTCCTGCCTCTTCCTCCTTTTTTGTGGCATTGGGCAAATTAACCTCTGCCTCAGTTTCCTCGTCTGTAAAATAAGGGTAATATGTAAAATTAAATGAGTTAATATACATAATGGGTTTAGGAACTCTGCCTGGGACAGACAGAAATTTAGACATGTTTACAACATGTTTAGACATGTAGACAACAATTTAGAAATGTTGGCTATTGGGGCACCTGGGAGGCTCAGTTGATTGAGCGTTTGACTCTTGATTTTGGCTCGGGTTATGATCTTCTAGTTCATGGGTTTGAGCCCCAGGTCAGCCTCTACTCTGGCAGTGCAAAGCCTGCTTGGGATTCTCCCTCTCTCCCTGTCTTTCTCTCCATCTCTCTCTGCCTTTCCCCTGCTCATGCGCACAAGTGCATGCGTGCTCTCTCTCAAAAATAAATAAACATTAAAAAAAAGAAATGTTGGCTATTATTAGATATTACTATATCTGTAATTGAAATATAATCAAGGAGGGGTGGCTGGGTGCTCAGTTGGTTAAGCATCTGACTTTGGGTCAGGTACATGATCTTATGATTTGAGAGTTTGAGCCCTGCATCAAGCTCTGTGTTGACAGCTCAGAGCCTGGAACCTGCTTTAGATTCTGTGTTCCCCTCTTTCTCTATCCCTCCCCTGTGCTCGCTAGCTTGGTCTTTCTCTCAAAAATAAACATTAAGAAAATTTTTTTTCTAGTAAAAAAAGAAATAGAATCAAGGAGAATTATATGGGTGTTAGGTAAATGTGACTGTATTTTCCAGAAAGGAAGGTACCTCAAAATGTCATTATATTCATTCCTCTGCCTTCTAAAGACTCAGAGGGGAAAAAAAAATTTTTTTTGATTCCTTTCAACTAAATCCATTTTTTTGATCTAGAAGCTTCTTGTAATCAGACTCCAAGTATTGTAATGGTCTAGTTTAAGTCCATTTTCTCTTGTTCTACCTGGCTTAGACACAGTAGTTGATACAAGAACTCTCATGTTTCTCCTGAATTTTGACTGTATCTGTGGCCTTTAGACAGGTCGTATTTCCCCTGTATTATGGGGAAAGATGGGTAGCAGTTCCTGGGCTTTTGTTTCACTTAGTCACATGTTTCAGGGTTGGTTTTGAATAGAGTTGCCAGAGTGATAGGGATTTATTTTGCCCTAATATTTAACTAGCTGACTATCGTGCTTTAAGATTTAGTATCTAGAAAGCATTTTTGAGGTTTTGAGGAGAGAAACTATAGGTATACCTGATGCTTTTTGAAGCATACTGATAGTGAATCTGGGCAAGACTACCTTGTACTTGAAATACACATGGGGTGAGTACTTGCCTTTCCATCCTGTGTTGATGCCTCTGAGATTCTAAGCAGTTGCTTTATCTGTTTGGCACATGATGATTTTAACTCTGGCGTATAAATGTTAATTTCTTAGTATTTGTTGCAGCCCTTCAGTAATGTCTTCATTTAATTGAACACATATGTATTGAACACACAAGCCATGTGTTTTGGGCACAATGATGATGCTTAGTAACCTTCTGTAGACTTTGTTAGCAGATGTGAGATTGGCAACAAAAAAGAGAAAGTGTGTTAGTACACATAAGTGTTTTGGATAGATAACTTAGAATTTTGCAGTGCTCCATCAGTCTCTGGCAAGACTGTCAGTAGGGGAATATCCACTATAAAACTCTTCCGGTTTTAATTTCCTCCTTTCTTTTTTTTAGACAGTGAGAGGACTAATTCCTCCATGGGACGACTGGATAAAAGTGCTGCTGCTTTATTGCTTTTTGCCCTAACCTGGTTCACACAGGCCTACTGGAGATGCCGTGATTTGAACAAGGAATGAATCTGTGTTCTATAGGTAGTCTGGCTTGTCTGAGGCCAAGATGCCAGAGCCGACTGGTTAGCCTCTGAGCCAGGAGCCAAAGGGGTACTATGCCAGAATTCATCTCAAAGTTTAACAAGGCAGGACTTCTCTGCAGACATTGATCAATAATAATCAGTCAGGAACAGGCTTGAAGGGAGGACAGATGGAAAAGACCAAGAAAACCTGGCATATTCTCTCAGAATTTTGCTTAGCTGATTTTGGTTATATTAACAATCACAGAAAATGTTCCACTCACTGGAGTGGCATATCAATTTGTATAACACAGGAGCTTTAAAAAATTATATATATATGTACATATTTACCCTCATGTCCTGGTACTAGCATTGTGTGTAGTAAAATAAAATGCACAGTTTCCTCCCTCAAGGAGCATATAATAACAAGATAAACGTCACATCTTTTAATTTTTTTAAATGTAAGATACGTGTAATGTGAATAGTAATTTATGTTGCTTTTCTTGAAAGCATTTGACGGTAAAGATGTGGTAATGTCTTCAAGGAGTAAATATTTTATGTTGCATTTATGCTTCTTAGGAGACATCCAAAAGTAATATCCACAGCTTTAAAATAAGTAAAAATGGTCTTTACAGCCCTTCCTTTATAGAAAGGGCATTTTTTTCATGCTTGGGGTAAAGCATTGTGAAGCAATAGTTGCAGAAAGAGTGGAGGTGGGAGATAAAAGCTTAATAGAACAGAGAAGACTATGGAGAAAAAGGCACAAGGGTAACCTATATGTAATCAAGATGTTTATGTGTTTTTTTTAATTAAAGTTTTTTATTTACTTAAATAATCCCTGCACCCCCTTATGGGACTGGAACTCATGACCCCGAGATCAAGAGTCTCATGGTCTTCCTACTGGCACCTCAGCAGTAAGATGTTTAAAGTCGAATAATTTTTCCTTATGCTCCCAACAGTAAATGGGGAAGGAACAGTATAATAAAGATCCCATGGATATAGGAAGATGCTGAGAAAGGATATCTTTGGCCTCAGATTTCAAACTCATTCAGTTCTCCAGAATAGAATTTTAACAGGCAAAATCAACAATCCTTTATTTGGGACAGTGAGAAGAGGGTGCACAGGCTGGCAGCAGGCGCTTCTCCAGACCCCATTTAACCCTTGGGGTAAGAGGGGAACTAAGCTTTTCAAGGAGACACATAGACATGCCATCTTCTCTAGGAGCATTAGATAAGGCAGGTTGGAAGAGACACTGAATTACGAGCAGCTTAACCATTTCTCATCCCTGTTGGCTGGGGAGATGCTAAAGTTTCACATGTTTCTGCTAACTTGGAACATGGCCCTGGCTTCTCTCCCATAGGAAGCTCCTTCCGATCACATAGGAAGAACTTGCCTCAGTCAAAAGATTCCAGCACAGTATCTAGAAAGAGATACTATAAGAAAAAAGGAAATATGGGAAACAAGTGGCAGGTAAAGTAGCCTCACTACAAAAATGTTTTCTTTACCTCAGATGAAAATTAATGGCCAGTTCTGCCACCATAAATGCAGAGAACTTAGGAAAGTAAAGACCTACAAGCAGAGATACAGGAGACAAAGTAAAATAAGGCATGGTGACAGGAGAAAATGCAATATCAGCAGGCAGAGCCCAGGAAAATCGTGAAAGAGAAAATAAAAGTTATCACAGAATTAAAAGCCACATTGAAAAGAGAATAAAAATGAATACAAACTACTGAAAATTAGTGAAGGATAGAGAAGACAGATTGTAAAAATGAAACAAAAGCTCAAATATGTAATTAAAGACTATGGGGAAAAAAATGTTTGAAGTAATGAGTTTAAACCTTATCTCAAGGGGCACCTGGGTGGCTTAGTTGGTTAAGTATCTGACTTGATTTTGACTCAAATCAAGATTTTGTGAGCCCCATGTTAGGCTCTCAAACAATGTGGAGCCTGTTTAAGATTCTGTTTCTCTGCCTCTCTCCTGCATGCACATGTGTGCACACTCTCAAAAGAAAAACCTAAAAAAATCAAGAAAAATGGACACAAAACAATTGGCACTGAAAACTTTTCTAGGAAGATTTCTTAATTTTAAGGGTGAGGAAAGAATCTTTTGGGCATCCAGGCAAAACAGTTGAGTCCTCTTGAAGAGAAGGAGAAATTAAATAAGCCTTACCACGTTTGAGGACAGAAGGTAATGGAGTAATGTCTACAAGTCTGCAATTATTATAGATTGTCCACTATAAATACTTGAGAATATGCTTAATCACATATAAGATTTATATTGTAAAAATAATGCACTTTTTAAAAAGATAATTTACAGAAATTGACCACATATTAAGAAAAACCTTTTACATTAAGGGAAGTCAACTGATTAGTTAAAAATACTGTATATCAGGCACGCCTGGGTGCCTCGGTCGGTTAAGCGTCAGACTTCAGCTCAGGTCACAATCTCACCGTTCATGGGTTCGAGCCCCGCATTGGGTTCTGTGCTGGCAGCTCAGAGCCTGGATCCTGCTTCCGATTCTGTGTCTTCCTCTCTCTCTGCCCCTCCCCTGCTCATGCTCTGTCTCTCTGTGTCTCAAAAAATAAATAAACTATTAAAAAAATTTTTTTTAAATAGTATGTATCAGGGGTACTTGGGTGGCTCAGTCAGTTAAGCGTCTGACTTTGGCTCAGGTCATGATCTTGTGGTTCATGAGTTTGCGCCCTCACATCAGGCTCTGTGCTGACAGCTGAGAGCCTGGAGCATGCTTCATATTCTATGTCTTCCTCTCTCTCAGCCTCTCCCCTGCTCTCACTCTGTCTCTCTCAAAAATAAACATTAAAAATACTAATAAAAAATACTACATATCAAAACCTAAGGGAAGATTAGGAAACTTAAGCCCAGGTATTATAAATGACTTGCCCAAAGTGACATAGATGGTAAAAATAGGGCCAGAATTGGAATACTGTTTGTCACCAGAGTCTTATAAATATATACAAATGTCAAAAAAAAATTAAGAGGAAAAAGAATGTGTTGAAAAATAGTAACAGTTGCTCTACCAGATAACAATAAATATACTGGAATTGGTATAGTTACAGCCAGAGACATTGGTGGAACTACATGTTCCAAAGCAGGTCTGAATATATATAGAAATGTAGTATGTGGTAAGATAGAACCTTAATTCACTAGGAAAGAAATTAATGAATTGTATGGCATAGTTGACTGTTCATATGGCAGAAATATTTAGAGCTCTCTAATTCACGTTGTATGAAAATTCTAGATCAAATGTTTACATATTAAGAAAAGCCCCACAAGCAATAATAGAAGAAAATTGATTAGAAGTGTGTATTGAGGCAGTGGGGGTGAGTAGAGGAGAAAGCAGTCTTAAAATGAATCATTAAACCCAAAGTCAAATAAGGAAAAGATTGACATTATGGTACGTACAAATAAAGCATTTTTATGTGAAAAGGTATGTGGTGGACAAAGTCAGAAGGTTCAGAACATGATAGGTTAATTTACTCAGTGTGATAGAAACATGGTAAAGTATAAGTAGCCAGTTCAGGGGCGCCTGGGTGGCTTACTCAGTTAAGCGTCGACTTTCGCTTAGGTCATGATCTCGCGGTTCGTGGGTTCGAGCCCCGCGTCGGGCTCTGTGCTGACTGCCAGCTCGGAGCCTGGAGCCTGTTTCAGTCTATGACTCCCTCTCTCTCTGACCCTCCCCTGCTCACGCTGTCTCTCTCTCTCTCTCTCTCCCAGAAATAAATAAAACATTAAAAAAAAAAATAGCCAGTTCATAGGGGAGGGAATGCAAGTGCTCAATAAATAGGAAAAGATGCTCAACCTCACAGTTAACGGAAATGAGAATTGGCCTTGTGATTTTTTTTTTTCTTTTCAAATATATAAAAATTAAGTTAACTGCTTCTAGTATTGTTGATGGTATGAGGAAATGAACACTTGTACATATGCTGATAGGGAGGTGAATTGCTACAGCCCATTTGCAAAGTAAATCAGCTTCCCTTAAAATTAAAAATGTGCATACCTTGGGATGCCTGGCCGGCTTGGTTGGTAGAGCTAGCACATGCGACTGTTGATCTCAGGGTCATGAGTTCAGGCCCCAGGTTGGGCATGGAGACTACTTAAAGATAAATAAATAAAATAAAGCAAGTATTGCTGCGTTAAAAAAATAAATAAAATGTGCATACCTTCTAATACAGCAATCGCGTTCTTCGGATTTGCCTCCAGAAATAAAGATAGCAAGCAGTACATAAGCATGTATTACAAGTCGTGTAAGAAGTAGTAATGGCAAAAAAAGGGACACAACATACATCACTAGAGTTGTTAAACCACATAATATGGTACATTTATTCCATGAAATACTATGCATTGATTAAAGAATGAGTCGAATCTATGTATTGACCTGAGGGGTATCCATTATTTTGTTAAATTAATGAAAAGATTTATAGCATTGGATGTGGTATTCCATTTTTCTAAAAGTTGAAGGAAAACCCTGCACTTAATGTGAAGCAACATACACTAAATAATTGTGATGTACTGGGGGTTCGATAGGGGGAAATTATTCACTTCTTTTGTATACCTATACTTTGGTTTTATGCAATGGTCATACATTTTATAATTCTTACAATCTATAAGAGTTATTTTATTTTATTTTATTTTTTTTTTTTAAATGTTTAATTTATTTCTAGCAGAGAGAGAGAGACAGCGTGAGCAGGGGAGGGTCAGAGGAGAGGGAGTCACAGACTGAAACAGGCTCCAGGCTCTGAGCTGGCAGTCAGCACAGAGCCCGACGCGGGGCTCGAACCCACGAACCGCGAGATCATGACCTAAGTGAAAGCCGGACGCTCAACCGACTAAGCCACCCAGGCGCCCCTATAAGAGTTATTTTAAAAAATGAAATAAACCCAATTGAAAGATCATTTAGTTAGAACTTGTAAGCCTGAGCAAGAAAATGATAGAAGATATAATGGTAAGGGGTTTAGGGTAGAATTTTGGTGTTTAAATTCTATCAGTTACCCCCTTTCCCCTTGGGAGCTTCTTATCAAGGAAGTTATATACCAATAATAAGAGCCAAAGGAGAAATCTGGCCTCACCCTAGTAATGGCTGAACAAGCACCTCCAGTGTGGTACTATTACCTGGTAAACTAAGTTGGAGAAATGCAGATTGGCCTTAAAGCCCAAGTGACACTTTCTGTTTTTCCATGTCTAATTTATGGGCAGACCCAATCTGATCTCACCTACTCAGCTGAAGGTAGAGAGAAGCTAGAGAAAGGATGGCCAGACCCATAATAAGTAGGCTGATTTGCCTCTCCACGTGGGAACAGGATGGGCAGAAGAGAGCAGTCATGGCTGCCTACCAGAGCGGTCAGGCCCCTAGTGAGACATGTCCGTATGCCTGGCTCAGGCTTTGGCCAATTTAGCAATTGGAACTAGTTACAGGTGGGGATGGAAGAAAAGAACCTCACCCTCGGTCCAGTGGGAGACAGGGACAGACACTCCTTTTCCTATGGGCATAGGTGGACATATGGAGTAGGAGGAGGGGGGTGTGAAGATGGAAAGTGCTATTAATGGTTTTGTAAGACTATGGCCAAAAGCCTAGATGAAGCATTTGTTTTTTTAAATGTTTTATTTATTTTTGAAAGAGAGAGGGACGGGCAGAGAGAGAGGGAGACAGGATCCAGAGTGGGCTCTGCACTGACAGCAGCAAGCCCACGTGGGGCTTGAACTCACAGACCTGTGAGATCATGACCTGAGCTGAAGTAGGACACTCTACTGAGTGAGCCACCCAGGCACCTTTGAAGGATAGGTTTTGGGAGTTTTTTTGTTTTTTAAGAATTTTTATTTTTTACTTATTTTTTAATGTTTTATTTATTTTTGAGAGAGAGAGAAAGAGGCAGCATGAGCAGGGGAGGGTCAGAGAAAGAGGGAGGCACAGAATCCGAAGCAGTCTCCAGGCTCTGAGCTAGCTGTCAGCACAGAGCCCAATGCGGGGCCCGAACCCATGAATCATGAGATCATGACCTGAGCCGAAGTCAGACACTTAACTGACTGAGCCACCCAGGCACTCCTGAAGCATAGTTTTAAGGGAAAACAAAGTGTCAAACTTAAGTGGAAAATATGAATAATTAAATTCCTAAAGATTTTTTGAAGAATTGAAAATGTAGTCAAAGATCTACCCCCCCCAAAAGACACCACCTTCAGAGTTTTATGGGCAGATTTACCAAAGGAAATATGTAACAAAAGCACAGTAATCATCCATAAGAATTCTTAAAAATCAATAAGAAAAAAGAGAGACACAGTTCCATAAAATATACTGCGCAGATGTTTTAAGTTGGTGGTTTTTTTTTAGTGTGATGGTGAAGAGCTTGGGTTGTGGGATAAGACTACCTATATTTAAAAGGCAGGTTCATGTTGTGGGCAGGATACTTATCGTGTCTTTTACTCAGCATCTCAGGAAAGTGGGAAGAAGAATAGTGCCTACCTCATGAAGATGTTGAAAGGGTTAAATGAGTTAGTGCATGTAAAGCATTAAGCATGGTGCTTGTACTTGATCCACCATAAGCAGATAGATAATTAACAATGATTACTGTTAATCTGAAGTATAAATAGTAAACATGCTCAGCCTCATGAGTAAAATGGCGAAATACCATTTTTGTCCTCTAATTAGCAAAAATGTAAAAGATTATTTTCGGTATTTTAAAAGTTATGGAGGGGTGCCTGGGTGGCTCAGTCGGTTAAGCGTCCGACTTTGGCTCAGGTCATGATCTCGCGATTCGTGGGTTCAAGCCCCGCGTCAGGCTCTGTGCTGACAGCTAGCTCAGAGCCTGGAGCCTACTTCGGATTCTGTGTCTCCCTCTCTGACCCTCCCCTGCTCACACTGTCTCCCTCTCTCTCAGAAATAAATAAAAAAAATTTTTTTTTAAAAAGTTATGGAGAAATTGGCACTTTCATATACTGTTCATGAAAGCGTAAGTGGAAGCAGCCTTTTTGAAAGGTGTTGGATCGAATCTCTTAACTTTTTAAGCTTAACACACATTATCTCATAGTTTCTGTGGTATTAACATTTAAAATGTGATGCAACAATTACACTGCTAGCAATCTATCCAATAAAGCATTTGCACATGTGTACAAAGTATTGTTTATAATAGCCAAACAATGGGATATAACCACAATAACTATGAATGATTAATAAATTATGGTGTGCTTAACCCAGCCTGCTGTAGAAGAATGAGCTAGAACTGTTATGCTGACATGGGAAGACCATCCAAGATAATTTGTTAAGAGCAGGTTGCAGAAGCCTCTTTTATGTTTCTTCAAACAGCCCACCAGACACATATGCATACAGATGCACAGAGAACCATTTGGAAAGATGCACACCAAACTGGTTTGAGAATAAGTCGAATTGGGGGTGTAGTTAATGGGGGACTTTACCACTTCTCTCTGTATTATGTGTATATTCACAGAGAACCCCCATTCTCTTTTGTCATCGCATTATAAACATGTGAGCATCTGAACAAAAAATACTCATGGGTAACAGTGAGAGCCAGGTGTTACTCCTCTCAGTACTTGGTTGGCAGCTTGAAGCGGAAGAGCTAAAGTCAGGTTAAGGATAAAACACAGGTCTGTGCAAACACATGAAACCTTGGGAAGATCAGAAAAACTTAAATCCCAGCCATTACCTACTTCTTCCCTGGATTAGGTACTGTTGTGCAGAGGTTGTCAAACCTCTCCCCAGGAAGGTTCTTAAGAATATAGATTCCCAGGCCCTACTTGACATTTGTTGAATCACAGTTGGGGCCCCCCAAGAATGAGTAAAGCACTCCAGGTAAATCTGATGGCCAGATTTGGAGACCATTGCTATCTGCAATACAAGCAGATGCAGGACAGGCCCTGTTTTTAAGGCATTTACCAAGTGAAATAGAAGCATGTAAGTGCTTTCATGAGGCAGTATGGGGTTAGTCACCAAATGGATGGTATAGATTGGTACTGAAAGATCACCATACCAGGAAGGCTACAGATGGTTCATGAAGGAAGTGAGACACCGTAGTAGTATTAAAATCTCACAGGGGCGCCTGGGTGGCTTAGTCGGTTAAGCGTCCGACTTTCACTTAGGTCATGATCTCGTGGTTCGTGGGTTCGAGCCCCGCGTCGGGCTCTGTGCTGACTGCCAGCTCAGAGCCTGGAGCCTGTTTCGGTCTGTGACTCCCTCTCTCTCTGACCCTCCCCTGCTCACTCTGTCTCTCTCTCTCCTAGAAATAAATAAAAACATTAAAAAATTAAAAAAAAAATAAAAATAAAAATTCACACACCAAGTATGGCGCTAGTCTAAGTAATTTACTTACAAAGGTTGTTTACATACAGAGTGTTACAAAGAACTCAATGACATAGGTGTTGTGAATGTCTTCACTTTACAGATTGGAAAATCAGTTTAGCAAAGTTAAGTAACACGGCCAAGCGAGCCTATAGTGAGCAAGCTGTAGGTAAGGGGCCCTGAATGCCTATGCCACTGTGCTAGATTAAAATTGGGTGGGATTTGGGTTGATGGAAAGGAGGTGGGAGGGTTTTACAAGCATAGAGGGCAGTGTAAGGAAAGGAACCTGGAAAGGATGAGAAGTAGTGACTAGATAAACAAGAGAGGAAGTACGGCAGGCTAGGGCCAGGTGGTAGAAAGCCTTAAATGTCTGGTTGAGAGGACCCTAAGTGGCAAATGCTCACAGGATCTGATATTTCGAGGTTGGCGAGAAATCTCTGATGACTTGAAAGGCAGCTTTTAGAAGGGAGTGTAGTGTTTTCTACATTTTACCGCACGGCGTTATCTGTGTTATTAGATCGATATTGTCTCTTGCTCTTGCTGCAATATCCCCAGCACTTAGAATAGTGCCTGACACCAAGAAGCCATTCGTTACAATTTGTTGAATAAATACGTGAGTGAACTATCTGGCTCAGAATCTGGATGAGAGGCTGATTCTTTATTCTGCCCAGTGCACCCCCAGAACTTCTCATCTGTTTTCTCCTCCCTCCTCCACCAAGGCTGATGCCCATTTTCCCTATTCCATCTAGAATCTTCGTTCTTTATTTTCTGCAAAGGTCAGAATTTTAAATTCTCAAGGAACTTCATTTGGTCAGAAGCCCTCTTGTGGCCATCTCTGTCCCTTGCCCTTCTTACTACCTGCCACCATTGGCCCTTAACCTTTGTCAGTTTTCCTGTGGATCTCAGGGCTGAGCCCCCTGCCAGGCAGACAGCCCTGCCCAGCATAACCAGGCCTCATACTCTTACCTCCAAGGCCTTATAGTCTGCTGCCTTCTCAGACACCTGCACAGGGGAAGGCCCACCTGGGTCCTCAGTTTCCTTTCAGGGCTCTGCAGCCTGCTCTAGGCACATCTTCCCGGCCGCATTTACACTGCTCTTTCAGATGGTTCCTCAAACAGGTGTCCTCACTGCCACCACCCAGATCATTTAGTTTGCTGCATTAGTATACTCAACTGCCTGGGTGCCTATTCTTTCTTCTTAGCTTCCCCAGAACCTTTCCACAAAGACTGCTCAAATCCTATCTCTACTTTTCCTCACTTGCCCGCTTTGAATTATTGCTCTTTCCTCTAAACTATTATCAATTAACTGTTAGAAATAAGGAGCTTATCATGTCTCACCTGTGACATCACTTTTATTGCTATCTTAGGTCAGTGTTATTGGGTTTTAGGGCATTGGGGTTTTTTCTCCTTTTACATTTTCATACATCATCTATGTATGTACGAACATGATATGGTTTTTGAAAGCTCATAGATGTTCCATAAAAATGAATCGATTTATTCATCTAGGTTTTTAAAAGTCAGACATGGGGGCGCCTGGGTGGCTTAGTCGATTAAGTGTCCGACTTTCGCTTAGGTCATGATCTCGCGGTTCGTGGGTTCGAGCCCCGCGTCGGGCTCTGTGCTGACTGCCAGCTCAGAGCCTGGAGCCTATTCCGGAGTCTGTGTCTCCCTCTCTCTCTGACCCTCCCCTGCTCACGCTGTCTCTCTCTCTCTCTCTCCTCTAGAAATAAATAATAAATAAATAATAAAAGTCAGACATGGATGGCAAGATATATACATAGAAAAACTTAGGCATCTATAAAAAACTACAAACCAGTAACTAAATTAGCAAAAGTTACAGGATTCGCATTAATTCCAAAGCCGTTAGGAGCTTCAGAGGTAGCAATAAACAATTGGAAATGGAATTTTTAAAACAATTTCATTTATAATAGGCTAAAAACACTTAAGAATAAGGTTAATGAAAAAAAATGCAATACCAGTACACTGAAAAGTTCAAAACATTGCTGAGAGAAATGAAAGAAAGTCTAAGTAAGTGGAGAAATATGCTGTTTCATGGGCCAGATAACTCATTATTGTTAAAAGAGCAGGTTTTCCAAATTGATTTATAGATACAACGTAATCCCCAGCTGAATCTCAGCAGGATTTTTGTAGAATTTGACAAGCTGGTTCTAAAATGTATGCAGAAGAGCAGATATGTGGAATAGCAAAATGATTCTGAAAAATAATACCAGAGTTGGAAAACTTACACCGTAAGTTGCAGAACTTCACTGGAAAGCTGCTAGAGTCAAGATGATGTGGAACTGGTAAATGGATAGGCATATAGATCAATGGGACAGAATAGAGACTCTAGAAATAGATGTGCAAGTACACAGTCAGTGAATTTTCTGCAAAGAGACCAAAGTAATTCAAAAGGAGAAAAGGTAGTTTTCATCACATGATGCTGGGACAACTAGACATTTTATATGTGAAAAAAAAAAAGTGAACCTTGATTCATACTTGGCATTCTAAAAAGCAGTTACCTTGAAATGGTATCATAGGCTTAAATGTAAAGCCTAAAACGATAAAACTGTTAGAAGAAAACAAAAAATCTATGACCTGAGTTGGGGCAAGGATTTCATAGCAAGGACACAAGACCATGAGTAAGAAAAGAAAAGAAAAACGATAAACTGACATCAAAATTTAAAACTTCTGTTCTCCAAAGAACACTGGGGGGGAAAGAATGACAGGACAGCCACAGACTATGAGAAACTGCTTGCGGAACACATGAGCAAGGGCTTGCATCCAGAATATGCAAAGCACTCTCAAAACTCAGTACAGAAGAAAACATTCTGGTGTAGATGAAGTGCATCTACTCTGTAAGATCCAGTAATGGTGGACACGTATCATTATACATTTGTCAAAGTCTACAGATCATACAACACAAAGGGTGAACTCTAAACTGTGGACTTTGGGTGGTGGTGATGTGTCGGTGTAAGTTTATCCACCACAAATGGACCACTTTGGAGTAGGTACTTTGAGAGTGGGGGTTGTGTACGTGTGGGGGGACAGGGTATAATGGGAATGCTGTACTTTCTGCCCAGTTTTTCTGAGTCTAAAAAAATCAAGTCTTTTTTAAAAAGACAAAATTATCTGAAAAGATTTCAACAGAGAATAAACAGGGATGGCAAATAAGCACTTGAAAAGATACTATAGTTGTTACTAGGGAAATGCAAATGAAAATACTGCTACAGGTCTATCAGAATGATTTTTTTTAAAATTCGGAAATACCAAGTGCTGACAAGGATATGGAGTGTTTAGAACTCTCGTATATTGCTAGTGGGAACGCAGAACAACACAGCCACTTTAGAAAACAGATTACCAATTTTGTTTTTAATAGCAATGACTGACTTTAAAGATGTTTTAATTTCTTTTTTGAGAGAGAGGAAGGGGCAGAGAGACAGGGACAGAGGATCCGAAGTGGGTTCTGCTGACAGCAGAGAGCCAGATGCGGGGTTCGAACTCATAAACTGTGAGATCATGATGTAAGCTGAAGTTGGATGCTTAACTGACTAAGCCACCTGGGCACTTTGTGTTTTAATAAAGCTAAAACTACATTTATAACACGACCCAGCAAATCTACTCTTAGTTGTCTACCCAAGAAAAATGAAAACTTGTCTAAGAAAAACTTACACATAAATATTCATAGCAATATTTATCATGGTCTCGAACTAGAAATAACCTGAAAGTTCATCAGCTGGTAAATGGATAAATATAGTGCTTCCACATAATGCAATGTTTTCAGTAATAAGGGAGAAGACACTACTGGTAACACACAACAACGTGACCAAATCTCAGGAGCATCATGCCGAAAGCAGCCAGTCACGACTCAATGCCACGATTCCATTTGTGTGGTATTACAGGAGGGGCAAAACTAGAGATTAGTGGTTGCTTGGGGTTTAGAAGCAAGGGACTAACTGCAGAGAAGCCCAAGAAAACTTTCTGGGGTGATAGAAATGTTCTATATCTTAATTGCTGCGAGGGGTTACCCAGCTGTATAGCTTTGCAAACGTATACATTCGAAATCATTAAACTGTATGCTTAAAGTAAGTTTTACTGTATGCAGTTGTACCTAAATAAAATTCTTTAAAAAAGAAATGGGCAGGAAGATATGGTATCTGAGACTGAAGTCAGACAACAGTAGAAGGAATTCTGTTTTTCTGCAATGTGGTGTGCTTATCCATTTCTTAAGGATCTTTACCAAAAATTCCCCATTCCATCTTCCAGTTAGTGTTCAGAACAAATGTATATTGAGTGGCATTTCTTATGGAGCCAGACTGAGTTTGACAGCAAAGAATGTAGGTTAATATTGGTCCATATCCACTCTAAGAAAAAGTAGCTAGAAATCAGGGAACTTTCCCATCAATGGCAACCTTTTTTTTTTTTTTTAAGATTTATTTATTTTTGAGACAGAGGGGGTGACACTGCGCTGACAGCAGTGAGCCCAATGCGGGGCTCAAACTCACGAACTGTGAGATCATGACCTGACCTGACATCAGATGCTCAGCCAACTGAGCCACCGAGGTACCCCTGCAGCCATTTTATGCCAGTTACAGCGATTTGCGTTCTTGAATGCTCATCTGACACATGTTCGTGACACATGTTACTAGTGAGTGTGTTGGGAGATGGGGGGAAGGATTTGATGTGTTTGATACTGCTCCAGAAAAACAAATGTTTACGTGGTTCAATTTGGTTATTTTACAGGTTCAGCTCGTTGGCTTAGATGAAGAGAGTTCAGAGTTTATTTGTCGAAACACTTTTGACCATCCTTACCCCACTACAAAGCTCATGTGGATCCCCGACACAAAAGGCGTCTATCCAGACCTACTGGCAACAAGTGGCGACTATCTCCGTGTGTGGAGGGTAAGCAGGTGCTCAGTTAGCAGCCAGACCAATGGGCTTTCTCCGTGTCAGCTGTTTACTAAGAAGCATGGTGTCACAGAGAACAGACTGGGGTTGGTGGCAGCGAGTGTCATCGTAGCCCGACAGAAACCACAGGTAGCAGATCTGGGATGACCTTGTTTGGCTCAGCGGATTTCTTAATAAATCTAGTCAAGATTCTTTGAAGTCCTGCTGTGGTCAGGCTCCAGTCAGCCTTGAACTTGAGGCTCTGTTAACCTGAGGAAATGAAGGTAAACTGGGAGTGGGGTGGGATAGGGGGGATATTTGAGGCTTCTCATTCTGTCTGTAGCCAAGATATTTTTGAGTAAATTAAAAATAAAAGCAAGCCACTGATGCTAGTAAAGTATGTGAGTGAATTGTGGAACCTCACCCCCTCTCTCAGCTGAGCTGGTCATCAGCGCATCTCTTGTAGCCTGGAGGTGTAGTGCCCAGCCAGGCAGGGTACAGAGATTCTCGGCTGGACAAGGTGAGAAGACCTGTCCTCTAGGAAAACCAGGGGGTGAAAAATTTGGAAAACAAAGCTGGGCAGAGGAGAAAGCTTGGAAAGTAGTAGTGTCCATGGAGTTCCTCTGGATTTTATTATTCTGTATGATAAAAATGTTCTTCCCCTACGCCTTTTGTTTAGTAAGATAATGTCTAAACAGAGCTTTTAAAGGTTTTCTGTGAAGATTAGCCTAGCTGATTTTTAAAAATTATTGTTCCTTCAGGTTGGTGAAACAGAAACCCGGCTGGAATGTTTGCTAAACAATAACAAGAACTCTGATTTCTGTGCTCCCCTGACATCCTTTGACTGGAATGAGGTGGATCCTTATCTGTTAGGTAAGGGAGCGAGGAAGTGCATATTCCAGTTTGAAGAAGCAAAGATAACATTTCCTCAGAAATAGCACTGGGCCTGAGGTACATGCATGCATCCTAGATGGAGCCAAGAGGGAAAGAGGCAAAATATGGGATGTGGTCATTAATTCTTCATATGGAGTGAGCTTCCCATGTGTGTATATCTTGTCTCTCTAGTCAGCAGAGTGAAGGTCCCGGGGTAAAGATTGAATACTTGATTCATGTTGGCTCTCCCGGCACCTTTCCCATGCTAGCAAGTGTCCATGGTGTGTCCTCTCCTGGGCCAAACAGGAGTGGGTGCAAGGAGGGAGGCCTTACTCCTGTCAGCCATTGACTTGCACTGGCTGTTTCCAGGTACCTCGAGCATTGATACGACTTGCACCATCTGGGGGCTGGAGACAGGGCAGGTGTTGGGCCGAGTGAATCTTGTGTCTGGTCATGTGAAGACCCAGCTGATTGCGCATGACAAGGAGGTAATGATACCGTTCCTCTTCTTTTTTCTTCACCTACTCTCTGTGCCTTCAGTTCAAGGTCAGACTGTTCTCTCACTATTCTGCAAAGTATGTGGAGAATCATAATATGATGCCAATGTCTTCTTGTTGAAATTAAAAATAGTAATGTTTCAAAAATAGCAGGGAGGAACACTTGTAAACTAATGTTTATGTGGGGCTTTTTTTGGCTGATATAAACAACCTAATCTGCCATGTATAGGTTTTTGTGCCACAGATTGCTGGTTTGTAATAATGAACTCTCTTATAGACAAACTTGGACCTGATGTGATTCAAAAATAACACTTATCTTGAAATATATTTACTTTTTGGAGGGAAGTGGAGGGGAAACCAGGAAGAGGGAAAATTTCTTAGCAGACAAACTTATATCATCATTTTTTCTCTCAACTTGGTTTACGAAATTCTAGAATGTTCCTTAATATTTGCAATACAATTTGGAATGGAATATGGCTTATTTTCATGGTGATGTTTCTCCTGCGCTTATTGGAAAAGCTAGGGAGAGCTATTTGTGATTGTGTTTGGATCAAAGCATTCTTCTGAGCAGTGCTTTTGGAAACTGGTCATAAATCTTTTCCTCCCAGAGCTGCTGCATGCTCCTCGTACTCTGATTTCCTGTGGGTAGTGTTTCCTTTTCTTTTCTCCCTTACCCTGCACAGCAAGGAGTATTAGTACAAATAAAAAGAAAGCCTTGACCTCAGGTCAGACACTTGAGGTTGTCCTCAGAATGGGAAGATGGTGACCAGGTTATCACTCTTAGTAAAGGCTTGGTCTTTGGCTTTCTGCAACCCTAAAGATAAGATCTGTTACAAGACTGCTGGACTTGGTTGCTCCTAAGCCAAAGGGCAAAGGAAAAGTTTGTCCTACAGAGAGAACCAGTAAAGAACTTCTGGAAGCCCTCTTGGCATCAAGTGGAATAGGTTACTACATTTTAGTTATGTGACAACTTAGCCTGCTCTTCTCTGTCAGGATCCAACCCAGACAACTGAAACTACTCTAAATATTAAACATGGGTTTTAACCTAAGGCATTGCCCACAGGGACCATGGGTGAAGCTGGGAAGCCTTACTGGCAACAGTGAGGTAATGGGGGGAATAGAAGTGTGAAGCTGCTACTGCCTGGCGGCCACAGGGGCCAAGAAGCCCAGGAGCTGTGTCTCCCTGGCAGAAGGTAAAACCATGGAGAGGATACAGCCACTGCCAGAGACACGTGAGAGAACAGAGAGAGGGGATGAGAAACACCTTAGCTTCTCCCTACCAGGAACAAGGGCCAGGAATGGGTCTTAACAGCAACCCGGCCCTGGGCCAGCACCCTGGCCTTGAAGAAACAAACCTGGGAGGGTGGCTCTCAGAGAAGCAATAACACCTCCTAGGCCTTTGCTTTTCTTAGTCCACCTCTCTCTGTCCAAGTGGAGACTTGTTAGGAGGTTCTTGTTGCTGCCTGCCCCGGGGTGTGGGTAGTGCATATCCAGGACTAGTCACCTTCCCTTGTTTTATGATGTTTTATAATGAAATTCCGGGTAGAACACGGCTGACGGAGCAGTCACTCAGAGCTGAGAGAGCTTTACACAGTCGGCCACATTGCCTGCAGCGCCTGATCGCTTAGCGATGCAGCTGTGGCATCCCTGTCCCCAGGAGTTACTTGGAGCCACCTGTGGGGTACACATCTTGTAAACGGCCCTTGCTGTAACGTAGCTGGACAGTGCTAGACAGAGCCTAGACCTGCCAGGCCTCCTCGTGATAACCGGCCCAGTTTGCATTTGAACCACTCCTAATTCCTACCATAGAAGGAGAAGCTCAATGTCTTCATCGTCAGTCAGAGAAAAAGGAATTTATGAAGTTGAATAGAAATAGATGCTCCTTTGGCAATGTCCCTTAGGAAGAGCCTCAAGAAGGCTGGAGTGACCGTATTTAGTGGAGTTGCCACTCATGTTTCCCAGGAGTCAGCTGTTACTGTCCTTGACCCCAGAAGGTCCTTGGCATTTGTTTTTCAGTTTTTCTCTCTCTCTGCTCTGGTGCTCTGGCTCTGACTTTGTCTGTCTCTCCTTGTCCCTTTCTTTCTCTGAAGCTCTCTGTTGCTCTCTGCCTCTGATTTTTCATAGATATTAGTGGTGCAATGTGTGCGGCAAGTAATAAATGCAGAAAATAATGATTCAAAACCTAAATTGATTCACTTCTGAACACAGACCAACTAGGAGAAGAAACTGAGCATGTCCTAGAATAAGTGAGTGACACTAAACCCCTTTGTGCATATAGGAACACCTGAGTCTGCCATGATTCAGAACTGCTATTCTTTCTTGAAAATGAGTCTCAGGTCCAAGTTTCACAGCAGAACCAGTCTGCCTGCTATTAAGTGGCCACAGGAGGACTGCTTCCACCTTTCAAACTGATGGCCTTAATGTGGTGGTCGTGGATCTGTCTCTGATCATGCACAAAAAAAAGCCACCAAAGCCCAGGAAATAAATGTCTCAATTTTATACTGTGGCAGAAGACAGCTCCTGACTTACAGCATACAGCAGCCTTGCTCGGACTTGTGCCCTGCTGCTCAGCGGGTATATGTTCTTTGCTTTATCACAAGGGTTGGAGGAAAAAGACTTGGAAGCCAGGAGTTCAGAAGCCAGCCAGTTTGTGTAGCAGAATGATCTTCATTCTTTGGAAAGTCACTGATGTTAGAGCTCTCAGCTGCCAGTACTCACAGATACTGCTTGGCTTTATTTACCACCTCCTGTGTCGTGAAGGGGGTTTAGGTGAGCTAGGGATAGCAGAGTTCCCTGCTACCAGAATCTGACTCAGGCTTCTTATTCACCAACAGGTCTATGATATTGCATTTAGTCGGGCTGGGGGTGGCAGGGACATGTTTGCCTCTGTGGGCGCTGATGGCTCGGTGAGGATGTTTGACCTCCGCCATCTAGAACACAGCACCATCATTTACGAAGACCCACAGCATCATCCACTACTTCGGCTCTGCTGGAACAAGCAGGACCCGAACTACCTGGCCACCATGGCCATGGATGGAATGGAGGTGAGTACCCTGCTTCAGGCTGATGTAGGCCTGGCCACCAAACTGTGGGACTTTTTAGTGTATCTGGAAGAGTGGTTCTCAGCTGGTGGCAGTTTTCTCTCCAGTGGATTTTTGGAAGCATCTGGAGACATTTCGGGTTGTCCCAGCTTGGGGGCGGGGGGTGGGGGGTGCTACTGGTATCTAGTAGGCAGATGCTAGGGCTACTGCTAAACGTCCTGCAGTGCACACAACAGCCCCCAGTAAAGAGTTATCAGATCCCAAATGTCAATAGCGGCAAGATTGAGAAAGCTTGATCTAGAATAAGGACTGTGTGTTAAGAACTTTTAATATTTGGAGCACTGGAGTTGGAGCCAAGAAAAGCAATGTCTAAAAAGTAAACCAAATTATATGTGCTTATGGTGCTAAGTAGAGAAACAGGCAGTTTTCTCCTTCTCTAGTCTGGACAGATTTGTCCAGCTCTAGCAAACACACATGGAAATGGCAACTCTCTGTAGCCTGTTACTTGATAAAAGCAGTGAGGTGTGGGTGGAGATGATAACAGTGACGAACTTTTGGTGAAGCCAGTACCTCAGACTTCTTACATTTCACATTCTGCTTTGGAGGTTATGGGGAGAGGGCTGTCACTCAGTCAGCTGAGCATACACAGAATTCTTAGCACATGCATCTAATAGAACTTGGTGGATTATCCAAATTCATGTTACCTCTTCTGCTTCTCGCCTTCAGTCCTAAGGCCCTGTGTTGTTTGAGATATAGACTATAAACTACCTGGGTCGTCGTCTTTTTCCTCAACCTTCTAGCTTCTTTTGGGACCAAGGTCCTCCGTCTCTAATGGTCTTTTCTTTAAATCCACAAATGAACAAGTTATGCTTTAGAGGTTTTTTTTTTGTTGTTGTTGTTTTGTTTTTCTTCTTGTGAAGTGTCTTGTTTTCCTGTTACACCCTGAAGTTCCTCGGCCTTTTACTTGTTATTTCTACAGGTAGTGATTCTGGATGTCCGAGTTCCCTGCACACCTGTCGCCAGGTTAAACAACCACCGAGCATGTGTCAATGGCATTGCTTGGGCCCCACATTCATCCTGCCACATCTGCACTGCAGGTAATCATGGTGGTGGGGGATGGGGAGGGAGAGGTCAGATCTTCTTCCTGTCTCCTTAGAATTGTAATCCTTACTATTTTCTAAGGACGGTTTAGAGCTTTAACAAAGGAACTCAATTGGAAGCTTCCCTTCATTTGTAAAATTGAAGCATTCCAGATTTCCAGATGACCTTGTACCTCCATGATAGCAGAGCTTCTTCTGTATACTGTTCACATCATGTATCAGCTGTAGGCTGTGCCTCACACCTATACTCCCTGGGGACACACAACGAACTTGCAGTGGGCTCTGGATGTGTTGAAGGCACAGCATGGCCTCATCAGTAGTATGTGACTTGCAGTCGCCATCTCACCATTTGCCAGACCAAAAACTGTACCCCTTAAATATATACAGGGTGTCAATATGCTTTTATTCTGGAAATAATATAAGTCTGTTATTAAAAATTAAAGTAATACCGAGGTATATAAAATAGGAAGGTGAAAGTTCTCTTTTCTCCTTCCTGCCCTGTTTCCACCTCAGTCCCATCCTCCATAGATGTGACCTCTAACAACAGTGTGTCTCCTTAGAGACCTTTTTATGTGGGTACGTGCATATCCCCCAGTATGAATGTCGGTCCTTCATTTTACACAGATAGGATTCCACTCACCCCATCGTGTTCTGCTCCTTATCTTTTTCAGTGTCTTGGGTTTCCTTCTAACATACTTTGTACTCTCCTTGCTAATCAGTAGCATCCTTATTTCCTTGTTCATTATGGAGCCAAAGGAACAATGTCATTTGGTGGTTTTCTGCTATTTTAGTATTAATTTGAAAGGCATGAAACTTTTCCTGTTTTTGGCCCTCTGTTCATGTCTGTATGTCATTAAAGAGCAGTCAGGGGCCTATCGCCTTGCTGTGCACCTCAGGTTGTGGTCTGACTCCTTCATTATTGCCTTCTTTTCTCCCCAGGGGTGTGGATTGGGCAGGGTGGGACAAGGAGAAAAGAAAGATGTTGTCCATTGTTTGTGGAGAACAGTACCAGTGCCCCCCAGTAGAAACCCATCTTCTGCTACTGAAAGCTCCTTTGCCTGGCTCGCTGTTACGTATGTTACAACTGTTTTGAGTCCTTTCAGGTGAAAGAGCTATGGCTGAAGAATGTGCTTGGTTGAGAGAGGCAAGTCCCCAGGGCTCCTGACGGAGGTTGTCCCTGGGAAGGGCATCTTGCACCTTGCCCAGGTTATACGGCTTTTGTAGGAGGCTAGTGTTGCCCACATGAGCCTGGCCTGTTAAGGGGCTTAGTTTATTCAGATCTACTGTGTATCAGAGACAGGTTTTCACAACAAGATGGGTTGGTGGGATCAAGGGATACCATGGTCTTGAAGGTCATTGCCTCTTTATTTTTCTTCCCTGAAATTAAGAACTTATTAATTTGATTATAAAAGTATATCTCCACATTACAGGTCATTTATCAAGTAGAAAAAAGTAAACCTAATTCATTTATTTCCCACCCTCATAATACCACTGTTCTCATTTTGATATATTTTCTTCATGTGCTTATTTAGTTTTTTAAGGTTATTTTCTTCTTTCTGGTATTTCCCAGGGTACTTTTCTAGAGAAAATTGTTTTTAATAACACGTGTCCACTCAGCACTTTATCTCATCTGTATAACACCTCATCGAACTATGAAAGTCCATAAAATGGGGTAAAATACCATTAAGTTGAATCATCAGAGAGGGATCTTTTATCACTGAGTACTTTAAGTGGCTGAAAATGATGTGTTTGGGAACCATTTTTATCCAGTCACCCTTTCTTGATGCTGCCCCAGGTGAAAGGTGCCCTTTTAAGTCCCATCCCACCATCTCAGCTTTCCTGCAGTGAATGGGGCCCTGGGACACATCAGAGGCCTTGCTCTGAGTCCTGGCTCTGCCATTCCCTGGCTGCATAGCTCTGTGGTTTGGGGCAAGTGCCTTAACATTTCTGACTCTCAGTTTCTTCATCTATAAAATGGGGGCTTAAAATAAAACCTTCCTCGCTGGGGTCTTGGTGAGCAAATGCTTTGTAAACTGTGATACTTCCACTCACCCCAGAGGCAGGGATCATTATCCTCCTGACCTGTGACCTTGCTTGCTGCCTTTCTCTGTCACTAGCGGATGATCACCAGGCTCTCATCTGGGACATCCAGCAAATGCCCCGGGCCATCGAGGACCCTATCCTGGCCTACACAGCTGAAGGAGAGATCAACAACGTGCAGTGGGCATCGACTCAACCCGACTGGATTGCCATCTGCTACAACAACTGCCTGGAGATACTCAGAGTGTAGCACTGGCGGCGCCTTGCCCACGTGGCAGGGGCTTGTGTGTTTCCTGCCTCTGCCGCATCCCCAAAGTAAGAAGCAACGTGTTTCTGGTGGCCAGTATGTCTTTCATTGCTTTGCACCACTGTTACCAGAAACTGCTCTAGGAGTTCCTGGCCAGTCATCCCATCGATCTCTGTGCCAGACTCAGTGCTGTTGGCACCTCCTCAGCCCAGGGCTGAGTTTTAAGATTTTCTCTCCTTTCCTCTTCTCCTTTGGTTTCTCCATTAAAATTTTCTGTATATTTGTTTGTCAGCCGTTGTGTGAATAAGCATTACAGGCACTGGCTGTGTTTGTATTCATCTGCCCCAGATGTCTCTTCTCTGTCTGCTGCCCAAGGCAGCAATCTGTGTCCATGTCATGTTAGCACTTAAGTGGGAACAAGTACCAATTTGGAGTTCTTTCCTCTTACTATCAACGTCTTTAACAAATTTCAACTTTGTATATTTTTTACCTATCAGGCTAATTTTTTTATGAAAAGAATTTTACTCTTTCTGGTTTCTGCCTTTGTTTCCTAATCCACCCGCTTAGTACTTCCTCTCTCCCCTCAGTGCCTGGCTCTGGCACTGGGCCCTTGACCCCGTGAGCAGTTTGCCTTCTTGAATCACTGCCTGAGTGCAACGTACCTGACCAGGAGTCCCAAACCGCCCCGGTGCTCTGAAGTCAGCCAGCTCTCTCACCTTTTCTCAGCCTGTGTCTTCGCAAGGGCATCCTGGGCTCCAGCACAGACATGGGAAGCCTTCTGTTACTTCCTGAAGTACCTCTGCCCAACCCCAATGGGACTTACTGGGAACGTGTTAGAGCTGAGAGAGACGGCGTGCCTGACTTGAAGGGAATGGTTTCAGGAAAGCTGAACTTAGAGCGCATTTCCAGTATACCGATTCCTAGTCTGTTCTTCTCTCCAGATGTAAGCCCCAGGCCATTTTCTTTCGTGGCTTGAATGATAGGCAAGCACAATCTGTAAACTGTACTTTAGTATCTCTGTTTGGTTAGTTTGCTGTGACTGGTGGTTGTCCACCCTTGGAGCGCTGTGGGGGGAGAGAGTCCTGCTTGAGAGGCACGTCGTCAGTGCATCTGATCCTGAACAAGGTCTCCCGTCAAGTGTGGGAGACCGTCAGCCCCTGGAAGGAGTGGACTAATAGGCTGTGATGATGCCCGGCCCTCAGGTGAATAGATAGCAACAGGGCCAGCCAGTTTGTGCACACCCGTCACCTCCCCACCCCATTCAGGTTCTGAGCAGTATTGGACTTGCTGGCTGCAGCGTCTGTTTCCGTTATGTGGATGAGTTCCATGGAGGGGGCTTATGTGTGATTCCAATGGGGGGGTGAGTCTTTCGGCAGGCGGAGTTCGGGACATGCTCAGAGCCCGGAGGAACTTCGGTCTGTCATGCTCTGCCACAGGTTTTTGAGCCCATCTCAGTTGTGCATCTATTGAGTAGGAGAGTAGCAGACTTCAAGGCTGGTAGTTTTGTCTGCTTGGGCTCTCACCTGCTCTTGAGAGACAAAACAGTTTTGTTCTCCTGGGTCCTTAAACTCTTTTGGTCGAATCTTCTTCTCCAGAGCAGATGTATTTGTATCTCTAAAGTCACGTCTCTTTGCTTTACAGGGGCTCGTTCAAAAAAGGGGCCTGTCTTCTTAGTGTATTTCCCCTTCTACTTTTTTACTTTCTTTGGCTGGATTTGGGGCCTCTTAGTTTGCCACCCATTTGAGGTTGGCTTTTCTGCATTTGCTACGAGATTTGCTGTGTCATTTGGCAGTGTGAAGTGAGTGATTCTTAGTCAGAACCCTCCTCTGCTTGCAGTTGTATTTGCTGGTTCTAATATCCTTCTCTCAAGGGTAGCAAGTCTGAGTTGATGATTGCTTGCTTTAGGAGACCATCAGGTCCTTCCCATGGAAAAGGGTCTGGAATGCAGGTCAGAGGTGATAGGAGGGGCTGGGCCGGCTGGGGCACTGAGTTCTAAGTTAAGATTCCTGATCTGCACTTAAATGTGGCCCGAATGGTGAGATTTGTCAACCAGAATTCAAAAACAAGAGAAAAATATTCGTCAATAGTAATTAGAATATGCTTGCATAATGTTGCTATTTACTCTGGAACCCAGCAACTTCTGGTGCTGGTTTTTCCTTGCCCCGTGGACTCCCAGCCCTCTCACCCCTCCCTAGGCCCTGCCGTGTGGTCCTCCTCCTGACATCCCACCTGGAGCCCAGGTGGGGCTCTCCAGTCTCCCTGAGCAAACACACACACAGTCACAGTTGCTGAGATGCTGGTATTTTGAAGTCCCAGGCCTCTTGCTCTCTGTTTTTACCAGATGGCCCATGGCTGAGGGGGGACTTCCGTAGTCTCCAGATTTAGAAAGCCTCTTAGCCAGGCATGCTCCAGGAAATGGAGATCTGTTGTAGTCTCAAAAGCAAGTGTCTGTTTAATTTGTTTGGATTTTCAAATTGACACCCAGAGAGAATGGGTGGGACGCTCTGCATCTGTTGTCCTCAAGTGTGAGAGGAGCAGCGGCCAGCACTTCCCTGGGAAGGCCAGGCGGCAGCATGTCTGGGCTCTGGCGCTCCTGGTGGTGGCCCTTCGATGCGCTTCTACGCCCTGGGCCGAGGCTGCCTCTGCTGTCCTTCTCTAAGGGGAGGGAGAGGTGCTGAATAAATTCAGCCTCAGGTACCACGTCAGAGAGTTGGGTACAAGTCCTTCAAGGGCTTGAATATTTACACCCAGAAAAGTTGGAACTCTCTCCTTCCAGGGAGAGAATGAGGCAGCAAGTTGAGGACTTGAAGAGGGAAGATACTTGATAACTGGGTGAGAATTTCTTATCAGAACCAGAATCAGCTCTCAAGGAACTGGTTAAGATTTGGGAAGAAACAGAAAAAATTGAGACTCCTAAAAGGTTTTGATGGTAGTTTCAGCGGACATTTAGGATTTGGGAGAAAATCAACGGTAAGTGTTTCTTTAGTGTATCTTTAGATATAAGAAGAAAGTATTAGAGGGTAGAAAAGGTCTAAGGTGGCTACGGAATGAGGCTGTGCCCTCAGCCTGTGTCAGCCTTCCTGGCCATTCATCAGATGTGAACTGGGTAACTGGGGACAGGATGACAGCTCAGGACAGAGGAGCCTTTTCCTGCAGTAGTGCACATCCACAGGTGATGTTTGGTGGCAGAAATCTGCAGGTGTCGGAGTCCCGACCATGGCTTGTTCTGGTGGTAGGTTTGTACAGAGCAGAGGAAGCAGAGGTTGTAACCAGTCATGCCCACTTTTCTCCCTCTCCTTTTTCTTTGCTCCTTCTCCTGCTTTGCCACCATGGAACTTTCTCCCTGCTGCAGCCTGGGCCTCGAACTCTGAGGCTGTAAGGACAGTGGGAGCTGCAGGGCTTACCACACATGGAAGGGCCAGCCCCGTACAGCCCCGCCGCCTTCCCCAGTTTGGGAATATGGCAGCTCCTTTGCCTGCCTGGCTTGGAGTAAGGGAGACCTTTCAAGTAGACGCCTCTCTCAAAGCGGACACTTCCCTTTACCCTCTGCACTACGGGATGAGGAAGGGGGGTCATTCGTGGCACTTAGGTTGTGATTTCCCAGGGAGGAGAGCTGAGCGGTCACTGTGAACCCCGGACAAGGCTCTCTGTACCGGCTGAGCCAGCTGCCCAGAGTGTCTCATGTTGCAAAGCCTTGCCCACCTCTCCCACCTGCACCCTCTCTCCCACCATTGTTATTGCCGCTGGCACTCAAAGTCAGAGGTGTGGCTACACGGTATGGGCCCAATCCTCTCAGGCTACTTTGTGGATATTTTTTGTTTTTTAAGAATGGAAACATGCAGGTGCCTTCCCAAAGAGGCTTGGGCTGGTGTGTCAAACCAGAAACACATAAGCTAGTGAAAGTATGAACTCAAGAAGAAAGATGTTGGCAGTCTGTATAACAGCTGGAAGACTCACAAGGACTCACCTTTAGGACAACCCAGGGAATATGGACTTGTGGTGTCTGCTATTTAAAAGAAATATTCTCACCTGGGGTTGGCTGTGGTAATACAGTGTGTGACAAAACTTGTTGACCTAAAGCTTAGACTCGCTTGAGTTGAGTATGAATCACTTGCTTTGGTTCCTGTGTATTTTATGTCCCTGTCATTGACTTTTCCTCCCCTCCTCCCCCGAGTGTGAACTTGTAGCATGATTGTACAAACCTCTTTGTAGAAAATGGAGATTTCTTGTTCTCTGAAATGTTAAGCTCTAGCCAATCAGTTTCTATCCCCTTTAGCCTAGTATGTCTGAACTTAATTTCTTGTTACATATTTAAACTTTTCCTCTATACTATAGGTTTTGTGACATCCCCTGGTCAGGTGGAGAGGAAGCGGTCCCCTTGCAGAACTGTACTATCACCATTTTCTTTCTAAAATATTATTATCACAGGATTGATTGTACACAGGGCTTGTAATAAAATGTTAACACTGTGCTGTGAAACCACAATGGTAAATCTCCATTGAAGGCTACTTCAGAGGCACCTGAAAGTGGAGTGTTACATCTATGACTTTATTTCTTGCTTCCTGAGTATATTAAACCTAATTTTCACCCTTTCATTCTGTTTCAGCCTCCTGTATAAGAAGTACCGTATTTTCTGCCCATCATACTTTGTAATAAAACTTGAACATGTATAGATTGAATTTCTTCTTGTGATGAATTCAGTTCTTCCCATTCTCCCACTGTGGTCATATTCCAGAGACACTGGCTGGGGGATTAGAGTCCAGCCCAACCCATCACACTATCTGACAGCCTGGCTCCTCCCCTTTAACCAAACACAGAGCATCTACTCTATGCCAGGGGCCATGGCCATGAAATTGCTTGCAGTCTCCCAGAGGAGACATCCACATAAACAATTACTGGCAGTGTGGTGAAATAATGGGTATGTTTAGGCTTAAAGGTTGCCTCCTGAGGAGGAGGTGATCACCTGTGTTTGGTTAGGTACCAGAGGAGGTCAGGGAAGACTTTACAAGACGAGGGGTGTTTGAACTGGGTTTTGAAGGCTGAAGAGGAGTTCTCCAGGAAGAGGGAAAGACGTTTAAGGCAGAGAAAATATCCACATACAACTCTATAGAGGCAAGAAATAATATGGCCATATTCAGAGAAATAGAAGTTGATATGGGGTTTTGTATGGGTAATGGCAGGAAATTAGGCTAGAGAGATAAGCAGGAGCCAGATCAGGCAGAATCTTTTGTGCTTTGCAGAAAGATCAGGCAGAATCTTTTGTGCTTTGCAGAAAGTTTAGACCTTAACTCCCGTTTGGGACTTTGGAAGTTTTACATAAAAGGAAGTCATGCTCAGAAATGCATTTAGGAGGCCATGAAAAAAATGCCAGAGTAGGAGGTGAAACGAAGTCAGTTTACCTATTATATTAAGATGAGAAAAAGTTAAAGCCTGAACTAAAGCAGGAACAGCAGGAAGAAGAGGACAGGGCATAACTAAAGAGATTTAAAAGACAGGGTAATAAGGATTCAGTAAACTACTGGCTTTGAAAGATGACAAATGCTAACCCCCAGGCTCTGGGGGTTTGGACACCAAGTTTTGTTGGCTAACTAGGGTTTCCGTGACCCTATGGAAACGCCTACATCCCAATTTGGTAGGAGGGAGGGTGCCTATCCCCACTGCTATTAAATGCTCCAAGTCCTGGATGAACACTCCTTCCATTTGTTTTTATTTTCATTCTGTCCTCATGTTTAACCGTTTCGTGGGGAAAGAAGGACAAATTGTGATTGATTCCATGAGCCAGTATTTGCCCAGTAACTGCCATTGTGTTGGAAGCATTGAACTGGGGATGGCAGTGAGCCTGGGAAAGAAGTGTGTACTCTAAGAGGTGTTTTTTTTTTTTTAATCTTTTTTTTAACGTTTACTTATTTTTGAGACAGAGAGAGAGCATGAGCTGGGGAGGGGCAGAGAAAGAGGGAGACACAGAATCTGAAGCAGACTCCAGGCTCTGAGCTGTCAGCACGGAGCCTGATGCGGGCCTCAAACCCACAGACCACAAGATCATGACCTGAGCCGAAGTCGGACGCTTAACCGACTGAGCCACCCAGGCGCCCCTAAGAGTTAAGACTCTGTGGCAAAATGAGCACCTCTGGCTCTGTTAGAACTGTGCTGTATGGTGTGATGTGTATTTTATGGGAAATATGAGATTTCTGCTCTTTGGTTTTTAAGGGGATCATTGGGAGAGTCAGTACTGGCATTATTCACCTTGATAGCCTGGGCTAAGCTGCAGTAACAAACCCCCAAGTCTCAGAGACTGAACACAACAAAGTTTTACTTTTTGCTTACATGAAGTTCTTTGGAGGTTGGTCAGCTAGATGATCCAGAATATGTGGCCTCCAAGGTTGCTTGGGAGGAAGAGATCTGTTTTTCAGGACAGGGTCTGGAAGTGGCTTAACTCACTTCTGCCCAGATCTGCCAGATGTAGTCACATGATTCCAAGGGAGGTCAAGAAGGTTCATCTTCTTGTGTGCCTCGGGAGAGGAAATAGAAGTGGCAGATAAATATTATATCTCTGCCATACCATTAAATTAGCAACCAAGGCTCATTGTTAATGATTTCAGTGATCCTGAAAACCAGGCTCTAGAGATGGTTCAGTCATCTGTGAATTTATCTTGAGAACAGTTAGGTATTAGCTCAGATTGAGAAAGTAAAACTCTGCCCTGCTGTTCATCACAGATAAAGAGACACAGCTAAAACCAGCTGCAAAGTTAACAAGAAACAATATTTCTCCCAAGCACATTTATATCATAATAGTTCCCTTCTCTGAGTGACTACTTACCTTTTTTTTTTTAATTCACTGAAAAACTTTGTTCTCTAAAATCATAGACTGTCAGAAAGTTTCTGTTTGAAATCATATCCATGAGAATGAAGACCTACAGTCTTGCTTGGAGAATCCAAATCACTCTGACAGAGAAGCAGCCTTGATTTCCAACCCAGGTATAGAACTTCAGAGCAGGGGGTTTTGAATACAGCATTCCCCACTTAACTTTGTAGTTTCCACAGAAACTGAACTCCGTCTGCTTTGCAGTCCAGAGCTGATGTTGACCCACTTTTCATACAGCCTGTGTTCCTTTGAGCCTATCAAACTCTATTTCATTGAAATTTCACCTAACCTCCACCTTTCCCTATAATTCTATTATAATTATCTTTTCCTTTGTTTGGTGAGATGCCCCACCATTCCTCTGGTGTGCAGTTTTCCTTGTTACAGTGAGTCCGTAGCCTGACTTTGTTGAACTACCAGATTTGCCCTGGTAGACTTAGGATGATTGGACAAGGGCAATCTCAAACTTTACTTTGGACTTAATGTTTATTTGCAGTTATTAAATACCATTAATTTTTTTTTTGCTATCCAAAGTAACATTTATATTAAACTACGTTTTTAAATTATAAAAAGTAATACTATATATGAATTGCTAGTAAGCGCATGAAAAGATGTTTGACATCATTAGTCATTAGGGAAGTACAAATCAAAACCATGATGAGAAACACTTCACACCCTAGGATGGCAACAGCTATAGTCAAAAAGAGATCATAAGTTTTGGCAAGGATGTGGAGAAAAGTGGAAACCTCATACATTGCTGGTGGGAATGTAAAACAATGCAACTGTTTTTGGAAAACAGTGTGGTAGTTCCTCTAACAGTAAACAGAGCTACTATACAACCCACCAGTTCCACTCTTTGTTATATACCCCAGAGAAACAAAAACATGTCTATACAAAAACTTGAACATGAATGTTCACGACAATATTATTCATAATAGTCAAAAGGTGGAAACAACCCAAAAGTCCATCAAATGATGAATGGGTAAATAAAATTGGTATATCCATACAATGGAATATTATTTGGCAGTTAAAAGGGATGAAATGCTAATACATGCTACATGCATGAACCCTAAAAACATTATGCTAAGTGAAAGAAGGCAGTCACAAAGGACCACATAGTGTATGATTCTATTTACATGAGATGTCCAGAATAGGCAAACCCATAGAGGCAGAAGTAAATTGGTGGTTTCCCAGCACTGAGGGAATTGGGGGGAAATGGGGAATGACTAATGGGTACAGGGTTTCTTTTTGGGGTGACTAAAATGTAAAATTGTGGTGATGGCAACACAGATCTGTGAATACCTATACTAAAAACCACTATACACTTTAAATTGGTGACTTGTATGACATATGAATTATGTCCATAAAGCTGTTACTAAGAACAAAACAAACTAAAACACCCCCAAGAACTGTGCCAGACACAGGAATACCAACCTGCTCTCAAAGAATTTAATACTGTGGCAGAGCCATAAACATGTTTATATTAAAAAGTTAAATGCTAAGGTACAGATGTGTATGAAGAGTTATGTGAGCACAAAGTAGGGCATCTGAACCCGACTGGAGAATCTGGAGATGTTTTCCTTTGGTGGAAAATGATGCCTGAGCTGAATCTTGAAGGAGAAAACAAAAGTTAGCCAGGTGAAGTGAAGTGGAACAAAGACCAGCAGATACAGGTTTGTGCTGCACACAGGAACCAGGAGAAGCACTAGGAGTAATCTGATGTTTCTAATATGGCAAAGTACGAGGAGAGTGCCGAGCCCATCACAAAGTAGCCTGGATGATAAACAACAATAGTAATAAATTCCTAAGTGAACTATTAGTTACAGCTTAAAAAATAAATAAATAAATAAATAAAGCCGCCCCTCTTCGCTCCAGCTCTGCGCAGGTCCGAGAAACCAGCGAGTACCGCGAGGCGGAACGGATTTTGCGGGCGATGGGGGCGCGTTTCTGGAACGGACCGGGGAAGGGAAGTGCATTACGTTATCCAGGGCGCTCACTCCTGGCTTCCGCGGGGATGGTATTGGGTGCTTGGCGTCCCTCCTTCCCCGGCATGGCCTGAGCACTTGGGTCTCCGGTGTGGAGCGGAAGTGGCCGCAGGCTCGGGACCTGCGTATTTCTCTGGCGGACACCACGGCCTGACCTTGGCCACTGCTCTTTGGCTACTCTTGCTGACCTTGGCCCAGGGTCGGAGCCGATGGCGTCTTGGGCCGCTGTCAGGCTAAGCAGAGTCCCTGCCCGGTGCTTGTGGGCGCGAGGCCCGGATGTCCAGGCGGCTCTTCTGTCCATCCTCGCGGCCTCCCAGCCTGATCCCGCGGGCTGTAATCCCGCTCCAGGAAGGACGCTACACCTCAGCGCGGCGGTCCCCGCCGGGCACAACAAGTGGTCCAAAGTCCGGCATATCAAGGGTCCCAAGGACGCCGAAAGGAGTCGCATCTTCTCCAAGCTCTGTTTGAGCATCCGCCTGGCGGTTAAAGGTAAGAAGCTGACGGTCACCCGCTGCTGTCCTCTCTGCGCATTAGGATGTTGCTCTTAGGATGATAATGGTAAAAGTGACTTCATTCTAGTGTGTAGCTGGGTACTTCTTAGAAACAGACCCTAGGAGTAAGGTCACATGTGTATCTGTCACAAGAGACAAATCAAGCCCGCCAGTCCCCTCCAGTAGCACACAGATTGTGTGGCAGGGGCATTGAGTAAAGCTGTTACTTGCTCAGACTCGGTTTGCTTTGTTAGGGTAAGCTACGACACATTTTCTTGGAAGGTAAGTTTGCAATCATGCCTTTTTCAATTGTGTAGCCACCGTAAAAAGGCTTTTTGTTTGTTTCTTTTTGTATTTAGTGTCAGATAACCTGTAGGAGTGGAGAACAAGTCCTGTAAAAATCATGGCCTTTACAGTCCAGAAGACTTGGTTTCTGTCACTTACTAACTGTATGACTTTGAGCAAATGGCTTAACTTTGCTGAGTTTCAGTTTTCTAATGTGAAATAAGGATAGTGCCCACCTTGAGGTCATTTCTGGCACCTAATGGGGCACTCAGTAAATATAAATTTATCCCTGGAACTCAATGCCTGATACTTCTCTTTGCTTCCTTTTCTTCTAGAATCTTGATAGCTGAGTTAGATAACAGTATTGAATGTTTGTTATGTTCACTCATATGATTATATGCTGTCATATGAGTGTTTCAATAATTACACACAAAATAGTAGAATCAGCGCAAGGGGTATTAAATAAGTCCAGGAAATGTTGGTGCCGTTTTCATTTCTTACCTCTTCATCTGATGCAAAGTGGTGTTCGCTAAAACCTAGCAGAAAGATACTCATCCTTAAATAGTAAATTAGAAACTTCTTTTCTAAAATACTTCTCCATATTCCATTCAAACACTGAATTGTTCTAAATTAACTGAGAGCTAAGTGGTAACTTGCTGCTCTTTTGGCTGGAGGTGGGTAGAGTGGTAGAAATCCCTTTCTCCCTGGCTATAATGCAGTGTTTTCACTCACTCTTTTCTCTCTATCTCAGAAGGAGGCCCCAACCCTGAGCTGAACAGCAGTCTGGCCAACATCTTAGAGGTGTGTCGCAGCAAGCACATGCCCAAGTCAACGATTGAGGCATCGCTGAAAATGGGGGTGTGTCCTCACTTTGACATTTTCTTACTGATCACAGACTCTCCAGGGCCCATGTCTGGAAGGCCACCAAACACTCCTTAAATTATCAGAGAGAAGGGTAGCATGTGGTTGATACCCTTGATTCAGAGCCTTCTAGCGGCTCTGTGTCCTTGGACAATGGTTGTGGGAGCATAATCAGGAATAGGATGAATAGACAATGTACAGAAGCATATGGCCTAGGGGCCTAGGAGTGTTTAGCCGAATTGTGAGGAGATGAGGTAGAAAGAAGGGGCACAGTATGGGGAACGTTAGATTGAGAAAAGGTTTGTTTTTCAGATGTTTATGCCCTAAAGGAGATGAGCCAGTAGAAAGAGAGACGGGGCAATAGTGATGGTGGGAGGGGCAGGGATGTAGAGCTCGGTTATAAGAATTGTCTTTGAGCCCAGATGAGAGGACACCTCTTCCTCTGGGACAAGTAGGAAGGATTTGAGGAAGTAATAATCATCTTAAGTGCCAATAATGATTGAGCGCTTACTCTAGACCACTTTGATAAGAACTTTGTATGCATTATCTCTTGAATCCTCAAAACAACCTTAAGTGGAACCTGAGAAACAGAAAGATTAGGTGACCAAGTCACACAGAAAATGACAGACTTGAAACTGACATACTCTAGAGCCTGTTCTCTAACCATTTATACACAGTGCCTTCATGTGGGCTGTGGTGCAGGTAAGGTGGAAGTAGAGCATTTCCCTCCACCTGGTGGTCTTTTATTTCCTTTGTGAAAGAAGAAGGAAGAAATTGTCATTTGGGAGTTCCTGGAAAGGCAGCAGGGCAGGGTGCTTGGAGAGAGTCGTGAAAGTTGAATGCACAGGCAAGGGGTAAGTGGAGGTGGCATGGGAGGTCCCGATGAGATTGATCATTAGACTTTTGATGAATTGTTTGATTGTTGTGACCCTGCTAGTTTAGTGGTTCTTATGATAGGGCCCAGGTGTGCTATTTCCTGAAGCAGTACTCAGCACCCCAGGGAGACTTCACAGGTGGGTTTCATGCAGGGTGGGCATAGGGGGATGAGTCTTGGTGGGAGTGTGGGGGGTATGTGTGTGTTAGATGCGGGATTCAGCTGGGACAGGGAGGAAATGAAACGGAGGTGGCTGACTGATTGTTCAGGGACCAGAGAAACAGACACCCTTCCCAGTAATGGGTCATACTTGCAGTTACCACAAAAGTTGGTTCCAAGGGCCACCTCTCAGAGGTAGGGAACAACAATAAAGACTTGAGAGCGTAAGCTCTACTCGAGAGAACCCCTCCGATGGGGTTGGTATCTGTGCTCTGGGCTTGGATGCAGGAGGGGATTGGGAAACAGGAAGATGTGCTCATGTTGTTTATTGCAGAAAACCAAGGATGTTTATTTGCTGTATGAGGGCCGAGGCCCTGGTGGCTCTTCGCTGCTCATTGAGGCGATATCCAGCAGTGGCTCCAAGTGCCATTCAGACATCAGACATATCCTGAACAAGAACGGGTGGGTATATGTCTGGGGAAAGTAGAAGGCCATGAAGCCTTGAAGTTCCAGTTCTTTGCAAGGAAAGTACTGTTCCTGGCGGCGTTTCAAGTTTTAAGCACACTTCATCCTTAGCAGAATCCAAATGGAATCATTTCTTCTCCCTTGATTCATTCTCTACTAGGCAGGATCCAAAAGACTTCGTTCATTAGATGTAGAAGGGGCTCTTTGTCCTATTTTTCCCATATGTAGTCATATAACGTCCAGGTCTTAAAATATACCACTGAGACTGGAATCTTAAATGACGAGCAACGTCTTTGCATCCACTAAACTCCAGTCAGGGCAGAAAGTAGGAAACGGGGATATGTTTGGATTATTCCCTTGCCAGGTCATCTCTGCATCTTCTCCTTCAGAAGTACTTATGTCTATACTCCGAAGGTTGCATGGGAAATAGAGTATCAGAATGCAGTGCTATCTGGAAGCTGAATCTAAAGGCATTCAGTCTGGCGCGTTTCCTTTCCTTTTAGAGGAATGATGGCTGATGGAGCTCGCCACTCCTTTGACAAAAAGGGGGTGATCGTGGTTGGAGTGGAGGACAGAGAAAAGAAAGCTGTGAACCTAGAGCGTGCCCTGGAGATGGCAATTGAAGCAGGAGCTGAAGATGTTAAGGAAACTGAAGACGAGGAGGAAAATAACATTTTTAAAGTGAGTATGAAGACTTAGTGTGTGGTGGACTTCTGAGAGGGTCCTAAGAGATGCAGTTTAGGCATGCCCCTCTCTGTTTCTTCTTTCTTATGCCCTGGGGTACAAGTGACATAAAGAGTTCACACACTGCACAAGCATTTATTAAGTGAATATAGGAAAGTGTTTACTGAAGACCATGAGAAGGAGTCAGAACTCTGAAAACTATATCTCTGCTAGTAAAGAACTTAAATCTGGTGATTCATTATAGTAGTTCCATTCAGGTTTTGCAGAGTTCTGACTGGTTTTATCCTGTTACCTCCGACTCCTCACATGACTTTCCTTTGTTCCTAGTTTATCTGTGATGCCTCTTCACTGCATCAAGTGAGGAAGAAGCTGGACTCGCTGGGCTTGTGTTCTGTGTCCTGTTCGCTAGAATTCATCCCCAACACAAAGGTGCAGCTTGCTGACCCCGACCTGGAGCAGGCTGCCTTTCTCATCCAGGCTCTTGGCAACCATGAGGATGTGATCCAGGTCTATGACAACATTGAGTAACCAGGCTGTGTGTGCCCCCGGGGTCCTTCCTAGGCGACTGGCAGCCATTCTGGAGCACGGGCTTCCACAGCGTACTCTGAAACTGAAGCAGATTGGAGGCCTAGCAGCTTAGGAGGCACAAAACCAAGAGCTGCAGCCCTTTGTGGCCAAGGGAATCGCTGCATCTCCGTGGGGTCTCTATCAATTCTGCTGGTGTCACATAGTCCTGGACGCAGGCTGGAGCCAGCCAGCTCTTCAGACTCTGATCTCAGGAAATTGGCCCTTGTGGGAAGGACAGGTGCCCTGAGGGCCCATGTACTAGAAACTACTTTTTTTTTTTTAAAGAGATAAGGGAGGGGCTCCTGGGTGGCTTAGTTGGTTAAGCGTCCTACTTTCGCTTAGGTCATGATCTCGCGGTTCGTGGGTTCGAGCCCCGCGTCGGGCTCTGTGCTGACTGCCAGCTCAGAGCCTGGAGTCTGTTTTGGAGTCTGTGTCTCCCTCTCTCTCTGACCCTCCCCTGCTCACGCTGTCTCCTTCTCTCTCCTAGAAATAAATTAAAAAAATATTTAAAAAATAATTAAAAAAAAAAAGATAAGGGAGAATGCCTCAGCAAGGTAGAGGGGCAGAGGGAGAATCAGAGAATCTCAAGCAGGCTCCATATTCAGCATGGAGCCTGATGCAGAGCTCAATCCCACAACCCTGGTCTATGACCTGAGCTGAAATCAAGAGCCAGATGTTCAATCAACTGAGCCACCCATGTACCCCAGAAACTACTCTTCAGTAACAACTGCTGTTGTGTGGGTCTTCTGTTTTCCTGGGTTTTTGTCCAGCTGTTGGACAAAACCCTCTTGACTTCCTTTGACCTCTATAGGTTTAGTTTCACTACTCCAGGACTTTTTTTTTTTTTTAACCAGAGAAATATAGCTGTCTCCAGGCACTACTTTGTGCTCTAATGCTAGTTTAATGGCCTAACTTATGCTCATTGATCATGCAAATAGTATTTCTCAAACACCTATGTACCAGGAACTGTACTTACCAGGAGCACAAGCTGTTCATTTGGTGCCCTGAGTTAGATCCTGCTCTAAAGCATAGGACCTGAGAGGTCAGACACAAGACTGCTGTCTGCTGGAGCTGTCCTAGGGCAGTATGAGCCACTGCATGCAGCCTTGTTCTCTTTGGGTGGCCTCTGTCCCCTGCTTCTTCCAGAGAGCTTAAGGTTCTAACCTACTAGGAAACATAAGTGCCAATGATAAGGGACTCCTAGGCCCTGCTTTGCTCAGCCCCCCATGTGTCCTGAAATCGGTCAGAATGGACCTGTCAGCAGATTGGATGCTGTCAGGAAAGACTATGCCATGGCGTGATTTGAAAGTTGCTCGCACCCGCCCTGGCTCCTTTTCATCCTTGCCTCTAAGTGATGGGGCACTGGGAACTGGAGAGGACGTGAGAATAGAAAGAAGGGTGAAGGACCAAGTCAGAGCCTGCCAGCTGGGAAATGAGGCCCTTGGTACCTTTTGCTCTTCAGAGTCACTTTTGGGTTCAGAGAGACCAGGAGTGCCAATCACCTGTGCTGGAGCCCATCAAGCACGTCAGGCCTGGAGTAGCTTTTTGATCCCTGTTATTCATCTATTCATAAGTTTTTTAAGCAAGTTCTGAGCTCAGAGTAATTTTCCTGAAAGAGCCTCAGGCAAATGAGGAAAAGAAGAAAAACCCAAATTGGCCATGAATAACTTCCCCCTTCTAGGAAAAGATTCCATCATGACTTCAGTTGGAGAGCAAAGGCTGGGGGTGGGGTGGGGGGGCAATAAAATAATCCATGAAAATGCCAAAGCATATGGTCTTATACCTCATTTCGTAATCATGATACTACTTGGGACTCTTTTGTTTTTATAGGAGATCCAAATAGCTGATGAGCACATCATTAAAATAGTGCAATTTGAAGTTGAAGTGCTGCTTTGTAATTTATAAGATACTTCCATGTTATTTATTTTTCCACAGTAAACCTTTAAAATAATCAGGCCAAGTATGCACAAGTGGTCTCACACCAAGCAGGTGAGAATAGATCTGGATACTACATCTTCTGTTGATAAACCTCGGTTTATAAAATAGCTCTGTTTTGTAAATGTTGAATATAATTATAATGTAATTTGGAAGAATGTGGTAATTTCTGATATGAGAAATCTGCACCAGGAAAGCCTTCTCTGGATGGGAACGTGGCTACTCATGTGAACTACCTCTAATTTAATAGGTAGGATTTGTTAATAAAGATTTTTGTGTAACCAATTTTCTTCCAGCAAGGCAGACTAGATGGCTCTGCACTGACCCCTGGTGGCGCTCCCACAGCCTTCCCTGTGGTTAATCTGGAAGAGGCAGAAATGAAACCTTATTTGGACCGGTTCTGCCTCTAAGTCAGCTAGAGCCCCTTAGCTACTTAGGTTAAGTAGTTAAATAACTATTTAGCTGAATACTTAAGCAGAGAAGATGAGTTATTCTGCCAGTAAAAATTATTTTTCAGAGAATATTTTATGTCAGAGAAAATGTTTACAAAATAAAGCGGAAAACAAAGATATAAAAAGCTGTATAGTCTGTTCCAAATTTTAAAATATAGTAATTTCTACATATGAACTTAAAAAAAAAGAAGGAAATGTATCGAAATCTCAAAACTGGTTATCTCTGGGTGGTGATGTTATCACTGAGTTTTATTTTCTATTATATATTTTACCAGGGGAAACATTTTTTTCAAGAGAAAACTCATCACATTATTGTCCAAATAGGGAGACTGCATGTGAGAGGCAAGGAGTCAGGCATACCTTAAAGTCAAAAGAATGAGGTCTGGTCCTGGCTTGCCTTTGCCTTATCTGTAGTCATTGTCTTAGCAACACAAAATCATTCAATGCCTTGCAGCTGGCTTAGGCTCACTTTCAAGTGACCTTTCAGTGGGATGGAAGTATTGGTAACAGGTTCTCTCCATAGCCTTGTCTCTTAAAAGAAGTGTTCGTGTGGTACGTAGCTGCCATCGCTGTGCCAGAGGCCCCAGCTGAATCAAATGGGAACCATGAAGGCTCTGCCTCCAGCCAACAATAGAAATTCAACCACGAGTTACTTTTTTTCTTTTTTTTTCTTTTTCTTTTTTTTACTCTCTGAAACTTACAGCACAACAGTCAGTATAAATGCACACTGGAAAAAACCCCAACTTTTAGACTTTTACAAGTTCCCTGGACTCCTCTGGAGACGTCCTGAAGAGGAAATAAATGAGCCAGTAGATCTGGCAAAAGAGAGCATTATGATAGATACTATGTTACTCGTGACTGAAATCACTTTCTCTCCCGGTGCAATCCCCAGATACTGAACAGGATAGTAGTTTTTACTTTTTCCTCCTTTTATCTTTCTTTTGACTAGGCCGAAAAGATAACATTGGTGTCTTAAATGAGTAAGTGAACCTCAAATGGGGGACTTCCCTACCCCTTCCTTGTAAGATACGACCACCATTAACAATCTACTCTGTATTCTACTCATTGGAACCGATCTGCTGGGGAACAAATTTTAACTCTTCCTGTTGTCAGCAACATTGAACAAGAACTTAACCTCTTTGCACCTGTTTCTTCATGTGTAAAATGTGGATAACAGTATCTATCTCTTAGGGCTGTTTTGAGAAGTAAGTTATGTTAAGCACTTAAGACAGTGCCTGGCAATAGTAAGTGCTCAATAAACGTTGGCCTCCTCCCCCACACTAAATATGAATGAACATTTTTTTAAAACTGAAATGTGATCACCCTCTAAATTTCAGTCCTTAAACTGGTTTTTTTTATTTTTCCACTTCACAATATATCCTGGATGTTGCAATCAACATTAGTTTTGCTCATTTGCAAAGTGTTCCTTTGGACAAATTTATAGAAATTGAATTTCAAAATGTAAAAGCAGTTTTTCTCTAGAAGTTAATGTCAATAATAAATAAAATATCATGATTTTAAAAATCTATAAGGTATACATCAGTCCTTAACAATGCCGATAAACTGTTTGAACTGGTGACCTGAATATATTCTACTTTACCTACAAATTAAAATAATTTTCATAAAATTAGGTGGTATTTTTTCTTTTTTTATACCAAATTCATTGAACTATCCTGAAGAGAACTCATTCATTTGTTTATTGTTTCCTATCTTATGTTCAAGTGTCTCTATGCTCTTGAAAGAAAAAAGGAAAGTAGTAATACAGCTTGTATATGATAGGGCTGCCTGAGGCCCTGAGCGCTAGGGGCAGGTCGTGATCCTTGAAGTCAGGTATGGTTCAGGTACTTATCCGGGGGCATCTACTCAATGTAAAACCAGGGTAACAGACTTGAGAAGTCATGAGAAGGCATGACCCAGATGGGAGACATCACATGGGGAAAATGAATGAGGAGAGAATATAGAAAGAGAAAAATAAATAACATACTTACGGAGCCTACATTCAACTGCTGACATCCCCATTAGAGGTTCACTTACTCCTTCAAAAAAAATGCTTTTTTAATGAACTATGAAAGATGCTAGGCATACCAACTTGAATGATAGCTTCTGTCTCTATGCCTACATCCTTTAAAGGCAATGAAGACAGTGAGACAGGTGCTTTGATGAAGAAAGTACTAGGTGCTCTGGCACCCAGAATTGTGAGTATCTGTCTGGAAGGGCTTTCTGGAGGAAGTGATGTTCAGGCTTCGTTCTTTCCTGAAAGAATGAGGGTGTAGGCACCAGTGGAGGAGGAGAGGATTCAAAAGTAAACAGCATGCAGAGGAAAAGAGGCAAGAGAAATTGCCAGTAGTTCTGTGTGGCCAGAACACAGAATGTGAATGACGGGGTTGGTGGAGGTGGGAAATGGAAAAACTTGTGGCTGGAGAAACAGCCTGGGTCCTGAAGGGCCTTCTTAACTACTTTCATATATTCACCTTATCCTAAGAGTAATAGGAAACTGTTACTTTTTAAGCAACTTGGGAAACAGGATGGCAGAGGAAATATGGAACTGTTGAGGGAAATGATGAACTTAGTTTGGACCTGTAGAATTTGAGGTGCCTTTGGGAGCCTAATGGATGATGCCTGGCAGCTCGGAAGAAAGTTAAGTATGGTAACTTCAGCGTGGGAATGTTTTAGATGGCTGGTTAAGGCACAGACAATGGAAATGAAGCCCTCAAAGAAAGCAATTCTAGAAAGAAGAAAAATCAGAAAGTTCTTTTTAACCAAACACTTATGTGGTTATACTATAGCTCTCTACCACATGCAAGGCAGTATTCTAAGTGCTGGTGATAGGCCAGTGAGCAGGACAAAGTCTCTGCTCCTACACAGCTTATGTTCATTGAAATTAGAGGAAAGATAAGTAAATATGGACTTTTTAAAAATTTGAGAGTGTGCTTGCACACTCTAGTTGGAGAGGGGCAGAGAGAGGGAGAGAGAGAGAATCCCAGGCAGGCTCTGCACTGTTGACACAGAGCCTGACATGGGGCTCAATCCCATGAACTGTGAGATTGTGATCTGAGCAGAAACCAAGAGCCAGATGCTTAACTCACTGAGCCACCCAAGCACCCCATAAATACATACTTTTAGACATAGACACTAGGAAGAAAAGGCAAAATATGGGGATAAAGAATGATGGAGACGAGAAAAGCTGTTTTGGATGGGGTGGTTAGAAACTCAAGAGTTGACAGTTTGAGTGAAGACCTGAATAAAATCTGGGAATTAGCCATGGGAACACCTTGAGGGCAGAGGGGAGAGCATTCCAGGTAGGACAAATGGCAAGTGCAAAGGTCCTGAGCTTGCTAGGTTCAAAATAGGGTAAGAAAGCCAGTGTGGCTAGAAGAGAAATCATGGGAGAGAAGTAGAGATGAGGCAAGAAGATGGCAGGGCCAGTTCCTACTAGGGTAAAAGACAAAGACATGACAGAGTTTGGGCTTTATTAGAAGTGTGATGGGAAGCCATTGGAGCATTAACAGCGGGGCAATGACATGATCTGAATTATATTTTACTAGGATTGCTCTGGCTGCTGTGTGGAGAATCATTTTTTTGGGTGGTCACAGAGGAAACAGGTGACAGGTTAGGAGGCTAAGGCAGTCATCCAAGAGAGGGTGGCGGCTTGGACCGGGTCAGTAGTGGTGAGAAGTGGGTTGCATTCAGATACATTTTGAAACAATAGGTGAGAAATCCGCTGAAGGATTAGATGTAGGAGTTTTAGGGAAAGAGTAAAACCAAGGAAGACTCCTTCTAGGTTTGTATTGTAACGACTGGGAAAACAGAAGAGGGGGGATATTTAGGGGGGAGGGGAAAGAATAAAGGGTTTGGTGTGAAACTTGTGAAATTGGAGATGTGTTTTAGACCTTCCAAGAGAAGCTGCTGAATAAACCTTCCAATACAGGCAGTAAATTGAGCACTAGATTTCCACTTGCATAATTTTTTTTTTTTTTAATCTCACAGGTCAGTACAATTAAGGGTCAGATATGATGAGCCTCATACTGGGAGGTTGGGACCTCTAGCACTGGTTTATTACATACATTCTCGACAGGGTGATACCCCAGTGAGGAAAAAAATGATTCATAAGGGATAGAAAAAAAAAATCTTAGATAATACAGTGGTATGTGGCCTTCAAAGCTCAACCCTACCTGACAAAATCTTATTCCTTAGTACTTAATTTCTCTCATTAGAATTTACATTTAATTAGGGGTGCCTGGGTGGCTTAGTCAGTTGGGTGTCTGACTTCGGCTCAGGTCATGATCCAATAGTTAGTTTGAGCCTGAGGTCAGGCTCTGTGCTGACAACTCAGAACCTGGAGCCTGCTTCAAATTCTGTGTCTCCGTCTCTCTCTGTCCCTTCCCTGTTCATACTCTGTCTCTCTCTGTGTCAAAAATAAATAAACGTTAAAAAAAAGAATTAACATTTAATTAAGTAATTCAAAATTTTCTCCTTGCGGGGTGATCATGAAAAAGCAGTTAAAACACACTGGCCTGGCCTGGCCTGGTACAAGAACATGAACTTTGGGTGGCAGACAGACTGGATAAGAATTTGGCTCCTACCCAGACATGGTACTTAAACTTCTCTGAGCTTCTCTTTCATCATTTAAATGCCAATAGTATTACTTACCTCAGAGTTATTGGAAAAATAAAATGAGATGATGTGCCTGGCATATAATAAATGACATAATTATGAATTTTCTTTCCCCTTTTCTTTCTCCCTTTCCTAGAAAAGAGATTATTATAGTTAAGGAAGTACAATAAACTAGGTAGGGATCTAATCAAGGAGAATGACAGACTTAAAACCTTGTTGGAGAAAAACAAACAAAAAAACCTGCTTAGACAAGGGACCAGATTAAATATTATGGGGAGGAGGGAGTGTACAGAAAGAGAGGAGTTTAAGGGAATTCTTTTTTTTTTAATTTTTTAAAAATGTTTTTATTTATTTCTAGGAGAGAGAGAGAGACAGCGTGAGCAGGGGAGGGTCAGAGAGAGAGGGAGTCACAGACTGAAACAGGCTCCAGGCTCTGAGCTGGCAGTCAGCACAGAGCCCGACGCGGGGCTCGACGCGGGGCTCGAACCTACGAACCGTGAGATCATGACCCAAGCGAAAGTCGGACGCTTAACCGACTAAGCCACCCAGGCGCCCCACTTAAGGGAATTCTTGAGAGATTAGCCACCACTAAAGGTTCTTAGCAGACGATTGGAAATGCCGTCTGAGGAAGATTACTCTGGCGTCCGATTTATATTACACTGGAACACCGACTAGAGGAAGGGAGCGCATATTAATTGTGATGGACTTGGCATCTGAAGATGTGGGTGTAGAGAATGTTGAACAATGGGGGTTGGGGAAATTAATTGCGGTCATTCTCTATTTTGAAATATCATGCAGCCAGTACAATTGTTTTGGAACAATATTTCAGTGGCACGGGAAAACACGTTTAATAAAATGTAAGCATACTACAAAACAATATGAAGCCATTTTTGTCACGCATTGTATATCTTGGTAGGAAAGAGATAAAACTATCTCTGGGATGGAATTTTTTTTTTCAATTTTAATTTAAAGAGCTTGTATTGCTTTCATAACCAAAGAAAAAAGCTTTTATCCGAAAGAACCTCTCTGACTTCGCCACTTACTGCTTTCTGCCCTGGCCAGCGGCGGAACTCCCAGGCTCCCGAGGACCCACATTCCAGTACTATCCCAGCCCCTAGGAGGGTGTGGCCCCGGAGGTAGGAGACCCCGGAAAAGGCGGGCAGCGGTGTGGCCGCCCCAGCCTCCGGACAAGCGCAACGTCTGGACTAGAGGACTTGTCGGGGGATCGGGCAGCAAAGGTGGCTACACGCCGGGAAGCGCTCAGAGCCAGAACCCTTCCCCGCTGATTACGCGCCCGGTGTGGGCACTGGGAGGGGCAGAACGCTGGCCTCAGGGCCCGCCCGGACCGCGGAGAGCTGGGAGGGCGGGAGGCCGAGGGCCCCTCCAGCCGTTTTCCCAAACTCCAGCCCCAAAGTAGCCGGAGGGGAACACCGCCAGCCCGCGCGCCAGCAGAGCCTTTAGGGACCGACGGGAGGTGGGAATGTGGGCGGAGCCTCACGCGCGAGCTGTGATTGGAGCAAACAACACCTCCCGGGGAGAGAGGGAGGGTGAGACGGCAAGGATGCGCAGAGGCGGGTGCTCAGAGCCCTCCACGTGATTGGCTAGCAGAGAGGGAACCGGGTGCTGTTTCGATGATTGGCAGGCGGTAGACAGCCCTCGGAAACGGTCTTGGCTTCGCCCATTGGCATCCTGCGAGAGTAGGCGGGATTGGTTCATGGTGTGGTGCTGATGATTAGCTGGCGGCTGAGAGTTAGGGTGTTGGGGAGAGAGCGGGGTTGGGGGGCTACTGGGGCAGCGACTTCTTCCCTCTTATTGGCTGGTGAAGTGAGTGGGGGTGGTACTAAGGTCCAGCGACTACCTGGGATTGGCAGGCGCTGCAGTGAGTGACAGACTAGGGGGCGAGCTGCGCGACCAGCGGTTTGTTTTTCGGAGCGTTCCTGAGGTGGAGAAGGTGGCCGGACGGAGCGACTGCGGGACTGAGAGACTGGCGGGCGGGCGGGCCGAGCGGCGCCGCCGAGGCCGGGCTGGGCCGAGCCGAGGAGCGCCGGGGATGTAGCGGGCCACCCTGCCCATGCCACAGCGCCCGGCCGCGGGCGGAGCCGGAGCCGGAGCCTGGGGAGGCGGCGGGGGCCCCGAGCGCAGCCCGCGCCCCCCGCGCGGAGCCAGGCCCGCTGCCGTCCCCGCCGCCCGGGCCCCCGGCATGCAGCTCCGGCTGCGGAGGTGACACTCGGGCCCGAGCCGCCGCCGCCGCCATCGCCACCATGGGTGAGTGTTCGCCACCGCCCCGGCCTGTGCCCGCGCTGCTTCGCGTCGCCCCGCCCCGGGCTGAGGGGAGGAGGACCCTGGGCCGCCGCCTGACAGGCATGGACAGCCCCGCTCGGCCCGGGCTGTGGACCGCCGGCGTCCGCCCTCCCCGCTCGGGGCTCGGCGGCCCGGGCGGGGGTTCGGTTTTTCTTGGCCCGCCGGGGCGGTCCGGGCCGGCGGAGCCCACTGGGCAGCCTCCTTCCGGGCCGCGCGGCTGGCGCATCCTGAAGAGGCGGCGGCGTGATCGAGGGCCCGTGCACGGCGAGGCAGCCCGCTCCGGCCCGAGCGAGCCGGACCGCGAGCCCGAGGGCGGGGGAGCTGGAGCTCAGTGTGGGGCCCGGGCTGGAGGCTGGTGAAGGCCCAGCTGCTGTTGTGTCTTTTCCTTGATTTGCTTTTTTTTCCTGCCTGTGTCATTTCCTTCCCTTTGCTCACACAGGCCGGCCAGCGAGAGTTCCCGGGGCTTGCTCTCGAGCCCTGTGCGCGCCCCAGCGCAGGGGGGAGGGCGTGCGGGGAGATAGGCTGGGAGGTGATTAAAACGGCAATCTCTGTTATCAGCAGCGCGGTTGAGAAATGCGAGACGCACGCTGATTGCTGGAGGTTAGGAATTGGTCGGGGACTGCCAGTTATATCCTGCTTTTTGAAAAATCCGGTTGCAGTGTTCTACATCTTTTATGTTTAGTTAGCGGCATCCCTGAAATTATGTAACTTTTTAAAGAAGCATTCGCTCTGTAAAAGAATCTGTTCAATCATTTACTTTTTTTTTAAATCAATACTTGCCATTTGTGTTGTGAAGATGTAATCTAAGAATCTAAGATTTAAAATCTAAGAATTTAATGTCTTCCCCACGCGACATTTGACATTTTCATGTCCTTTTTGGTAGTTTAGTAAATGATTATTGGACTAGGTTACGAAGCAAATCACATTTTAGATGTTCTTTGCTGCTTTTTTTGGATCAGTTATTGTGATACTGTTATCCACAATCACAAGTTTTGCAAAGTGTTTGGCATTGTCCTAAACAATCAAGGAGTAAATTTCAGTCAAAGGATCCTTTGCAAAGGCATTCATTGCATCTGTGAAGTGCCCACGTGAAGAGGGAATGTTAATATTTGCTTTGCCTTATAGCAAGGTCAGGTCATTTTTGTAGAAGGTTAAGTGTATGCTGTGTCACATTGGGCAGATATTGTTTTGCTGCCTGTCTCTACACTATGGCTTTGAATGAATTTCCTTGTTCTATTCCATGCTGCCCTTGTACAGTAATGGATGGGTTTGGTTTGTTCATTTGCTGGGTTTACTGTTTCCTTCCCATGCTTTGCTTCAAAAGTGCTTGCTATTCAGGGGTAAGTCTCCAGTGACAGTAACCAGAAAAAGAACCCATTAATGCCTGTTATTTAAATCTAGAATTTGGCAAATACTTATCACATATTTACTATTACTATAAATGGGGCACATAATTCTTCTTGTCCTCCCCTTCAGCATTTATCTTGTGTTTTGGAATTTGATGATCAAACTCAATCCTTGAATTGGATCGTGAACCTATGTTTGTGATAGTCTTTCCTCTTTGTCTTGTGAGGGCAGTCTTAAGTCCCAAAAGGGGGTGTGGCTTTTTTTCTTAAGGGTGGGCTGACTCCCATTCCCCCACTTACTTGACTGCTAAATCAGTAAGAGTGCCCAAATTTTTTATTACATTTTAATGTCTAACATGAAAATGTATGTCACCGTGTTTTCACATTTCAGGACATTTAAAAAATATTTTAAGTGTATGAGTATACAGAGGGACAGTGATGGCGAGGAAAGGAACTGTATAGGTAGGGGACTGAACCCCAGAGAAAAAAGGGCCAGGAACCTTCTCATTTGTCTGCATGTCAGTTTTACATAAATAAACTGAGGCAGCAGCAAGAGGGGAAGTAACTTACTTAGTGGCTGCAGTATATTAGGCAAGTTGGTTTAAGAACACTGCCTACCTTTCTTCAGCTGTTTCCTCTTGTACCATTCTGTTGTTTGTGGATGACCTTGATATGCAATTAGAGCTAATACTGAATCATCCAGAACCTAGATCTTTAATTTACTTTATATAAGGTTCAGCAAGGATATGTGTATATACACACACACATACGTATACACACAGTCTGTTTCTTAAATAGTGGTTTCCACTTTGGTGATGTATATGATGAAAATTCAAATTTCCAGGTTAGTTTCCTTTAGTTGCTTTAGTTCTAAATAAATTGTGATACAATAAGAGGTTAATAAGAGAGACATACAGAATTATTAGTATATTCATTATACTTGGTAAACTTCAGCTCAGTGAGGAAAGGACCAAAACTAATTTGAGTCTCTGCCTGTAGGTTCTTTGGTTAACAGTCATATTTTCCTGAGTTGTTCAAAGCCCCACACTCAAGCTTGTTTGGCAACTTGAGTTGGTAATAAAAACAGGTTAAATTTTATATTGGCTGTTAGCCCCAGTAGATTTGTAATGGGAACTACACTTATCCCTGTAAATAGTAGGAAATAGGGAAATATTCACCTTTTGGGGAGGGGCTTTGGTACTAACTGGTCATTTAAAAAAATTGGGGTTGACTGGTCATTTTTGTTGGTCACACTAGAATTCTCTCCCAGTTTAACTTTTAAAATTTTTTCAAGTTTATTGTATTTAGTTATTTGGGGGGGAGGGGAAGAGCAGAGAGAGAGAGAGAGAGAGAGAGAGAGAGAGAGAGAGATTCACACAGAGAGAGAGAGAGAGATTCACACAGGCAGGTTCTGCACTGTTAGCACAGAGCCTGAAGTAGGGCTTGAACTCAGAAACCGTGAAATCATGACCGGAGCCAAAATCAAGAGTTGGACAGTTAACCAACTGAGCCACCCAAGAGCCCCTACCCAGTTTTGGTAATTATAGTAGTAAATGCTGTTAGTAACACTTGAGACCAATTCACTAGTGTTTATTTGGACTTTTTATATATGCAATCTGAGACTTAGTGGGAAGTGTTATTGAAAAACGTGTAATAACTTGGAAATGTTACAGGAAACTATAGTGAACTGGGTACAGGATTAAGAATGGTGTGGTACTGGTTTGAAAGCTTGGTTAGAAGTCAGAATCATTGTGATTTACAGACAGCTTGTGTTCTCTGGGGTTCCAGGGCTGTTGGGAGCTCCCAGTTAGACCAGTATCTGTGTAGACTCTGGTCAACAATTGTTTTGATTGAAATTGGGGTCACAATTTAATGAGTCAAGATGGCCATGTGTTGACTAGATTTCTGATATTTTTTAAAATGACAGTCGGATTTTAAAATAATTTTAGGCATTTATAAAAAGTAAATATCTATCCAACTGAGCATTACTTAGGGGAATACATAAAGGATAAGAAACAGTTTTCTTGGTCCTATCTATGTAAGTAAGCTATTCCTTTATTTTTTGCCCATTTGGGTGTCTTTTATGTGTCATGTGCAGTATTAGGCCCTGTGTCTGCATTTATTCTGTCCTTAAGAAGTTATAATTAGGGGCATCTGGCTGGCTCAGTTGGTTAAGTATCTGACTTCAGCTCAGATCGTGATCTCCTAGCTGGTGAGTTCAAGCCCCATGCTAGGCTCAGTGCTGACAGCTCAGAGCCTGGAGCCTGCTTTGGATTCTGTGTCTCCTTCTCTCTCTGACCCTCCCTTGCTCACACTCTGTCTCTCAAAAATATATAATACATATTAAAATTCTTTTTGAAAAAAGAAAAGAAGTTACAGTTAGGCAAGGTGAACCAGAAACATGTAAACAAATAAGTGCAAAGAGTTGTAGGCATTTTGTCAAAACTGTGTAAAGATACACAGGAGGGAGAGATCAGTTCTGTAGTTTTGGGATAGACATATATAATACTATAGTCTCCAGACCTTCAGGTTAATTTCATTAAACACTAAAATAAAATATAGTGGCGATATGTTTATTCTTATGAGGAAGCAATGGTTACTTTTGTAATATGTGTTTTTAAATTTTGGATCATCAGTTACTTAAAAAAAAATTTTTTTTAAAGTAGGCTCCATGTGGGGCGCCTGGGTGGCTTAGTCGGTTAAGCGTCCGACTTTCACTTAGGTCATGATCTCGCGGTTCGTGGGTTCGAGCCCCGCGTCGGGCTCTGTGCTGACTGCCAGCTCAGAGCCTGGAGCCTGTTTCAGTCTGTGACTCCCTCTCTCTCTGACCCTCCCCTGCTCATGCTGTCTCTCTCTCTGCTAGAAATAAATAAAACATTAAAAAAATAAATAAATAAAGTAGGCTCCATGTCCAGCCTGGAGTCCAATACAGGGCTTGAACTCATGACCCTGAGATCAAAACCTGAGCTGAGATCAAGAGTTGAACGCTTACCCAATGCAGGCACCCAGCACCCCGCACCCATTAGTTAATTTTGAAGGGCTGTTAAAGGATATCCCAGAAACAGAAAAATAAACACCAGGATTTGACTTTGAGGTCTAGCAAAGTTTCAACCATGTCCATGAAGGAAAAACGTTTCTTATGAATTGAGGCTCAGGCCTTTTTGCTTAATAAAATGATGTTTGCCCAGGTATTGACAAGGTGGAGGCATTGGGAGTATGAGAAATATCACGAAGAGTAAGATAGTAAAATCTGACTTAGAGACATCCTGAAGACAGCATCTCCTGGGTGAGCAGTGTACACAGACAGTCTGGGAGAACTTGGTAGGGAGTTGGCCACATGAAGAAATAACATTGTTAGTTAAGAGAAAACAGCAATTAAAACATTACTGTAAGGATTTGTATATATGGAAAATGGTGTCTGACGTAGTAAACAGATGTTACACAGGACGACAATGTTTACTAAAGGACACAGTGCTACTGGAAACTTTTCTGGGTTTGTAGCCAAGGGAATTCATAAATAGGAGTGCCTTAAGGCCCTGCTTTTATTGTGTTTATTTATTTAAATACTTATTTACTAATTTTGAGAGAGAGAGAATCTCAAGCAGTCTGCACTGTCAGCGCTGAGCCCAGTGTGGAGTTTAATCCCATGTGCTGTGGGATCGTGACCTGAACCGAAATCAAGAGTCAGATGCTCAACCAACTGAGCTATCCAGGTGCCCCAAGACCCTGCTTTTATTTATTTGTTTATTTATTTATTTTATTTTTAATTAAAAAAATTTTTCTTTATTTTAAGAGTGAGAGAGTGTGTGAGCAGGGAACGGGCAGAGAGAGAGGGAGAGAGAGAGAATCCCAAACAGGCTTTACACTATAATCAGAGAGAGCCTGATGGGCTTGAACTCATGAACTATGAGATCATGACCTGAGTCTGAATGAAAAGATGCTTAACAGACTGAGCCACCCAGGCAATCCAAGACTCTGCTTTTAGATAGAAGTAATCGTTCATTCTGGAAGATTGACTTCCTGCTGGAGCTAAGGAAAGAGGAGTATGTTGCCTGGCAGCCCCCATTCCATAGGTCAGGGTATCCAGAGAACAAAAAGTACATGCTGCTGGATAATTAGGGATAGCTGTCTGCTTAAGACTGCTTAAGAGCTTCCACTTTTCAAGCCTGAGCTCTAATCCTAGTTTCAAAGATCCCTTTTCTCTTTTCTATGAATACTTGCCTCTATAGTCATAACCTCCTAATCTCTAGAATTAACTTCTTCCTCTGTGCTTCTTCCTGGTAGCTTTTAAGTGTGTCAAACCACCTCCATCCTCAGGAAATCTTTTCAAGGTTATAGCACACTAACTATTACCCCAGCTTCAAGTTGTTCATGTGTAAAGTTCACAAATGAATTGTTGGTTTCCACTACTTCCAGTTTCCTTTTAATTTCCAGCTTCTTGATTCCCTTTACAATTTTGTTTCTGCCTCTATCACTCTATTGGACCTGCCTGGTCTGTGCCTGTCACTGTCTTTCTTTGGTCCCGACTGTTGCGGTATTATTCTTGTATTTTTCCAGACCTCTTAAAAAAATCTTTGCCAGCATACCTTCTTCCTACTCTACTCAATAAGGATTAGTATTCACTGAAGATCAATTCCTGACCCAGTTTTCTTCCCCTCAGCCCCTCGCTTGCTTTTAGGTCCTTAAGTTTATTTTTTTTAATCTCTGGAAAAGCTTGCTTTTCTGAAAGAATCCTTATTCGATTAATAATTATGTAAAATCATCTATAAAACCTCTTGCTACTCACACTGTAAAAATTTTTTTTACGTGTATATATTTATATGCTCTAGTTTATATATTATCTAAGTCAATTGCTTTATTTATGTAACCTTGTATTTGGGTGTCATTCATCCATTTACCTAGAGTTTGAACAGCTTGAAGTATCTTTCAAAACTAATGTATAATACATATTAGTACTCAGTAAATGGTTATTGGTAATACTAATAAAAATTCAGTAATAAAATTAAGCATCAGGATAGATTAAATAGTGTCCAGTCTTTTCCCATTGACCTTTCTCCATTGATAATAATAGCCAACTTTTTTTTTTTTTTTAGCATTACTCTTAGGTACTGTGAGGAATTATTTGTAAGTTTGTTTTTCTTTTAACTCTTACAGCAGCCTTGTGATACATTTTTATTTAGCTCTATTTTATAGATGAGGAAATTGAGGTTTAAGGAGAATAAGTGATTTGTTCAAAGCCTCCTTAAATTCAGATCTTTCTGACTGCATATAAATAACTGCTGCCCTTTAAGAAAGCTATTTGTTTTTAAATCTTTTTTTGGAGTGTTTTTATTTTTAAGAAGTACCATCCTGAAGTGTTAATAATTAAGTTAAAATCTCAATCCAGGAAGAAATGCCTAAAAGAGCCACTTGATTTACTTCCTGTCTTTATCCACGTCCTCAGTTTGAAGTATCAGTTTAAGAACCTGTCTGCCTCTAGCAATGTCTTCGACTTTGACAGAAAATCAGATTCTGTTATCCTGCGTCACTTGTGTCAGTTATCCCGGGTTTCAGGAGATAGTGCCAAACCATTCCTCTAGTGTGTTCTCAGCACTGGAACTACTAAACAAGTTTATCCATGAAGTAATGCCAGGAACTGGTTAGCTTCCTGGAAACAGAATTTGTCAACCTGATAAACCAGCTCTTATAATAGCATCATCTTACACAGAATTAGAAACGCTTTCTGTAGTCCTACTTGATGTGGATTTGACTTGAAAAGCATGTGTGATGTGTGTCTCTGTGTGTATTCACATCCATCTTGGTTCAGTATCTGAGTTGAGACAAGAGAAGTTACTAGTTCTCAGAGTGGTTACCTTGATAATGAAAACTTGTGTGTATTCTGCTGTTAGGAATATCATGGATGTGCCTCAGAAAACACATTCCTAATCATGTTCCTCCATACAGTGATCCCAGTTTACTGTTACAGTTGGCCCAAACATTGTATACACACATGTTAAATATATGTAATATATAAGCTTATGTATATTGTATATATAAGCCAGTCTTCCAAGCTTAGATGTTATGCTCTAACATTATTCCATTTATTTATCCTTTAAACCTTGGTTGGGAAGTTAAAGAAACAAAACAAAATACGCAAGTCTCTTTCTTTAAGGAGCCTATAGGGAAATCACTAGAAACTATAAAATAATTGATGGGATGTGTGTGTTTTAATTTTGACAAATGTCTTTTTGTAGATAACCCACTTCCTTTTCATTCATTATTCCATTTATTTATCCTTTTGGTTTTACGTCCACTCTCATACATATGTTGGTTTTGGTGTGTATTTTGAAATGGAATTAGATGGGAAGCTACTCTACTCGTGTTTTTCCTACACATTTTTAGTCTAATTTTACTTCTGTGACCAGCCAGAAGAAACCTCCACAATGGGCAGCTTTCTCTTGCCTTTCCTGTACTTTCTCAGAGGGCAGGTAGGGTACCTGAGCAGATTTGATCTAGAAAAAGGGGAGAGGCAAACAGCACAGATTTACTTCTTATACTTCATGCTGTTCTTTCCTTTCCACAAGGTATTAGAGTATTTCCAAGGCATGATGATAAAAGACAAAAGATAGGTGCTCTCTGGTGGAGTCTTTTCTACTTCTTTTAAGGTGTGTTTCTGATCCTCAGGTGACTCAGTTGTCACCAAAACAAGTGTGACAACTCATTTTTCATGTTCCTTTCCAGATCCAAGATTTATTTTCAACTCCCAAATGCTATTAGAGTAGACAAAGATCTCTTGAAGGACCTGGGAGAATTTTGTAAAACATGGAATTGGGCCGGTTTGGGTTATGGGTTTCGTCCAGTTGTCTTGAATGCATAAGAATTCCAGTACTCTATGCTATATTAAGAAAAGGGGGTTAAAAGTAATGCCAGTAAGGCAGAGACAATGCATTGCTTGGTCAGTTAGGGAAGAAAAACAATAGAAATGCCTTTTCACTTCCCTATGGGAAGCAGAAGGCCTATAAGCTTGTAAAGAGTTGGGGTGGGGGGGTGCACTCAAAGGTTAGGCATGTAAAACAACTTCTGTTCAAAACAGCTACCTGAGGTCCTTGTTTGGTACCTTTTAAAATGTGTTCTTCAAGGGGTGCCTGGGTGGCTCATTCATACTCTTGGTTTCAGCTCAGGTCAAGATCTCAGGGTTCAGAGTTTGAGCCCCACACCCAGCTCTGTGGACCATGAGGAGCCTGTTTAGGATTCAGTCTCCCTCCTCTCTGCTCCTCCCCTGCTTGCATGTGCAGTCCTTCTCTCTCTCTCTCAAAATAAATAAACTTTAAAAAAAAATATTTTTTAAATGTTCTCTTCTACCTGAGATGCTTTAAGAATAAGTCTGTATGTGACTCTGTCCCATAACCAGCTCTCCATGAATTCATCTGTTCACTCAGTACCTTACTACACTGTGCTGGTTGTTGTTCACTCCAACTTTTCATCTGTTTTTCCTGATTGAGTTTCTCTGGCAGTGGAAGAATTACCATGTTTGAGCACCTCCCTTGCCTCCAGTAAATTGGTAAATATTGCTGCCAGAAATCTGGAGATTTGTTAAGATTCCATTAAAATTCAAATCGCCAGAGTCTGATTTCAGTTATCTACTTTTCAGAGACCTCAAATTCATGTGATTATAGTTATAGGATATGTCATTTTACCTGGGCAGAACTTACAATTTTTGGTAGTAATTTGGTGTGCTGTATTCTTTTTTAAGTATTTAAATTCCAGTTAGTTACCATACAGTGTAATACTAGTTTCGGGTGTACAATTTGGTGATTTAGCACTTACCTGATGTCCGTTTTAAAGTATCTTAGCCCATGTGCTCTCTTTGACTGCAGATGAACAAGAGGCTTTGAACTCAATCATGAAGGATCTGGTGGCCCTCCAGATGAGCCGACGTCCCCGGGTGCCTGGATATGAGACCATGAAGAGCAAAGACACCGGTCACCCAAATAGGCAGGTGTGTGTGGCCATGGCAGACCCAACTATAGTTGCTGGGAATGGGTTTTCAAATGGGAAATATTTGAGAAGCAAAGATACTCTAATACCAGGTTAGAATGCTGTTGTCCCCTTTCTTTCAGAGTCTGTTAAATGGTGAGTGGTATATACCAGCCAGGTGAGGGTCCTGATCTGGATCCCCAAAGGCTTGTGCATCTGACCTTGTGTATAGTGCTGTATCTGTGGAGAGTAAGAATAATTCCTTTATGTATTATGGAGACCGTATTCATGTAACTTTTCCTTTACTGATTATCTGGCAGATGTTTAATCCAGATTTATAATCTCTCAGGTTTTTAGCTACCTTACAGTATATACTCAGGAAAAATTAGTCAATTTTAGTTTTAGCTTATGTAAAATATAATTGGGAAGGAAAATTTATAAAATGTCACATAATATATTCTAAAGGTAGCAATGAGTGATTTTATTATTGTTGTTTACAGTTGTTTCCCCTTATATTAACTCAGATAGTTGAGAGTGCCTAGTTTACTGAGAGTTGTGTGCTTCTTTAGGAAAGGAGTTACTATTTTTGTTAACATTTAAACCTGTGCACTGTTGAGAACCTTCTTCCCATCTCCAGTGTCATTTACAAACTCCCTGTTTCCTGGGTACTTGGGCCTTCACAGAGGAGCGGGTGGTGAGGAGCTTTCCTCCTTAGTTGGTATCTAGTGCTATGTCATATGGCTTTGTTGGTTTATTTGATGAAAATTTGTTCATGCCATTCTCCCTTGTGGTTCTCTTCTTTATCAGCTAACCTTCCTTCTCTTTCCTCATTTGCACCTCACTTACCAAGGATTCTTTAGGAGAATCCTTGGTTCCTAGAGAAAGGGTAAGGCCCTAGAAATTTTTCTGTCTAAGGTCTGCTACATATAGTCTCCCAGAGTATTTCCTGCCTTTAGGAAAACTAGAGACCCTGAGTCCTTTTGTTTCATGGTATAACAGAAGAATTAGCTTAGAAATCTGGTTTATTTTTATGGTGACCTTACAGAACTGGGGGAACAGGGCCTATTCTTGTACTGTTTTCATACATTATTCTGTGTAATTGTGTGGGTTCTGCCTTGTGGTAACTCTTTGCTATTCAACGCTGCTTTTGGAAGGAGCATTTTACCAGAAGTGAGTCCCCTCCCCCAGGCTTGAGCCTAATGACCTCACTTTCCTTCCTGTCTTCCTATGTGGAGTGTGCTGCTCCAGTCAGCTGATCTTTCTCCAAATGGGGCTGTTAGTGTGGATATCAGTTAGGTGAAAAGGGGAAGCTTTCTTGAGTTGGAAGGCCCAAATGGACCAGGCCAGGAAAAGGTGGGTGACGTTGTCCCTGATCATTCCTTGAAGGAAGTTACCTTTTAGAGATCCTTCTTTTTTTTTTTTTCTTTTTTTTTTTAATGTTTGTTTATTTATTTGGAGGAAAGAGAGAGAGCATGTGTGCACAAGTGAGGAAGGGGCAGAGAAAGAGAGGGAGACACCGAATCTAAAGCAGGCTTCGGGCTCTGAGCTTTCCGTGCAGCCAGTCGCTGGGCTTGAACCCACGAACTGTGAGATCATGACCTGAGCCGAAGTTGGACACTCACCCAACTGAGCTACCCAGGTGCCCCTAGATATCCTCTGCGTAGAGCCTGAAAACTATTATAAGAAAAGTCCTGATCTTCACTGTGCCTGCCGCTGTGTTATTGGAGTAAAATCAGTGGTTATGAAGGGAGAAGACTGTGAAAAGGATTGACTGGTGTTAGGAAGTAACCTTAACAAGAGGTAGTGGCTCTGAGGACCCACAATTTACTTGAATATCATCAAACTTGTTCTGTTACATGGAGGATACAAATTATTAACCTCAGTTTTTTTTGTTTTTAAAGAAAAAACACAGCAGCAGCAGCTTAGTCCTTCTGAACAGCCCCATAGTAACAACAAGTTCATGTGCAGGGGCCAGTAAGAAAAAGAAATGTTTGGTAAGGAACCAAATTATCCATTAAAGCTAAAATGTGCTTTCAAATATGATCCAAGTACTGGAAAAATATGGAGTTCATTTCCTAGACAAGTCATTTTAGTAGACTTGTAGGGAGCACTGGTTACTTATTACCTGTGTTCTGTGCTTAGTCACCAATTTCCAGAATAGTATTATTCATAAGCAGCATCTGTTAAGTGCTGTCCAGTGTACTTTGTGTGATGATAGAAGTGCTCTGTATCTGTGCTGTCCATTGGAATGGTCAGTAGCCACACATGGCTATTGAGCAACTGAGGAAGTGGATTTTAGATTTTATTTAATTTTAATTAATTTAAATTTATTTCTTTAAAAAAAAATTTTTTTTTTAAATGTTTTATTTATTTCTAGGAGAGAGAAAGAGACAGCGTGAGCAAGGGAGGGTCAGACAGAGAGGGAGACACAGACTGAAACAGGCTCCAGGCTCTGAGCTGGCAGCCAGCACAGAGCCCGACGCGGGGCTAGAACCCACGAACCGCGAGATCATGACCTAAGCGAAAGTCGGACGCTCAACCGACTAAGCCACCCAGGCGCCCCTTTAAAAAAATTTTTTAATGTTTTATTTATTTCTGAGAGAGACAGCATGAGCAGGGGAGGGTCAGAGAGAGAGGAGATACAGAATCTGAAACAGGCTCCAGGCTCTGAGCTGGCTGTCAGCACAGAGCCCAACGCGGGGCTCAAACCCACAAACCACAAGATCATGACCTGAGCTGAAGCCGGACGCTTGACTGACTGAGCCACCCAGGCACCCCTAATTTTAATTAATTTAAATTTAAATAGCCATATGTGGCTAGTGGCTACTGTCTTGGACAGTACAACATAACTTTATATACTATATAAGGGACTGTTGATTTGCTGGAAAGAAATTAAGTGCATGCTTGGAGGTGTTTAGCAGTTCATTGGTATATTCATTCTTCTCAACAGGTCATGTGTTTCTATACATTGTGATAAGCTGGTTAGTTAGAATCCTGTCTAAGATTCTGTATCAGGAGGCATGGGAGCCTGGGGGGTATGTGAAGCTGTGGAACTAGCATGGGTTTTCAGAAATGGAAGCTCAAAGTTGTATGCTAATACTGGATAAAACGGCAAGGAAAATATCAAGATCGTTTTTCCCCCTTAATAAAGCTAAGGTTGTAGAATGATTTCTCCTGGGAATTGTAGCTGATGTTCAGCTTCTGACCAAGAGAGGTATTCTTCAGCAAAATCCAAAAGCAGAGAGGGGGAGAAAGTCTGAGTGAATGTATTTCTAGGAAGTATGGAGTAAGATGAGGGTGGAGGAAACCTTTGGAGGGAAATATGTTTCTCCTTAGTGTAATGAAAAGAATTTAGCCTAGGAGTCTGCCAGTGTTAATAATCTGTTAACGTAGGACTTTACAGTTTACAGAGTGAATCCCTATTTATTGTTGTTGTTGTTGTTTGCTTAGGCTTGGGATAGGATTAAACTGTATTCTCCATTACCAGTTCCTCTGCCAGAAAGTCCATACTTAGGAGAGAGGATTGCAAGATCAAAACCTAATTTAAATGGCCAAAAGATGCCAAATTTTTGGCTAAAGATTCAAATTGCAGAGTCCCAGTTGAAAGTAACCAAGTGTTTTGGCCAGCAGGAAAGGTTGCTTTTTCAGGGAGGAGATGGTGCTGACAGAGGCAAAGAGCACTTAACTGCAGTGTGAGAAGGGCAGTGCTGGCCACAGGGCAGCGCTAAGATTAGCAGAGCCTGATAGTGCTCAAGCTGGACACAGCAAAGGAAAGCCAGAGGAGCTATGGATTGACAATTGCTTGGGAGCTGAGGCCTGGAAGAATTGGAAAACCTAGTTTAGTATCTCTGCTTAGCAGGACTTCAGGCATCCTCTTCCCTAAGTGAGCAAGCTAGGTAACTAATTGAAAAAGAGAATGCATGTGGCAACAACTAAGCATTCTGAGCAGCTAAAGACGTACATGGGCAATGAGGTACTCAACTATGAACTATTTGCTAGGAGGTAGGATCTGTGTTCTCTGTGTTCTTTCTCTTGTACATTAGATCCCTGGAAGCCTGCAGCCTGGTTAGAGCTGGCTGAACAATCTTAGATATGTGGCCCATCCCAGGTGTGGTTGGGCCTATTGGACAATTTTGCAGACGGTGATGAGCAACACCCCTTTAGCAATCCTCAGCTCACAGTGCTTTATCAATAGGTGTAATTTCTCTGTGACAGTTGACCGCTTCGTGTACTGAAAAGAGCATTGGCTTAGAAGTCATGGAGTTGTTAATAATCCATTAACCTGAGATTTTACAATTTACAGAATGCTTTCAACAACAGTTAACCGCACTAACAACAACTGTAAGCATGTGTATGATACTTAAAAGGTTGCAAAGTGCTTATGCAAAGGTATTGAGTAGAACCAGGAAGCAAACCCAAATCTTCTGACTCCTGGTCACAGTACTTTTACTGTATATAAGTCTAATCAATCATCTTTCTAAACCTCAGTTTTTCCATCTGAAATGCAGATATAATAATACCCACTGTGTCTACCTCTTAAAGTTGTTGTAAGATCATAGGCAGAAGGTAAAACATTTTGTACATCCTAAAACAGGTGTACACATGTAAAACGGTATTGATTACATCACTCTGTTATGTTCTGGCACTGCAGATACGAGTTCTAGTGGAAGCGTCTAATCAGAACTCTGCATACTGTCATGGAACTGAAAAGGTTAAGGTTTTTTACCTTTATTGGATTGTTCTTACCATCTATCAGATAGTTCTTTGCAAATTTCTGAAGCTACCCTAATTTCTAAAAATCCCAGTGGAGGAAGAAATAGAATCCTTAATTCCTGTTTCTCTCACATCTTATCAAACTGGTAAGTAGAGGCTTGAACAGCATTCAGGCTCTGGGTCTGACTTTGCAGGTGTTCTCTAGTGGATGCTTCAGAATGGAGAAGTTACTTTCCTCATTGCAGGCACTAGTAGGACAGGGCTCTTGGCTATCAGTTCTAAAGGAGAAAAATTCTGGGGGCTCTTCCTCTAGTAAAGTCAGTGACTGAGCAGACTGTCTTTTGCTTTTACTGTGACAGACCTGGCTCTTCAGGACTTCGTTTCTCTTTCAAGGGTTGTTGATAAGATAGTCTGGCTAGTTTGAAAATAAAACATAAAAGCCTGATACTTTATTTTGTAAGAATGTTGTTTTATTTATATTTTATACATATACATACATACATATATATATTTGTGTGCGCGCGTGTGTGCACGTGCACAAGTGCATGTGTGTAGTGGTGGTTTATTAGGTAGCAGTAGTTAAGAGGTACACCATTCAATCATTGATTCATTCAGATGCTCACTGAGCTGTTCCTGCATGCCAGACACAATGCAGCAACTGGGCATATGGAAAGAACTAGGGGAGAAAAGTTGTTTTATATAATCATGTCTTCCATTGATCTCTTAGGACTTTCCAGAGTCACACAAAATTATTTTTGTTGTCCTTTTTTTTTTTTCCTTTTCATGTATTATCATTGGCAAATTAAAGACTCCAGTGCCAAAACTATAGGGGCCACCAAAGATACATAAAAAATACAGGGAAAAGGAGGTCTACAGAATCAGACAGAGGGCACTCTGAACAATGGCTAGCTGAGGTCTTTGTCAAGTCAAATTAGTTCACAAACATTTGTTTAATAAATCCTGATTTTTGCAGGAATTCCTGGGAGCTTTCTTGGGTTTCATGTTCAGTTGTTGAGTTTACACTTTGAGGTTATTTCTACTTAAGTTTGGCATCATTATTGGTTACTCCTGTTGCCCCTGCTGAGTTCTAAATCTGTGGCTCAACCAAGAGGCCTGCACTGTCCTCCTGAGATTGGCTGTGGTGGGCAGGTGACTTGAACTTGTCTAGACTTGAATTTTTGTACTGGAACTTTTTTTCTTAGCAGGGATGGCACCTCTCCTTTCAGTTCAACATGTGCCTGTAGTTAAGCCTCTTAGATGTACAAAGAAATATGTTGAGTTCCCTGCACCCTGGGAGTCATATAGTCTTATTGGGAAATGAGAACTACATGAAAAAAAGAAACTGAGGTAGGATGCAACTATGCCTAAATATACAGTACAGCTAGCGAGTGCTATAGGAGGCCAGGAAAGTGAAAGGTGAACTTGAGCTGAAGGAGTTACAGTTATTTCTGGAGGGGATGGCCCTTAACTAGGCTGTGAAGGAATGTATGAATGTTTAGCTAGGTGGACAGGAGGAAGGGTGACACTCTAGGCCAGGAAACTGAATGGCTAAAGGCTTAGGAGAAAGAACGAAAATGGCATATTTCAGGAAATAGAGTGGGCATTGTTTGGGCCAGAGAGAGCAGTCCTGCTGAGGACAGTGTGAGATGGCTAGGTAAACTGAGTGAGCTTCAATTCCAGAGGGCTCTGAATGACAGCTGAGGATTTAGATTTTATTGTATAAGTCAGGGGTTTCACTGATTACTTTTTGAACAAGGAAGGGACATGGTGAAAGCAGTGGTTAAGATGACTGAAACCGCAGGGGAATGTAGAATGTGATGGCAGAAGGAGCGAGAAGGGCAGAGGCTGCTTTAGGAATCTAGGAGTGAGGGGAAAGGGGCTGAATGAGAGTGAGGACAGAGAATGGGAAGTGGGGTCCTGTCCCAGAGGCCTTTGAAGGGAGAATTGGAGGGGAGAGGAAGGAAAGAATCAAGTGGAACTCAGAGGTTTGTCTGCAGACGAGAGCAGTGGTACCAATGTTAGAAATGGCAGTGCTGAGAAAGGAGACTAGTGGAGGAGGGTGGTTGCTACATGCAGTTTAGGAGGATCTATCTACATGCAGACACATGTGGCTAGGTTGAGTTTGAGATCATAGTTAAAAAAAAAAAAATCTCAGGGGCGCCTGGGTGGCTCAGTCGGTTAAGCGTCTGACTTCGGCTCAGGTCATGATCTCATAGTTTGTGGGTTCGAGCCCCGTGTAGGGCTCTGTGCTGACAACTAGCTCAGAGCCTGGAGCCTGTTTCAGATTCTGTGTCTCCCTCTCTCTCTCTGACCCTCTCCTGCTCACACTGTCTCTCTTTCTCAGGAATAAATTAAAAAAAAAAAATTCAAAAAAAAATCTCAGATTTTATGTGTGTGTGTGTGTGTGTGTTTGCAGGTCCACAATCCTTTATCTGCAATTCTGAAATCCAAAGTATACTGGAAACAAAATACTTTGTTTTTTTGGTAAATTTGTGGCAAACTCCTTTAGCAGCAAAACCTGACTTGAGTGGACACAGGACTATTTATAGTCTCTATTTATTCAACTTATTGTGAGTATTCATACTTTACAAAAACTAGCTTGTACTGTGTTAACAGATAAACCCTAAGTCTTAGGTAACTGAACCCAGTATGCCCGGTATGGGGAAGGGAAGGACAGTGTTCCCCACAGTCAGGACCCTGATTGAGGGTAGCCCCACTGACCTGGAACACATGGCCGCCAGGGAAGAGAGCTTAGAACTTAGTTACGTTCCCAGCTCTTGGTCAGAACTAGTCATAAAGCCCCAAACTAACTTCAGGAGCGGCTAAGCAGTGCAGGGGTGTGTGTGGGGGTGCCTGTTCGTGGCCTGCCTATGCTGTGGAATCGCTGCCCCTGAGACCCTCCCCTGGGGGAGGCATCACCTATTATATACTGTGTACCATTCTGCCTCTCTAAGTCTAGAAAATACATTCCGAAATGGTTTTGGCTAAAGGCTAATGGGACCCGTATTATCATTTATTGAGCACTTACTATGTGCCAGGTACCATTCTCCTATCTTTACCTAATTATTTCACTTAATTCTTCTGATAACTCCATAAGATAAATATTCTTACTATTTGCACTTTACAGATGAGGAAACTGAGTCACAGATAGGTTAGTCAAATTCAAGATCATAGAGCTAGGAGGTTGTAGAGCCAGGGTTTCAAGCTAGATGGTTTGACTCTGGTGTCACATTCCTAACAATGACTAATCTGCCTCAAATACATGGCAGACAGAAGAAATTTTGCTTGAGAGATTGGGGTTGGTCATAGAGATTTGGAAATTTTCTATTTACAAGTTGCCTATTTTTTTTATTTTTTATTATTAAAAATTTTTTAAGTTCATTTATTTTGAGAGAGTGGGGGAGGGAGGGAGCATGTGTGCTCCAGCGAGAGCAGAAGAGGGGCAAAGAGAGAGGAGACAGAAGCCCAAGCAGGCTCAGCGCTGTTGGCACAGAGCTCTAAGCAGGGCTTGATCTCAATGAATCATGAGATCATGACCTGAACCTTGCAAGATCAAGAGTCAGACACTTAACTGACAGACACTCAGGTGCCCCTCAATTGCCCATTTTTTATTCTTACTGAAGAGAGGATATGAGGAAAGCAGGAGAGATCCAGAGGCTTCAAGTCCGAACATCAACATGTGGGGGAGGGGTGGGAGAAGGCATGAGGAAGAGGAACTAGCAAAGAAGCAGAAGTGGTTAGAGTGGTGGCAGGTTCCCTGGGCTGGGATAGAGTCACAGAATGCAGGGGAGGAGAGAACCTCATGAAAGAGAACTTGACCACCAGTGTGAAATGTCTCAGGCAAGGAAAATGGTTGGCAGGAGGAATTGAATATGGTTATCTTTATCTGAACTCTCCTAATCCATGGCTTATTCTGGTCAGCGTGACAGGGAGAACTCGGATTTAGGAACTTGGCAGATGTGGGCACACCATGTGGTACATGCCAGCATCCTGCCCTGGAAAGGCTGTCACCACATCAGAGAAGGGGTTCAGAGTGCTAAACATCTTTGTTTACACTGCTTACTAATCACAGGCTTGGTTGGTCGTGAGTAGCAGTGATTTGTGGTTTAAGGCAAAAGTTTAATTCCCTTTCTAACTGAATTCACATCGAATAGTGCTTGGATTATGACTATCATGAAATAAATTCTGTTCCTTCAGTCCCACAAAGGGACAGAGGGGATTCCTTAGTGAGTACATCAAAGTATAATGTCCCAGTTTAAGAATAAGAGCTATTGCTATATGTTTTTTATTGCTATCAAAATGAGGTAAAAAGCAACAAAAGAATACAATTTTATTTTAAATCAACAGAGAGAAATAAACCCTAAGGGACTTTAGTCAACACATCAATATTGGTTAAATAATTGTAATAAAAACAATATGTACCATACTAATGCATGATATTAATAGTAGGTGAAACTCTTTGGTGGGAGGAAGGGTATGTGGGATCTATCTGCTCAATTTTTCTGAAACTCTAAAGCTGTTCTAAAAATAGATTCTGTTAATAAAAATACTAATAATGCGAGCTACACCAAGGCATGCTGGTCTGTGAGCAGCAGGAGGTGAAAGACTCTGACCCGCCTGCAGGGGCAGACAGGGTTGCAGATATGGTGAGTGCTTGGGTACTCCCAAGCCAGCTGTGGGACTAGAGAGTGGAGGAAGCTGGAGGTGGCACATCCGTGCGCAGCAGCATGTCTAGGCGTTGTGCTGTGGAGGGCCCTTGCCGTGCTAACTGCTTAGCATTTCAGGGAAGGAGAAAAAGAAGACAGACAACTGTTCTCACTTGTGTAAACCTTAAATCCACACAGTAACTTTCTCTGCAGCACTGCCCCACCTTTCTGCTTGCACATTCCTGCACCTGCATGCGCGCACACACATGCTCACACCCACCTAGAGTGCAGACCAGATGGGACACAGTGCCTTCTCCTCCATCCCCATCTACTCACAACCCCAGCCAAAGCCTCCTCTACTGGTTCCCCAGGCCCCACAGCGTGCTGCATGGTTGGTACCTCAGTCTCCTGGTTCTGACTTCACTGGTACTCCCATCTCCTCCAAGAGTTCCAAAAATAAGGTCCCACGGAAGCTCTGCATCTGTGAGTAAGATAAACCTCCTTTGCCTGTGTGACACTTGCATTGTAGCAAAGCATGGTGACCTTGAAGGAAATTATTTAACTTCCTTGTAACTCAGTTTCTCCTGTAAAATAGGGAAAATAATAGTATTTGAGGATTTACTTGATTGATACATGTAACTGCCTTAGAACAAGGCTTAGTACATAGTAAATGTTCAGTAAATGTTAGCTACTGTCATACTATTAATGGATGAAGTGGTCCATATGTTACATTAAAGAATAAGAGGGCAAGATTAAAGCTGTGTTTTGAAGAGTTGTCACATTACAGGTCAGCAGAGTGGGAGCTTTGCCATCTACTGTTTAGTATATGAACTTTTCAGGGACATGAAACTCTTTGAGCCCCAATTCCACCTTGTCTTTAAAATTATGGGATAGAAGAAGGTATTCGTAGATTTTGATTCAGTGGTTCTTGAGCTGTGGTCTAGGGATCCCTAGGAAGTTCCCAAGAACTTTTCATGGGGTCCATGAGACCAAAACTATTTTCCTATTAATACTAAAATGTTACTTGCCCTTTTTACCCTCATTCTCTTAATGTACAGTAGACTTTTCCAGCAGCTGCATGATATGTGTTATCACAGCAGATTAAAAGCAGAAGCTGCCATGAGAATCCAGCTGTGTTCTATTAAGCCATGCGTTGAAGAGATTTGTATTCTCTCATTAAACTCTAAAAATACAGTTCTTGTTTATAATAGTGTGTTTATGTTAACATGTAATATTTTTAAATTGTTTTAAAATGAACAAAATAAGTTTTGTTTTAATTTCTAATATGGCAAATATCGGTAGATACAATCTATGTAAATAAAAGCTCTTTGGGGTCCTTAGCCTTTAAAAAAAATTTTTTTAAACATTTCATTTTATTTTTTGAGAGACAGAGACAGAGTATGAGTGGGGTGGGGGGAGTGCAGAGAGAGAGGGAGACACAGAATCCGAAGCATGCTTCATGCTCTGAGCTGTCAGCACAGAGCCTGATGTAGGGCTTGAACCCACAGATGCAAGATTGTGACCTGAGACGAAGTTGGCTATTCAACCTATTACGCCACTCAGGCACTCCCTCAGCCTTTAAAAAAAAAAAAAAAAAGCTTATTTGTTTTTGAGAAAGAGAAAAAAAACACAAGTAGGGGAGGGGCAGAGAGAGGGGGAGAGAGAATCCCAAGCAGGCTCCACACTGTCAGTGCAGAGTCTGACGAAGGGCTCAATCTCAAACTGCAAGATCATAACCTGAGCTGAAACCAGGAGTCAGAGCGTTAACCAAGTGAGCTACCCAGGTGCCCCGTCCTCAGTCATTTTTAGGATGTAAATTAAAACCACCAGTCCAGTTTAGAAAGAGATTTCTAGCTTTCTCATCTCTTGGGAAAAGGAAGTTCTTTATGTACCCACCCCATCCTTCACATTCTGTCTTGTTTCTGTCAACTTCTCTGCTCTGTGTTTCTCATCTAAAGATACTCTGAAACTTTGGTCTTTCTTCCAAGCCACAGTCTATTAATTTCTCTTTCTCAGTATACTTTTCACTCACTGTGCCCTCTTTCTCTCCTCCATCTCTATTATTTGTTGGTTTCCTGACAGGCTTAGTTTTATTTTTTCTGTATACCTCTTCTTTTCTTCTGTAATATCTCTTCCCTTTTCCCATTTTAAACTCGCTTACCCTTTACAATATCTCTTCTCCTTGATTTGTTTCTTACCATTCTAATGCTTCTACTTCCTCCTATTTCTGATATTTACACTCAATTCTGTTCTTCACCCAGTTAATCCAGTTAATAAATATTAAGCACAAATAGTATATACCATTCCCTTTGCTTATCACTGGTGGTACAGAAGCAAGATAGACATGGTCCGTGCCCTCCTGCAGCTATAGGCTACCTATGATAGTCATTTAAGACAAACTGGGGACAATTCTAAGGTAACTTGTCCAGGGTCCCACTTGACCTCACTGGAGATTGTCTTAAAAGGGTCATGGAAATCCACTATAGCAGCAGCAACCACGTATCTACTATGTTTCAGGTATCTTATGTACATTATGTTGTTTAGTTCTCATAGCTCTGCAAATTGGCTATGTTTAGCCTCACTGTACACATGGAAAACTAGGATTCATAGAGCATAAGTAACTTGCTTGTGGACTCATAGCTAGGAAGTATCCATCCCAAGATTTCTCTTTGTGTTCCGCCACATTAGCCAAGAAGGAAAGGTGTCCTGGCCAGGAGGTAATATGTTGGGAGAAACTCTAGAGCCAGTTGTGGAAATAGAATGTATGAACTTAGAAATGACATGTCAGCATAGCAGCTGAGCTGGGCAGCCACTTAGGGATCTTGTCCTAAGAGCTTTGTTGCCCCTGAGGTTTAGATTCAAAGGCTACAAGTCACCGGAAAGGAATGCGTATGAAGTAGAGACGCCGGAGCAGGAACCATCGGGGATGTTTGCCTAAGGTTGCTAAAGGACTACCTGAAGCTTCCCTGGGAATGGCAGGATGACACATGCCAGAGAACCCGCTAACCTGTCTATCATTCCTTTGACAGAGTGACGTCAGAATCAAGTTTGAGCACAACGGGGAGAGACGGTAAGTCTGCCTTCTGATCAGTGTTTGTGTTCATGTGTGGTGCAGTTCTCAGCATCAAGCTTGTGGAAGCTTTTTCCCTGGAGTGATCCCTGTGGGCTCACTGGCTAGGTGATGGGGTTGATTTGTCATAAAAGGGCAGTTTTCACCTTTGGCTTGGTTTACCAACTGAATTTTACTTTTGGTCTTAGAACTGGAAGCCATTTCAACTGTTGATGCTTCACTTTTTTGTTTTTATTCTACACCTGGGGGGTCCACCATTTTGCTATGAGAGGAAGTCAGGGCTCCAGCTCTGCTGAGTTACGACTTCCAGATACACTGACACTCTGCCACCTGTGAGCATCAGAAGGAGATCAGGGGGCGCCTGGGTGGCTCAGTCAGTTAAGCGTCTGACTGTTGATTTCCATTCAGGTCATGATCCTAGGGTTGTGGGATTGAGCCCCATGTCAGGCTCTATACTAAGCGTGGAGCCTGCTTAAGATTCTCTCTCCCTCTGCCCCTCTCCTCTGCTCTCTCTCACTCTCTCAAAAAATAAAAAATTAGTTTAAAGAAGATCAGGATTCTCCTGTGATGTGGTGCTATTCCCAGCCCAGTAGAGAGGCCCTGGCCCCTGGCTTTGTCCACATCAGGGCCGGGTTAGTGACTTGGATATTTCTTTATAATGTGTTAGGGTCATGGGAAGCTACATAAAGTTTCTCAGTTGTGAAAGATTTCAGATCATTTGAGGACATAGAAGGAAGGAGTTTTTCAGTCTATATTCAGTATCTTACCTTGTTAGGGAAGTGAAAGTAATGTTGTGAAACCCTGTTGTCCTTTTCTCCATTGTTAGTATTTAGTGTTTTGTAGGAAGTCAAGATAGAAGTTTTCAGTGGAGAAAAATAGGACTCCACTTAATTTCTAAAGTTATTTAAGGAAAAACTTATTTTTTTTTAAATTCAACATGGGGCTTGAGCTCACACCCCAAGATCAAGAGTCACATGTTCCAACTCAGCCAGCCAGGACCCCATTAAGGAAGAACTTTTAAATGTTTATTTTGAGAGAGAGAGAGAGACTGAGTGAGCAGGGAATGGGCAGAGAGAGAGAGAGAGAGACTGAGACAGAGCATCCCAGGCAGGCTCCACACGATCAGTGCTGAGCCCAATGTGGGGCTTGATCTCACAACTGTGAATTCATGACCTGAGCTGAAATCAAGAGTTGGATGCTTAACAGACTAAGCCACCCAGATACACCTTAAGGAATAACTTAAAAAGCATACAGAACTCTGGTAACGGGATAATTGGGACACTGTGTGTGCATGTATGTGGTGTATATGTGCCTAAGTGTGCTTTTCAGTATATTTCCTGCTGTGCCATTCTCTCCCAATGATTGATACCCCTCGTTTGCCTTTGCTTTGAGCATTTGGAAATGTGAAGAGCATACCCATGAGAATAAGCTCCTCCTACGTTAGGTCCACCATAGGACCTTAGTGCCTCCAAACATTGTTAGCACAAGTCCAGATATATAGCTGCTGTTCTCCCTGAAAAAGATATATTCACAAGCCTGCAAGGTTGTCAGAGGTTGCCTGGTGGAAACACTGTGGTCTGGGGAGCCAGAGCCCTGCTGCTGTGTGTGTTCTGGGGCTGTTTCAGGCCTGGGAGGAGGAAAGTCTTCTGAGTTCTGTTCCCAGCTACTCATTCTGTGTCCTGCCAGTAGCAGAGAAGTTAAATTGTCACTTCATTGTTGCTGTTTTTCACACTTCTGACATGACTGGGTTTTGGAGGGATTGCCAAACTCAGACTGGCAGAGACTTTTCAGAAGTAGATACAAAATCAAAAGCTCAATTGTGTTGGAGCCTAATTATGCAGTTACGCTCTCCTGAATTCCTGTTCCCAAAGTGGTATGTAGTTACAGCGAGCAGACTTACACTGAGAAAGTGTATGTGTTTAGTTACAGAGAAGCTGCCAGATCGAAACCACAAATATTTAAGGTGGTCGGGCAGGAATGGCCTTTCAAAGTCTGAGCAGCAGAGTGTTCGTATCAAGATTTTGAAAACTGTGCATTCTCTTTTTATAGGGCTGTTTTCAGGAGCCATGGCATTTCACTGTTTGTGTACTACGTGTGGAATTGAGGACTTTTAAAGTTGGTGCAGGGAAGCCAAGTTCAAGCTGCACAATGCCAGACAGCTCTGGTTTCATGCATTTCACGTGTTAGGATTTTGTAAAGAATATGATTGTGGGCTTTCTCTACTTTTTGCAAGGAATCTGGATAGTATGTATCTAAATGTTGTAGGCCCTTGTAGAATTAGAATGTAGGGAAAAGGGGAAAGAAATAATAACTTCTTTCATTCACCTCTGCTAGGTATCCATTCTGTTTCCCTTTGCTTTGGAAGGCTAGGGATCAGGCTCCTAACGCTTTTACTTTTTAGCCCCAGGAGGGCAGAAGAGGACTGTAGATTCAAACTCTTTCCCTTTGAAAGTTTCCCTGTATGGACACTGGTGGGCGTGGTTGTCAGAGGTGTTAGTCCCCTCTTTGAAGCATTGACTAAAAAGGGCTGTTATTCAGTGTAATGGCAGCAGCTTCGATCTTACCAACCTTGATAAGCCCTGGTTTCAGATCTTGACTTTGGGGCTACTTTGGAGATTTTTTTTTTTTTTTGAGAGAGAGAGACAGTATGAACAGGGGAGGGTCAGAGAGACAGGGAGACACAGAATCCGAAGACAGGCTCCAGGCTCTGAGCTAGCTGTGAGCACAGAGCCCGATGCGGGGCTCGAACCCACGAACCATGAGATCATGATCTGAGCTGAAGTCGGACACTTAACCAACTGAGCCACCCAGGTGCCCCTACTTTGGGGATTTTGAATGGCTCATTGCCAGGCCAAATGCAGGAGAATTTATCGGAGCCTGATTTTCTAACACTGTGCTAGGGACATCCGAATGGTCTCCTGGCATTTTATTCAGAAAGACTGGCCCCTGTTGCTAAGATCCTGATGAAGGGGTATGATTTGCTATTAGGAATTAATGGAAAGCCATTCTCTCAAGACTCCAGAAAATGCCCATATCTGTGTAACCCATATCTAGATAGCATCACATAGTATTATTCCTTGGAACAGTATGTTTGAAGGAAAAGAAATTTGAATTTAACCAGCCACATGTGGCTAGTGGCTACCACATTGAATATTACAGTTCTGTTTTTTTTTTTTTAATGTTTTATTTATTTCTGAGAGCGAGAGACAGCATGAGCAGGGGAGAGTCAGAGAGAGAGGGAGACACAGAATCCGAAGCAGGCTCCAGGCTCTGAGCTGGCAGTCAGCACAGAGCCCCATGTGGGGATCGAACCCACGAACTGTGAAATCATGACCTGAGCCGAAGTCAGACGCTTAACCAACTGAGCCACCCAGGCACCCCTGAATATTAGTTTTAGATGATGGAAGCTTTTATGCTGCCCACTTATTTGTGCCAGCCTGGCACAGAAGAATATTAAAGAAAATATCTGGTCAGATTCCATTAACATTCAGTAACTTAGATCCCTCTGCCCTGTGGCTTATTGCTTCTTTCTGTGGTTATACCACTTCCCATCTAGGGGAGCAGAGAAGACGTAAAAGAACCATACACTTCTCAGCCTGAGGAGGCAAGAACTGTAGAGGCTCCGTGGCTGAGTACTGCTACTCTACCAAGCACTAGTCAGATTTTGTCCAGTCTAGGCTACTAAGAGATGAAGGTGGTTCTGGTGTGTATTTCCCCCCATCACATTAAGCATGAATTTGTGTGTTTATTAGTCATTCATAACTCTTTGAATTGTGTCATCATATCCTTGTCTATGTTTTTGGGGGGTTGTTTGTCTTTTTCTTACTGATTTTGCAAGGATTTTTTCCCCCTAGTTTGATATTTGTTTTTTAACTTTGTTGATGGCTCATTTTGCTCTCAGAAGTTTAAATTTAAAAATTTTTTTAATGTTTATTTATTTTTGAGAGAGAGAGAGAGACTCACCTTGAGTGAGGGAAGGGCAGAGAGAGAGAGAGAGAGAGACTGACCGTGAGTGAGGGAAGGGCAGACAGAGAGAGAGGGAGACAGAAACGGAAGCAGGCTTCAGCCTCCATGCTGTTAGCACAGCCCCATGCGGGGCTTGAACTCATGAACCGTGATATCATGATCTGAGCTGAAGTCGGACAGTTAACCAACTGAGCCACCCAGGTGCTCCTAGAAGTTTAAATTTTTGTTGTTATATCTGTCTTCTTCCTCCTCGTCTTCAGTATTTTATGTAATGCTTAGGAAGACCTTCTCCACTCCACTATTTTTTAATCCTATGCTTTCATCTGTATATATATAGGATATATGTATGAGTTACTTTCTGATATTCTCTTGTTTTCACTTATCTCATTGCTTGCTTATTTTTTATGTTTTTTTTTTTTTTCCTATGAGAGAGATTGAGAGAGACAGTGTAAGCAGGGGAGGGTTAGAGAGAGAGGGAGACACAGAATCTGAAGCAGGCTCCAGGCTCTGAGCTAGCCGTCAGCACAGAGCCTGATGCGGGGCTTGAACCCACAAACTGTGAAATCATGACCTGAGCCAAAGTCGGACACTTAGCCAACTGAGCCACCCAAGCACCCCTCTCATTGCTTATTTTTATCTTAAGTATTTAAGTTGTAGTGTATTGGGTTGGACCCATATGGCAGCTTTTGTACATCAGAAATTGACTACCAACAATATCATATGGTTCAACCTAATATAGTCATTAAAACTTTTATTATGAAATTTCAAACACACACAAAGGTAGAGACTGAACCCTTCTGGACCTGTAACCCAGCTTCGATTATTACCAACATTTTGCCAATTTTTTGTATATTTTATTCGTTTTGTATGTTTCATCTGACCCCACCTTTAAATTTTGCTGTGACTTTTAGTTAACAGATCATTTTAACAGATCTGTGAACAAGTTCTTACCCTACTCTGTTTTTATAGAAATTGTGTTTTGAACTGACCTAATGAGTCTCTCTAGAAAAGTGTCAATATCAATACTTCTTACATAATCACATGTGTCAGTAGTTAAGAAAACTTAGGCATGTAACCAGCTCAAGGGGAATTCCTTTGACTCTTAGGTAGGAAATCTCAATTTTGAGGATAATCAGCATTGAGATTCCTCTGGCATCAGTGATGGAGAAGACCTTTCAAGTCCTGGAGTTGAGTCATTTGGGAGTTAAGACCATGTTTTCAGGACTACTGCTACAGTCTCCAGTTTTTCTTCCTAAGGAGAGTATTTGGAACCTAATTTTAAAATCTAGGTGTCTTGCTTTTTTTCTTTTAAGTTTATTCATTTATTTTTGAAAGATAGACAGTACAAACATGGGAGGGGCAAAGAGAGAGGGACAGAGGATCCAAAGTGGGCTCTGTGCTGACAGTGGAAGCCTGATGTGGGGCTTGAACTCACAAACTGAGATCATGACCTGAGACAGAGTTGTAGGCTTAACTGACTGAGCCACCCAGGCATCCCAGGTCTCCTGCTTTGTACTGAACTGTCATTGACAGAAAGATTTGAGCTGAAATGGTAGAACAATGGTTGGGATTGAGCCACAATGTTTGTGATACTCAGAGGAAAGGTGAAAAAAATAAGGTAGATAAAAGAAGAAAAGAAAAAATAGAAAGTCAAACTGTATGAAGGAGAAAAAGAGAATCCTATGTTTAAAAGAACGGGAAGATATTCAGAAGTCCTAGCTTTCTAAATCTGACTTTTAAAATACGCAGTTAACCATGCTTCCTATTCCTTTTCAGAATTATAGCATTCAGCCGGCCTGTTAGATATGAAGATGTGGAACACAAGGTGACAACAGTGTTTGGGCAGCCTCTTGATCTTCATTACATGAACAATGAGGTAAGAAAGTAGATGGATGGTATGGAGACAAGATGGGGTGACAGCTAACTACCTTTTACTTTCTGCTTAATTGAGGATATTTTAGTTTGCTCCTGTAATATCATCTGCAAGTTTTCCTTTTCTGGAGCCTCTTTTCTTAATTCCAGTAATTCTGGGATTTCTGGTTTTTGCTACATGAGGTATTCCATAGCTACTTCCATTCCACCTGCACAGTCAGTGCTGGTAGCTCTAATGCGCCATGGTGGAAACAGGTAAGGTACCAGGCCAGGATATATATTGTCTCCATTATGTTTTATAGTTTATCTTTTTCTTTCAGCACAACCTTAACAAGAAGCAGAGGTTTAGGAGGGGTTGGAAAGATGTGGAAAACTGGTGGGTAGTTCCTCTAATGACAGTCATAAATGCTGGACTCTTCTCTCAAAGTGTAACTTCCAAGTGTAGTTTATTTCCAAAGTTAGCACCTACTCAGGTGATTTCTTTAGCTCTTCCTCCTCCTGCCCCTGCCCTTCCTTCCAGTCCTTATTTTTTCATACTTTAAATATTACCCAAGAAGGGATTCTTTTGAGTGTCAGTTACTTGGCTGCTTTCCCAGCTTTAAGAAAGGTACTAGAGGCTACAGTCTGCTTGAGCCAATGCTTTGCATTAGTCTGAGAGGCAGTGTGTTGGTGCTTAGTAGAGTCTGCATCTTGAGGGAATTGAGTTGGGGGACAAGACAAGAAAGCTGGGCAACATCCTGGTCTTTGAGAATCGGGTCCTTACTGTGTAGTTTTGTTTTATTGGTTGAAGAGTTAAGAATCTCCTCCATAAAGCAACTCTGGTGTCTGTCTATCCATCAGTAGATGAATGGATAAAGAAGATATGGTGTATGTATCCAGTGGAATATTATTCAGTCATAAAAAAATGAGATCTTGCCATTTGCAACAACATGGATAGACCTAGAGAGTATTATGCTAAGTGAAATAAGTGAGACAGAGAAAGACAAATATCATATGATTTCATTTATATGTAGAATCTAAAACACAAAACGAATGAATAAACCCATAAATACAGAGAATAAACTGACGGTTATCAGAGGGGAGGGGTAGGCAAAAACAGGTAAAGGGGGTGGGAGATACAAGCTTCCAGTTATGGAATGAGAAGTCACAGGGATAAAAGGTACAGCATGGGGAATATAATGTAGTAGTGTTATATGGTGACAGATGGTAGCTACACTTGTGGTGAGCACAGCATAACATATAGGCTTGTTGAATCACTGTGTTGTGCACCTGAAACTAACGTTATGTTATGTGTCAACTATAAAAAAAAAAAAAAAACCTTCAGCTGGAGAAAAAAGAAATTTCTTCCATAGTTTGGGGCTGAATCTATAGCAGCTGAGTTTTGTTGGCTAAAATTCCCTGGTCCCCTTTTTATAAAATGTACAACGATAATTACATGTATTTATTGCCCAATAGCTAACAAAAATAAGAGTGTCTGATATTTTGTTTTTTGGGGCAAATTTTAGAAACACAGCAAATTTGGAAAATAAACCACTAGCTCTATAGTTCATAAGTAATGCAGATGAACTTTTAAAGATTGCAGCTCAAGGTTCTGTCACTGCATAGGAAAGCGAGGCTAGAGTCTACCAGCTAATCAGGATTAAAGAAGGTGTTCTTTAGTTAGGAAAGACTTTTCTGAATGATTTAGTGCTCATTTCTCTTTCCGTTACGAATTCTTAATGTTCTTGGGGCTCCTGGGTGGCTCAGTCAGTTAAGCGTCCGACTTCGGCTCAGGTCATGATCTCGTGGTTCGTGGGTTCGAGCCCCGTGTCTGACTCTGTGCTGACAGCGAGCTCAGAGCCTGCAGCCTGTTTCAGATTCTGTATCTCCCTCTCTCTCTGACCCTCCCCTGTTCATGCTGTCTCTCACTCTGTAAGAAATAAATAAAAACATTAAAAAAACAAACTTTTAAAAAAAAATTCTTCATGTCTCAAAATGCATTTTCAAATTCTTTTGCCAATAAAGTGACTTCCCAGAATGTTAGTCATTCCTTTATTCAAATATTTATGCAGGTGTTAATTCTAAAGCCAAACATAATTACTAGTTATTATTTTAGATGATGCATGTCTGTCCATGTTCTGCTAATGTCAATGACCAAGAATTGACTAGTTTACATTTTATTAATTTAAAATCCCTCAACCTCTTTTTCTTTTCTTTGCCCTCTAAACCTTGCCATGTCAGGATTTGAGAACCACATGTGAGAAATCAGTTAGTATTTTATTTTATGTTTATTTTTTTGTAATAATAGCTTTATTGAGGTATAATGTACCTACCATAAAATTTACCCTTTTAAGTGGTGCAATTTAGTGGTTTTTAGTATATTTACAGATTTGTGTAACCAACACTGCTATCTAATTCCAGATACCCCAAAGAAAAGGCCTGTACCCATTAGCAGTCACTTCCTCTTCCCTCCTCTTCACAGCCCCTGGCAGGTGAACACAAACCTACTTTCTGTCTCTTTGGATTTGCCTGTTCTGAACATTTCATATACATGGAATCAACCAATATGTGGTCTTTTGTTTTTGGCTTCTTTCACTTAGCATAATGTTTTCAATACAATAATATTCCCCAGTATGGATAAACCACATTTTGTGTATCCATCTGGATACTTGAATTGTTTTTACTTTTTGGCTATTATGAGTAGTGCTGCCGTAAACATATGTGTACACATTTTCATATGTACATATATTTTCAGTTCTCTAGAGTATATACCTAGGAGTAGAACTGTTGTCTTATGGTAACTCTGTTATCTTTTTGAGAAACTGTCCATCCTTCCCATATCTACTGTACCATTTTACACTTCTTACCAGCAGTGAAGGAAGGTTGTAGTTTCTGTACATCCTCATCAGTGCGTGTTATTTTTTGGGTTTTTGTTTATCTGTTTGGTAAATTATAGCCAATCCTAGTAGGTGTGAAGTGGTATCTCATTGTGGTTTTGATTTGCATTTCCCTAATGACTAATGACATGGAGGATCTTTTTGGTGCTTATTGGCCATTGTCTATCTTCTTTGGGCAGTGTCTGTTCAAATCCTTTGTCCGTTAGAAGAATTGGATTCTTTGTCCTCTTACTGTTCAGTTGTAAGAGTTCTATGTATATTCTGAATACTAGACCCATACCATACATTTGTAGTTTGTACAAATTGTAGTTTGTTTAAGTTAAAGCCTACTCCAGTTATTTCTTTATCTCTCCTACACCCATAACCATTCTTATTTATTCCTACTTTGAATGTTACAGGAAGGAATTCTTTTATAATATGATATGATTTGCAAAATTTTCTCCCATTCCATAAGTTGTCTTGAAATTTTATTTTATTTTTTATTTATTTATTTTAAGTAATCTCTGCTTCCAACATGGGGCTCAAACTCACAACCCCAAGATCGTGAGTTACTTACTCTTTTGACTGAGTCAGCCAGGCGTCCCTTGAATTTTTATTTTATTTAATTATTTATTTATTTTTTACATATATTTATTATTGAGAAACAGAGAGAGAAAGAGCATGAGCATGGGAAGGGCAGAGAGAGGGGGAGACACAGAATCCAAAGCAGGCTCCAGACTCTGAGCTGTCAGCAGAGTCTGATGCGGGGCTCGAACTCACAAACTGCGGGATCATGACCTGAGCCAAAGTTGGACGCTTAACCAACTGAGCCACCCAGGCGCCCCGAAATTTTATTTTAAATACTGTTCTTGCTCTTTGTTTTTTCTTAGCCTACAATTTAGTGTTGTCTTCTCCTTTTATTATAAACTGGGCACTAAAGAAATAAATTGGACTTTTACTTGATTTTGTGTTTGCCACTAATGTGTGAGATCTGACATTTGCTGGGTCCTAGGCAAAGGATACTTTTACATTTTTCACTACTAAGTACTCAGAATGTCATCTGCATTTAACAGCAAGTGAGACTTATCCATACCTTCAAGGGTGATGTCTTTAATACTTAAGGAAAATGAAAACAGAGGAGATTGTTTCTGAATTCTAGTCACTGATTTTTACCTTTAAACATTAAGATCTTAAACTCTCCTATGTGGCCTAAATTTGTGTTCTTATTTGAGTAACAGTTTTCATCTTCTGCATATCCCCCTTCTTCTATGCCTTTTCTGCTTGTTCTCTTAATGGCAGCACAGGCTAAGGTGAATATTTAATTTGGGAAGAAATATGGTGCTTTAACTATTTAGGATTTGAGCTTTGGAGAAAGGAGTATTTTTAGAGAGGAAGCTCTTCGCAGGAAATATCTTGAAACAAACTACTGGTGTGTCGCACAGCATGGATGAACTCAGAAACGTTAAACAAAAGAAACTAGATACAAAAGCCTATGAACTGAATTGAACATGTATGAATTCTAGGATTCCATTTATATGAAATGTCCAAAAGAGGTCAATCTACAGAGGCAGAGAGTAGATTAGTTGTTGCTGGGGCTACAGGTGGGAAGAGGGAATGACTGTATATGGGCACAAGATCATTTGGAACAATGGAAATGTTTTAAAATTGAATTGTGATGATGGATGCACAAATTTGTAAGTTTACTAAAAATTAATGAATTGTACACTGAAGTAAAGAAAAAGTATCTAGATGGTTTGAATTAATTTTTTGACTCCATAGTATCCAGTGAGATTGTTTTCCTTCAGACATTTTTTAAATTTTGCTAATTTTTGTAAACTAAAGATATATATGATTCCCTTTTTCTGTGTCTGTGTCCCAGCTTTCCATCCTGCTGAAGAACCAAGATGATCTTGATAAAGCAATTGACATATTAGACAGAAGCTCCAGCATGAAAAGTCTTAGGATATTGCTGCTGTCCCAGGACAGAAACCATGTAAGTAGCCCCTGTGATGGCCTGGCAGCTGGACAGAGGACAAAACTTGCTGTTTTTCAGGAGTTCACTTGGCTTCCCTTGACAGAATTTTGTATTCTTCAGCTGCTGCACGTAAGTGCACATAAGCATATAAGTGCAGCCCAGCACAGCCCACCGTGTCAATGGCCAGATCACATTTTGTATGTGATTTCACTGTGAAGTCAAATCACCCGTGTTAAAGTTGTAGCTAAAGATTACTTGGCTTGTGGCATGGAAGGAAGGAAAACATTTATGACTGAAGAGAAAATTCTTTTTCTCTATGTTATCTCCATTTGATTTGGACCCCAACAAGAGAGATTTGATTATGGTGAAGATACTTAGCAAAGGCAGCCAGGGGATTGAGGATATCATGTAGACCTTCTCTCACAACCCCTCAGCAACCATGCCTGTCTCTTGAGACATAAGTAGGAAACAAGCTTTCCTTCTTTTCAATGGGAGAAAGACCATCGGGTGAGGAGCCTCTTGTAACTTATCAGCTACTACCTTACCCAATGGCTGGCAATCTGCAGGGGCCGTCAGAAATGTGGGATCACTCCTTATTAACTTCTCTTAAAAGGTCCATAAGGGCCTACATTTCACAAGGATGATTGCAGTCTGTCTGTCTTCTAATCACTGATTCCTGTACCAGTTTTCTTTTCCTTTTTTTTTTTTAATTTTTATTTTTTTAAATATTTATTCATTTTTAAGAGACAGAGCACGAGAAGGGGAGGAGCAGAGGGATAGGGAGACACAGAATCTGAAGCAAGCTTCAGGCTCTGAGCTGAACCCAATGCGGGGCTCGAACTCACTGACCATGAGATCATGATCTTAGCTGAAGTCGGACGCTTAACTGACTGAGTGACCCAGACACTCCTTACCAGCTTTCTTGACGTGCATGTTCCTAAAGGTTTCTTGGCACTCTTTCCTTATGCTTGAAGACAGCCAGGTGCGAACAGCTGACACTGCTGCATGAACACACCATACCAGGACAGGGTTTAGGTGGAATGGTACTCATGCTGGCCATTTATTTTTAGAGACCTATTGAGATTGGGCTGTCCTACTGATTGGGGGAAAACACAAGAGAATGGAGTTAGGAGGACTTAGAATAAAGAAAATATTTTCTTTTCTTTTCTTTTTTTTTTTAATGTTTATTTGTTTATTGGGGGAGGGGAGGGGCAGAGAGAGAGGTAAAGAGAGAATCCCAGTCAACCTCCACGCTCAGCACAGAGCCCAACATGGGGCCCAATCTCACAACTGAGATCATGACCTGAGCCAAAATCAAGAGTTGGACACTTAACTAAATGAGCCACCCAGGTTCCCCAAGAAGGCATTTTCTGATACTACAGAAGTGTCCTCATGATTGAGGATGGTCTTGTCTTCTCTTTTCTCTGGCTTTGTATTGGGAAATATTCTGAAATGAAATACATACTTTATTATTTTATTTTTCTGTTCAAGTTACCTCCTCCTTATAGTCTTTCTTTATTTCTTTCACAGGATCCTATCATAGGATCTAAATTTAGTCTAGCATCCAGGGTTTATCACTGTCTACCCTTGTTTTCAACTCCCTAGTCTCATCTTTCCACATTCTTCAGCATATTCCCCCCTTTCTGCAGTTCTTCCTTTTTGCTCTTTGACAAACTGTGACTGATTTTAGGACCTGGCTTGATTTACCTGCTACAATTTTGTCAGTGGTTTTGCCTGAGCTATGTTGGTTATTTCTGTTCTTTTAGTCATTGGATATAATTTGTATACTTGTTTATAGGTTGCTTAGTAATTGCCCTCTAGTTGTTGCATATTTGTAAGTTTTATCCCAAAAGATTATTAAGATCGTCAAGAACAGGAGCCGTGACTTACTGTTTTGGAACACCTTCTCCACCCATCCTCTTAAGAAAACACAGGGATTGCTTCTTGATTATTACCATAGTCAAGCAGAGATCATATTCAGCAGAGCCCTTCTGTATATAAGAAGCTAGAATTGGGGTTTGGTTTAATGATGTGATTGCTTGACTGGGAGCTAGCACCTTTGACCATGATCTGTCCATTCCTATGATGAGAAGGTATAGACAACTGGTTTTTTACATCCACTTTCCCACCAATTAAGGGGTGCACATGGCTGCAGAGACTGCTGCAACCCCCCGAGCTGCCTGAAAGATGACCATCTGAGCTCTGATACCCAGGGCATTGCATTAGATGTATAAAATAAATGCCATATTGATGCCTCTCTTTCTTCTTCCTTCCTTTCTTTATTTTTTCTTTTTAATGGAACACTTCATGAATTTGCATGTCATCCTTACACATGCTAATCTTTGTATTGATCCAATTTTAACATGTGCTACCAGAACAAGCACTGATGCCTCCCTTTCTAAGGACCTATATTTTAAAAAATTAGTATACAATCAGCATATCTTTTTTATAAAGTTTAAAAAGGAGAGAACTATCCTGTCTAATCCTATCACTATAACACATTGATTGATATTTACATGTGCCCCTGTAGTTTTCGAACATATGTGTACCTATTTTAAATGTTGTCATGGTAGTCGTATAATTTTCTAAATTATTTTTTCATTTAACATTGTCACGTACATTTTTCTATGTTAATATGCAATCTTCATAATTATAACTTATAAGGATGCATAATTCCCTTGAGTGGATATACTATAATTTAATTAAATAACCATTTTTTGTTACTGTAAGGTCATTTAAGCTGCTTTTTTTTTTTCCATTTATAAAGATTTACATCTAAGACTAGCAGTGGTAATGAAACTTTTCCTTGGGAACTTCCTCAGCTAGACCTCAGACTTTTTAAAAAAAATTTTTCCTTTTTTAATGTTTATTTGTTTCTAAGAGAGAGAGAGACAGCACAAGTTGGGGAGGGGCAGAGAGAGAGGAAGACCCAGAATCTGAAGTAAGCTACAGGTTCTGAGCTGTCAGCATACAGCCAGACACAGAGCTTGAACCCACAAACTGTGAGATTGTGACCTGAGCCATAGTTGATCCCTCAGTGGAACTGAGCTACCCAGGCGCCCTTCGGCCCCATACTTCTTAATAAACACAAGTATCATGATCCAGATTTGCTATGTGCTCAGGAATCCCACCACCAGAACAGTGGTTCTCTAAGCATCTCTGATGAAATATCAGTTTTGTTCTAATTTCCAATCTGTCGTGGATCAATTCCTTTAAAACACAAAAACTGAAAAATGAAATGGAAAAAGAAACCAGAAACATACAAAATATAAGACCACAGTTTTTATTATTAGATTCAGTAGACAGAAAGTCTCTCTGCCAGATTTCTGTAAAAGTCTATAAAGAGTTATTTTCCATTTCTGTATTTACTTTATTGAGGACTGGACTGTTATACCACGGGTTGTGGCCTGGTACCAGCCACAGATCATACTTTAGTACACTGCTCTGGGATACCATAGCACCCTGCCTTATCTCTTGCTGATAACTGTCAACTACTTTGTTTTCTCTACTGAGTTTTGTTTATTTTTAGCAAGCCATTGCCTCATCCACCTATTGTTATCACTTATACCTTTACTTCCCTTCTTATTCCTGTTTTCAAATGTGTGGTCTCTTCTCTCTGAATTCCTTTTCTGCTGATCCTTCTGTGACAGCTTCTTGGCATTCCTCTGTCTTTACCCCTCATCAAAGTTTATATCATACCCCTCCTACCTCACCTGGCCAAGGCCATGTCTTATACTTCAGTATTGTTCTTACCTGAAAACTCCTGGATTTTGGTCATCACAGAGCCACCTTTAATCTGAAAAGCCTCTCTCTAGCCTTACTTTCTCCTTCCTTTATAAGAAGCATCATCATCTCCTTCAGTAGTTTTTGTTGTATTAGGCCTGACAGGCCTGGGACCATCAACTCTCAGGTTGTTCCTATTAGAGACTTCTCTAAACATGTGTGCATCTGTTAGTTCATCTTTCCTCTCTTGATCTTATAACTTCCTAGACCCAGATTTTCTACTCTCTTAAAGTAATCTCAAGCTTAACATTCTTTTTTTATAATAAAGGTTTTTATAATTTTTATTTTTTTATTTTTTTGCAAGAGAGAGCAAGCAAGTGAGTGCAGGGGAGGGGCAGAGAGAAAGAGAGAGAGAATGCTAAGCAAGTTCCACACCCAGTACAGAGCCTGACACGGGGCTCCATCTCATGAACATGATATCATGACCTGAGCTGATAGCAAGAGTCAGATGCTTAACCAGCTAAGCCACTTCAAGCTTAACATTCTTTTGTCACTTATATCTGAATATGATAAAAACGAAATACTCAGCCACCTTAAAATGAGTATAGCATTTTATTTTGTTACCTCAGATTCTCTCTGACAAAAGTAAACTTTTAATCTTTTCCAGTTGTTGTCCAGTTCCCAAATATCCCCTCAATGAGTTTGATGCTATCTCATCTGCTATTTAAGTTCGAAATATCAAGGATATGGGGCACTTGGGTAGCTCAGTCAGTTAAGCATTCGACTTCAGCTCTGGTCATGATCTCATGGTTCGTGGTTTCAAGCCCTGCGTCAGTCTCTGTGCTGACAGCTAGTTCAGAGCCTGGAGCCTGTTTCAGATTCTGTATCTCCCTCTCTCTCTGACCCTCCCCTGCTCACGCTCGCTCTCTCTCTCTCTCTCTCTCAGAAATAAATAAAACATTAAAAAATATCAAGGATAATCTAAAGAGTAATTCATTATTTGCTCTCCTACTCAAATGATGGGGCAAGTACAAGAAAACAGGATCAAACTTGCTGAGTGGAATAGCTTCAGTCTGGCCCCTGGAACATAGTAACATAATACTATGTAAACACAGTAACACCTTACATGTATAAGTGCTTTTGTCTCTCATTGACTCTTACAACTTTGAGGGGTCCAGGGCAGACATCTGTTCTTGCCAGGCTATACCTGGAGAAACTGAGACTTAGAGTGACTTGCCTGAGGTGAAGCAGTAAGTGGTGACAGAGCTGCTCTAGAACCTGGATGTTCTTGTGTAGTTCAGTACCCATCAGTTACTATTCAGGATGGGGATCTTAGAATTATTTAGTCCCTGGAAAACCTCCTCCGGGTTCTTCACAGTTTTTTAGAAATAGAACAGAAAGTTTAACATTGCCCATGGAGAAAAGTTGGGAGATGTGTCACTCTCTTCCCCACAGCTCAGAGGGCAACCGAACTAGAAAACACAGATTTAGTCACTTTGTTGTGATTTTTGAGGAACCCCTTACATATTTGGGGGGAATATTTGGGTGCAGAGTCTCTTGGTGCCACCCTTGAGGCAGAGGCCTGGTGAGATCCAGGTGCCCTTTCTTACCTTATGCTCCTGTGAACCAAACTGATGCAGCCACACACGCACACCTCTTCCCCCTGCATAGTTGAACCCACTTGTTCCCTTTGTCTCATATTATCAGATCTCTTAGCAAGGTGATTTGTGAGTCCACCTTTGTGACCTTCTTTTCTGCTGATCCCCTAGCTTTCAATCATCACAATCTTTATGGATGTGGTTCCCTGATAATTTTTCATGTCGTTTGTATCAGCCAGACACACTGCTACCTGCAGAGTCAAATGCCACCTTCTGTTTGCTGTCTTTAGAACATTCTCCTGGCCACCCCCTCTGTACCTGTGGGCTCTGCTTTCACTCCACTGCAGTCCCCATTTGGTTTTCCTAGTCCCACCTTCCTCCTTCCTCTCTTTCCCACTTCTCTGTCTTGTTCAAGGTGCGCTGAATCCTTGCATGAATCTCATTTTTGTTTGCCTTGCCATTGTCTTTTATCCCCTTAAGTCAGGGTTTTTAAGCTTGGCTGAATATTACAAACACTAGGGGAGATTTAAAAAAAATACCGACCCTTGGGCCCCTGCCCAGAGATTCTCTTGTAGTTTGGTGTGAGGTGTGTTTGGCCCCACAGGCAGCTCTTTAAATGGGTGGCTAGGGTTGAGAACCATGACCTTAAATTGAAGTATCACTCTCCTCCTAAGATCTCACTGCTCAAAGTGTGATCCGTGGGTCGGCGGTATTAGCATGCCTGGAAGCTTATTAGAAATGCAGATTCTTGGGGTACCAGCTGGCTCAGTCGGTGGAGTGTGTGACCCATGTTGGGTGTAGAGATTACTTAAAAATAGTCTTTAGAGGTTCCTGGGGGACTCAGTCAGTTAAGTGTCTGACTTCAGCTCAGGTCATGATCTCATGGTTCGTGGGTTCGAGCCCTGCATTGAGCTCTGTGCTGACAGCTAGGTCAGAGCCTGGAGCTTGCTTCAGATTCTGTCTCCCCCTCTCTCTTTGACCCTCCCCTGCTCACACTGTCTCTCTCTCTCTCAAAAATAAAACATTAAAAAAAGTTTTTAAATAAAATCTTTTAAAAAATGCAGATTCTCTACACCATCCCAGACCTACTGAGTCAGAATCTGTTTTAACAAGGTCCCAGGTGATTTGTGCACATTAGGGTGTGAAAAGTCTGCTTTGAAACCTTCGTCTGTTTTCTAACCTGTTGCCACAACTTCAGCCTTTGCTTCTACAAGTCTGTGCTTTTGCTGGCCATGGAACCTACTTTCCCATTACAGCTCTTAGAATTTAAAATTGAGAGTTTAGAGTATATGTTCTTTGGTACATTTCAAATTCATGCCACCAAGATTTCTGGAAGGCCCTATGTGCAAGCAGATGTCCTCAGGCAGGGGTGGAGGGTGCTCATCATGTGGCTCTTCTCTTTCTGACTGCAGGGTTGTGGCCTTCCCTTGCCCTTCACTGGCCTGGTTCCCCAGTATGTGGCTTTGACTGTTTTTTCCTTTTTGACTCTCAGCAGAGAGCTATTGCACATCGGAGGCTTCAGCAAGAACATTCACTTCCCCTTGGTTCTGACTTCCCGTTAGAGCAAGACAGTTTGTAAAGACAGCCCTGCGTGTGATAAAGTCTGGTGTCGGGAGACCAGAGGAGGCTGCTTGGCAGCTGAATTACCCCTGAGAGCGGGAAGCCTTTTTCCTGGAGGACAGGATATAGTTTGTTTAGGTCGGAATTTTTTTCTTATGTGAGGTAGAAGAGCTTGAGAAGCAACTAGAAATTTGACCCAAGTTCTCTAGAGGTCCTGACCTCTCATGCCTGCTCTCTGCATGTTTGTGATCGTATCCCGATGCCTCTTGCTCACTGCTGAGCTTCAGTTTTCAGCTTTCTCAATGCAAGGGACCCCCTTTGTTGCTTTGATTTATTTTCTAGGGCTCACTGGTGGCTTGACTTGGACAGTGCCAGAACACAGGTGCATGTGGTAATGTTGATGGTCCCATTCTATTCTGAGATCCTTGACCTCTGGCAGAATGGTACCTATGATGGCCCTTCCCAGATGAATGCAGTCCTGAGGTGGTTCACATGGAAAGCCTGGTGATGTTAATCAACTGAGATTTTACCTTAATTTTGAGGGAGTGATTATGGTTGGGGCAGAAGCAGCACATCAGGCAACTTTTAGAAGTACATATTTATCACCCAGAATTCTGTTGGGCAGGGAGATTGCCATCATTGTCTGTTCTGAGCCCCCATTCGGCAGGTGATCTCGCTGCCGAAATAATTTCCTGCTATTTTTCCCAAACTCTCTGGAGAATTTTATGAGGGGGTGTTTACAAAGTCTTTTCTGTTCAGCATATTATGATAGGAAAACTTATTCCTCCATGCCTAGATCCTCACCCTTTAAACTGGGGCAGTGGGTCTCAGTACTCAGATAACACTGAAGCTGTAAAACTTCTGTGAGGAAATAGTGATATGCCAAGACATACTGAGGAGTGAGATTTGTGGGAAGGCTGGGTAGCTCATTTACTGAAAGCATGAATACAGCTAAGAACATGAGGAACATGAAGAAGACACCCTTCTTAAGGAAGGGTGAGGAGACCTTTCTCAGCCTGCCTGCCTAACGATAGCTCAGCCTTTTTTCTCTTATCTTGCAGACCAGTCCCTCTCCCCATTCTGGAGTGTCCAGGCAGGTGCGGATCAAAGCTTCCCAGTCTGCAGGAGATATAAATACCATCTACCAGCCCCCCGAGCCCAGAAGCAGGCACCTGTCTGTCAGTGAGTATTTCACCCCTTTTTTCCCTCTCATCTAATTTATTTGCCCATGCTTTTTAAAAATCAAATATTAATTTAAAAACATCATCAAATATTTATAGATTACTACCCTGTGCAGAATCAACTTCTGTGCCTTTATTTGGGAGGAATGGGTAGAGAAATGACTGGAATGGTATCCCTACTCTCAAGGAGCTTATAGTATAACAACATGATAGTGTGACCAAGTTCCTTTTGAATATGTCTGAAAAAGTGATCTCCTCAAACATCTGCTTGAAGACCTCCCAACGACAGTCCACTCTCATCTTTTTTAACGTTTATTTATTATTTTTGAGAGACAGAGTATGCGTGAGGGAGGGGCAGAAAGAGAGGAAGACACAGAATCTGAAGTGGGCTCCAGGCTCTGAGCTATTAGCAGAGAGCCCTATGTGGGGTTCAAACCTCCAAATCGTGAGATCATGACCGGAGCTGAAGTCAGACACTTAACTGACTGAGCCATCCAGGCTCCCAGTACACTCTGATTTTTGACCATTACTTTGTCTAAGAACTGGGGACTTGTGAGGTTAGGACTCAGGTCCAAGTTTGAGTTTTGACCTTAGACCTCTTGCTTGTGATTCCTGGAGAGGCCTTATGCTCTGAGGAAGATGTTGACCAGTGAAACTCTTGGAAAATCAAACTAAGTTTCTGCGAAGGACAGGAGACTGTTGACATAGTGTATATGATTGGCTAACTAGGAAGAAAGCTATGTAGCTGCTCCCAGGCCTCCCCAGGAAAGAAATCTAAGCCAGGTCCATGCATTATAGCAGATAATCCAATATTGTACTGGATCCCATTTCCCAGAGTCTGAGGAGGAAGCCCATGTTCTGAATTGTGGATTCTGTATCAAGAGGGAAACCAGGCCTTCAAATGTTTGTGTTGAGGTTACTGCTGCTGGTAGGAAGGCAAGTTCTCCTCACACAGGTAGAATTGCATCCAGTTAAACTGCTCTCAGAAGATCTTGAGCTGAGCATGGGGACTTCTGAACATCAGTCCTGCCACTGAGCCTGTCTGTGAGTGATAAGCTTCCTGAGGGAGTAACATGGGTTACTGAGGCACTGACTTTGCCTTACTGAGTAATTTCAGCCACCTGAGCAAACACTGGTAATAAGTGTTGCCCAGCTGAAGGTGCGTATATGAGCTTCATATTTCTCTAATATTGTAGATAACTGGTGGTTATGTTTTTAATAAGCTTGTCAAGGAGAGAGAGCCAGCACCCTAGCAAGGAGACCCTATCCAGAATACCTCTAGTCCTGGAATCCAGGTGCCCTGACTCTGCGAGTATAGCTTCTGTTCCAGAGCCCTGGAAAGACTGAGGGGCTGGAGGAGGGCAACATTTGCTCATTTGTACAGTAAGCAGTGAGGATTGACGTGGGACAGTGATTGGGCCTCCTTGTCCTAAGCAAGAGCCCGTGATTTGTATGTAGAGGTGGGGGTTAAATGCTGGGCTGTTGTTGTGAGGAGCCATGTATAGAATTTCCTTGTCTGAGAATGCTGAGGATTAGGATTTTTATGAAGTAGTTCCTTTGTGTCTAGGGATTGGGCAACACAGCCTCCCAGCATGTATAGATTCTGGGTTCCTTCATTCAGCAAGCATGATGTACCAGCCATTGGGCTGGGCTGAGGGCTACAATGGAGGCTGCAGTGGAGGGCAGGGTTGGGTGGGAACATGGAGCAGGCAGTAACTAACTCTGCCCAGGCCTTTGGAGAAGGTCTTCCACAGAAGAGGAAACATCAGAGCTGACACACGAAGGAAGATTTGTTAAGCGTAGAGATACTCAAGGCACAGGAAGGGGTAGCCACCAGACATAATTGAAAAATAAGGTGTTGGGGGTGCCTGGGTGGCTTAGTCGGTTAAGCGTCCGACTTTCGCTTGGGTCATGATCTCGCGGTTCGTGGGTTCGAGCCCCGCGTCGGGCTCTGTGCTGACTGCCAGCTCAGAGCCTGGAGCCTGTTTCAGTCTGTGACTCCCTCTCTCTCTGACCCTCCCCTGCTCACGCTGTCTCTCTCTCTCTCTCCTAGAAATAAAACATTAAAAAAAAAAATTAAAAAAAAAAAAAAAGGTGTTGGGTTCCAAAAACCTCAGGTGGTACGGAGTGTGGCTGACATGGCAGAAGTGGGCAGAGCCTGCCAGCCTTTCCATAGAGATAAGAAACAGCAGAGATTATTTCTAACTGGAATGACCTGGGACATGCAGTCTGTGGAGGAGCTGTCTAAACTGGATCTTTAGAGATTATGGGGGACTTCTATAGGTAAGGATGAGGGGAGAGGGCTTTTCAACTGTTAGCCTGTGGAAATCTCACTTGTGCTTCAGACTGCCTGGTGTATTTGGAGGAGAATAAAGAAAGGTGAGAAAGGATGCCTGGACCACTTCCCTAAGGAAACTTCACTGCCCTTGGGCTTGCTGGTAGGCAGTGGGAAGCCACTGAAAATGTTGGTCCCTTATGCCCATCTCCATTATAGTGTTTGTCACATTATCTTATTATCTTTTTTCTTCTCCCCATCAAACTGCATTTTTATTCATTTATTTATTCACTTCAGGTTTTAATTGTCAGAATATCAGCTATGTGCCAGAAACATGGGAAGCCAGAAAGACCTGGCTTCTGCCCCTATGACTCTTGTAGATGCATAAGACAATTTGTCTTTGGGAAGAAAATACTTACTTGTCATGATGAGATTAATGTGTAACTTACAGGCTGTTGCTGAAAGGTGTGTGGTGCTGTGAGCATGTATAACAGAGGGATGCATCCAGATTTGGGGTCCAGGAAAGCCTTACTCTGTGATCTGGAGCATGAATGGGAGTTATGCGAAAGGAAACAAGGAAGAGAGAGGCAGGGAGAGCTATACATGTGGAGGCCTGCTGGCTGGGGGAGTGTGGTGTGATTTAGAAACAGAAAGAAGCCCTGAGGCTGGAGACCTGAGAATAATCGGGAGAAACGGGCTGAGGCCAAGGAGGGACACAGAACCCTATGGTCTGTAGTGAACATTTTGATCTTTAATGTTGAAAGCAGTGAAAATCCACTTCCAGGTTTTTAAAGTGAATTGAAATGGGTGATGTGACATATTCTGATTTGTGCTTTGAAAAGATTGCTCTAGCTACATCATGGAGAACAGATTGCAGGAGAGTAAGAATAGATTAAAGGGAAACCATGTTGTGCTGTTTCAAAGGGGCACATGCACCCCAGTGTTAAAGCAGCACTATCGACAATAGCCAAAGTATGGAAAGAGCCCAAATGTCCATCAGTGGATGAATGGATAAAGAAGATGTGGTATATGTGTGTACACACACACACACACACACACACACACACACACACACACACTCAGCAATCAAAAAGAATGAAATCTTGCCATTTGCAATTATGTGGATGGTATTATGGTGAGCGAAATTAGTCAGAGAAAGACAAATATCCCATGACTTCACTCATATGAAGAATTTAGGATACAAAACAGATGAACATAAGGGAAGGGAAGCAAAAATAATATAAAAATGGGGAGTGGTACAAAACTTAAGAGACTCTTAAATGTAGAGAACAAGCAGAGGGTTCCTGGAGTGGTTGTGGCGGGGGGCCAGAGGGGGTGGACTAAATGAGTAAGAGGCATTAAAGAATCTACTCCTGAAATCATTGTTGCACCATATGCTAACTAACTTGGATGTAAATTAGAATGAATGAATGAATGGAGGGAGGGAAACCATGTTAGGCTAATGCAGTTTGGTCCAGGGGAAGAAGACAGAAGCTTTGATTAGGCTGATGACAGTAGTGGAGAGAAGGCACACGTGTATTTGAGACATTTAGAAGGTAAAAGCAACAGAACATGGCACTGTGGTGGTTCTCAAAGTGTGGTTTGGGGGGGGAACTCAATGCAGGGGTCCCTGAGATCCTTTCAGGGGGTCTGCAGTTTGCCTTTTTACTCATTCTCTCATGAGTGTACAGTGGAGTTTTCCAGTGGTTACATGCCTAAGGTGATGTAATTGCTCCGATGGCTAATGGAATGTGTGCTTATGTATTATTGTGTTTTGAAAAAAAGTTGTTTTTAAAGGTTTTTATTATTTATTTATTTTGAGAGAGAAAGCATGAGTAGGGGAGGGCCAGAGAGAGAGGAGAAAGTGAGAATCCCAAACAAGCTCTGCATTGTCAGCACAGAGCCCAGCTTGGGGCCTGCTCTCTCACAAACTGCGTAATCATGACTTGAGCCAAAGTCAAGAGTCAGATGCTCAACCTACTGAGCCACCCAGGCGCCCTGTGTGTTTGAGCTTTAATATCTAATACAGTGAATATCAATTGATAAAGCCAACTTAATAAAAGCTATGTGATATCCTTGATTTTCAAAGTATAAAAGGGTTCTAAAACCAAAAGGTTTAAGAACTACTGTGATATTATATTGATTTTGCAGATGTTGAAAGAGTAGGAGATAAGTTACTGGTTTATGGATCTGGATGAACGGCACTGCCTTTCGCCAAGACAGAAATGGTCGATGAGAGCCTGGTTTCACATGCTGAGAAGAGGCAGACCTGATGTTTTAGACAGATTGAATTGGAGGTGCCTTTCAGAGAGCCAAGAAGAGATAGCAAATGGACAGTTAGATCTATAGGTCTCTAGGGGAGAAAATCAGGACTAGAAAAAAAAATTAGAAATTATCTAGTTGAAGCCATATACCCAGGTGAGAGGCCCTAAGGAGAGATTACAGAGTAAGAAGAGGCTGAGGACTGAGCCTTAGAGACTTCATGGCCAATGAGAGGAAGATGAACCTGCAAAGGACACAGCACAGGAGTGACCAGAGAAACAGGAGGGGGTAAGCGGAGGCCTTACATGGTACCAGCCAGGTTGGAAAGGGCAGACCAAGGGCAACTTGTCATTTGGTCCACAAATGTCTGAGTGCTTGCTGTACTGGTGCAGTGTAAAGCCGTCTAGAAGTAGAAGGAAATAGGAAAAGAGTCAGGGTTGAAGCATTGGGCACTAAGAGAAGTCCTTGGAGTAGAAATGGGGTTGAGAAGCCTTAGCCATTCAGCTTTCAACCAGCAGAAGCAAGTGGGATTTGCCCTCCTCCCCTCACCAATATGAAGGAACCTGTATTTAGTGAGAGACGGTAACATGCATGTCATTCAGCTCCCACTGCACCATGTTCAGTGATGGGGAAGTACAGGGTAGCCCAGTCCAATTTCAGATCGTGCTATTTGTTTGAAGTTTTTCCTTATATTGAATTGAAAATCTGCCTTCTCTCACTTTACCCAGTGACTCTCGTACTGCTATGTTGAGCAACACAGATGTACAGATAACATCTTTCATCTGACAGTTTTTCAACTATTTGAAACCAGTTATCATGTTTACCTTTCATTCTTTCCATCATAATATACATACCTTGAATTCTAATTTTTTTCAAGCCAATTAGCCTGTTAAACTAGTTCATGCTAAAAACCAAAAACAAGCACTAAACAAACAAAAACAACTAGGTAATGAGTTAACCCTAAAGAAAGACCCCTGTGGGGAGATCTTCAGACAAGGCAGCTGGAGTTTTCCTATGTGATGATGCCCTTTGCTTGTAGAAATTCTACCCACCTTTGAAGCCAAGCTCAAGCACCATTTTTTCCCATAATACATTGGGTGGTGCCCTTAAGCCATGCAGCCAAGCCCTGCCACATTCTGACTCCTGTTCGGTCTAGTGCATCTTGTTAAGTGCCTTTGCTTCTGTTCCCACTCTGTCTTGCTCCTTGTCTTATCGCTGTGGCCCCACAGTTAGGCAGCCAGATCGCAGCCCCTAAGGAATGAATAGTGGGGGAGCAGAGGCGACCAGTTCTTTCACGGAGCGTGGTGGTGAAAGAAAATCAGAGATGGGTTAGTAGTTTACACGAGAGGCAAACGTAAGGTCAGACTGTAAGTTAGAGATCTGAGCCTGCTCACGAAGAAGGGAGGCATAAAGTCAGCTGAAAAGGGGGTTGAGAGTGGTGCCAAGGAGACTGTGGGGAAGCCGACTCCTGCAGCAGATGAAGCAAGGAGTGCAGGGAGAAGGTGCAGAATGCCTTGGCCGGGAGGAGGAGAAAAGGAAAAGTTCAGGCAGAGGAGGAGAGAAGTGTGGAAAGGATGAGGTGACTTGTAGGGAGCCGTGGTGGGAGCGGGGTAGAGAGCTGTGCGTAGTGCAGACCTCCTGTCCCCCTGTCCTGGTGCAGTCGGAAGGGCGGGGCCCAGGATCACGCAGGTCAGCTCCCTTCACTTCCACAGGGCTCTTCTCCTTGCCAGAAATTCTTCTGTGATGCTAGATGAGACCAGAAGTTGTTTAGTAATGGTGGCAACTTCACAATAAAATGGGAATTTTGAAAGTTGAAGCACATAGGATGTTCTCCGGGTCTCATGGGATGAAATGTTCTGCACAGCCTGGTCTAGTGTAAGCACACTGAGAAATACTGGTTAAGGTTTCCCACTGAAGAAGAAAAAGAGATTCGATTCCTCTCCCAATCTCATCTGCCCAGCAAGAGACAGCAGAGTTTAGAGAAAATAGTTGATGGCCAAAACAGCTATCTCTTTGTACTTGGAATGACCTGCACATTAACACTGACCCCAAACCCTAGAACTCCCTGCAGAGGCAACTTCCTGACTGCATCAGCTTCCTGACAGGAGTCTCCTATGAGAAAGGCTAAAATCTGAGAGCCAGTCTTTCAGCTTTGGGGGAGAGTTTTGCTCAGACTCTGCACTATGGGTTAGGGAGCTAGCAGAGAGCTGGCATGCCCTGGGGCGGGGGGTTGGGGGGATGGAGCATGGATGGCCAGCAGCTTAAAGTCCTGGCTTTCTCCTTTATGTGTAGAACACCTTCATGCAAAGCTGTGGGCCACTCTGAACACAGGTCTACTACTCTGCTTTGTTGCTTCAGCCTCTGTTGCTGGGGCCTCTTGGCACAAATGGCCTCACAAGAATAGAACAAGATCGGGCTAGAATGCCAGGGAAGGGCATTCCAGAGAACCTGCTATCCCTGTCATGCCTGCTTTCTGAGGCCCCACATGAGTGGTCTTGCTTGCATAGTACTGTGATTTGTGCTGTCTAGCTCACTGCTGTCTCTGCTGGTAAATGTGGGGACATCAGTGAGTCTTGCACTCCAGTATCCTGTCCTGTTCAGGTCCCTGTCTTACTTGTTCTCGACTACTGTTGTGTGTCTCACTAGCCCCCAATTTCTGAATTGAAGATAAAAACAAAACTGAAAATGCTCTGGAGCAGTTCTGCCAACTCCTGGTTTTTCCATTTGCTTCCTCTGATAGCCATTGGTTTGGGGAGACTTCCCTTTCCTGCCCCAAGCTGTGGGCCTGTGCACAATAGCGTCTGGCCCATTGCCCATCAGATAATAAGACTGGCTCTCTGCAGGCAGCAATGTGTATTGGAAAAAGTGAAAGTCTCTGGCTGGAAATAAAAGCTCAGAAAACCTTTGCTGTTTTCCCCCAGCCCCTCCTGGGTCTGTAGTGCTGTCCTCGTGAGCCAGTTCCAACCTACCTGTAAAACCAGGGGAGAGTTCAGTGGCAGCTGGCGAGAGAGAGGATAGATGTTGGGTTCTTGGATATTTTATCCCAAGGAGGCTTCACCTAGACACTGTGTGTCTCACACAAACTGGAGCAGTTCATCCTTTCTGGGAATAGTTTGGACCCCTGTCTGGGATTTCACCAGTAAGTGGGTTTTTCTTTCTCTCTGATCTGTCCCTTACAAGAGACATTTTTTCTTCATCCTAGGTCAGATGTGTAATACTTTTTCACTCCAGTATGTATTGTTCAGGGTTCAGGTGCACAGAGTAGAATCCACTCTAATTTCAGGAAGAAGAGATTTAGTGCACATTTTGGCTTATAGGGTAGAGAGAGAAAGAGAGAAACAGACACCATAGAGCTACTCCCTCTTCTGTAATCGGGAAGCTACCAGATTGAGAAGCACAGTGCCCCTCTGCTCTGCTCCACTCCATGTACATAGAGGATGCCTACATCAGTGTCTTGACATTGGAAAAACTGGAGACCAGGTGTGGGGCCTCTGGTAACGCTGCAGCAGAAAAACTGCAGCTTCCATGACTATGTCCAGGAGCAGTAGGAGTAGCAGGAAGCCATCTAAATCTCACACAAGTGCATCTGATTGGCTGGACCTCTGGGAGTCTTAGAAATAAGAGCTTTTAGCTTTTTTTTTTTAAATGTTTTATTTATTTCTAGGAGAGAGGAAGACAGCGTGAACAGGGGAGGGTCAGAGAGAGAGGGAGTCACAGACTGAAACAGGCTCCAGGCTCCGAGTTGGCAGTCAGCACAGAGCCCGACGCGGGGCTCGAACCCACGAACCGCGAGATCATGACCTAAGCGAAAGTCAGACGCTTAACCGACTAAGCCACCCAGGCGCCCCAAGAGCTTTTAGCTTTAACTTCTAACGTGCATGAAGGCATACCAGAAGGGTAGAATGGATCTTGAGTGTAACCCATTTTATCTGCCACATAGAGCGAAGGAAACAAATGGCATTCTGCTGAGTTCCTACCTTGTACCAGCCTCTGCAACAGACCTTTGGTCTGACCTGGTCCCGTGTCTGCTCCTCTCAAGGCACATCCTGGGCTCTGTTGTAAAAGATCTTGTTTCTGTGCTCTAGGCTCCCAAAACCCTGGACGAAGCTCACCTCCCCCTGGCTATGTGCCTGAGCGGCAGCAGCGCATTGCCCGGCAGGGGTCCTACACCAGCATCAACAGTGAGGGGGAGTTCATCCCAGAGACCAGTGAGCAGTGTGTGAGTATGGAGCCTGGGGATGCCTTGGAGTATGTTAGACCAAAGCTATAATGGGGCTTCTCAGTGGTCGCTAAGAGCACTCTGAGCTCTTAGAATCCACCTTCAGTTCCCTGCCGTATGGCTTTCTCACAGTATGGCAGCTTCTTCAAGGCCAGAACGAGAATCTCTTGCTCCAGTCTGTGGAGCATAATGTAAGATAAAGATGGAATCATAAAATGTAACATAATCACGGGAATGAGCATAGTTCATTTTTGCCCTAGTTCGTTGACTAGAAGCAAGTTATAAGTTCTCCCCATATTTAAGGAAAGGGGTTTATACGAAGCTGTGATTCATTGTGGGGGTCACTTTAGGGTATGTCCTCCAGAATGGCTCACCCATTTCAATGTTTTTTTTTTTTTTTTTCAACTAGTGGCTCACTTGTTGAAAATGACATTTTAGCTTAGTAAATTCAGCAAGAGCGAGATCTCCAGCTTTGTTCTGAAGTCTTTCCACAGAGCTTTGCTTTGATTGCATTAGAGAAGGATCCACACTTATACATGTTTAGGATTTGGTCTGGCAAGGGGGGATTTCTAAAGAGTGAAATGTCCAGTACAAGGACCAGCACCATCACATGAGGGATTTTACAAAAAACTGATCCTTGTAACTTTTCTTTCCCCTAAAACTGATTCTTACAACTTTTCTTTCCCTGTGATAGCTAATCTCTGAAAGCATTATCCAAACTATATAGGCTTTGAGAAGCCCTTTATACTGCTTCTTCTCTCTTCTGTAACTCTTGCTTTCCAGATAAACTTATGTTTTAGAACAGTGATCTGGAGTGCTTTTAGATAAGGATCCCCTTCTTAGGTATTTTACTGACTATCTTTCTGTTTTCTCTAACCAGAGCACTTCTGGACATCAGCTGTGTTAGACGTGACTTGGGTGTAAGATCTCAGAGATTGTAAATGAGTTTATTGCCTTTGGTCTCTATCCTTCCCTGTTGCCCTATATTCTGCTCCTTTTACTTCTTTGTTTTACCTGGCGAGCCCTGGAAAGTGTGAGAGTATTAGACTCCTAGTAAGGACAGACTTTTAGAAAAAGGCCAAAGAAGGAATGCCCAGGTCCTTCCCAGTGCCCGCCTCTTTAGCTAACGTGAATTGTTCCTGGTAATGGACCATTCAAGATAAATCCACTTAACGGAGACCAAAACAGTGTAGTAGGTAGTGAAAGAATATTCAATTAGGACTTTCTGGAAAAGTGAAACTAAGATAAGTTTTGTTTTTTCTTTAATCAGATTAAGGAGATAGTTGCATGTATTTGCTAATTTTTAGAATGAACACACGCATGATTCAGGTAAATTTTTTGGGCTTAACTTTTATATGAAAAATTTTGCTAACACTGTTTAACTTCCTTGACTTCCCTTTTGACTTCTGCAGCACTGTCATAAGGATTGTCCTTTTTTGGGGTGCCTGGGCATCTTAGTTGGTTAAACATCCAACTTCAACTCAGGTCCTGATTTCATGGTTTGTGAGTTGGATCCCTGCATTGAGCTCTTTGCTGTCAGTGCAGAGCCCACTTCAGATCCTCTGTCTCCCTCTCTCTGCCCCTTCCCTCCTTGCGCTCTCTCTCTCTCAACCATTAACAAAATTTATACTTTTTTACAGAAGGCTTCACAGAATTCAGTGAATTTTCCAAGTCCCCTTTTGAATCTTTGGTATTCCTCCTTCATTACACCTGCCGTGTTATTGTACTTGCACGTTCTTCTTCTGTAAACTGGTCTCACTTTGAAACTATGGGCAAGATGGACCCTAGCATTAAATAAGAAGAGATAATTTGAGTTGGAAACTAATTTTATGAAAGTTGTTAGTGAATTTTCATAATTCTGATTTCTGCTTCCCTATGTAATTTTTAACTTTGGCTCTCAGATAATGAATACTCTGATAGGGAATACCCCGCTAGGCTAAATTAAGGGAATTTAGTTGGAGAAAAAACTAATCTGAAGGGTTTTTATTACTTCATTTGACCAAGGGCTAGAGAAACATTTTAACTTACATAGTAGGTACTTATTGCCTGTATATGAGAACCAGGATCTAGGAAATTTTTCATCTGTATCAACTGTACAATAACTAGTTTCATGACTTTAAACAATTATCCTAACCTTTCTAGACCTGTAGTGACTTGTCTGTGAAATGAGGGCAATACTTGTCTTTGTAAATTTGAAATTATGGAGTATAAACAGAAGCAATACAGTCCCACCCAGATGCACTGGAAGCCTCTGCGGGTAGTACAAGCTCCAGCACCAGGCTCCCAGTGTTCACGAGCCAACAGAATGCCAACAAGAGAAGTAGCGTCTCTGCTTTGCTCTCCTGGCAGAACTCCTTGTGATGCTGGCCAACCATTTTTCTCACTCCTGGAAACTTGATTTTCAGACTACGAGGGAGAATGGTACCTTCCTAATCATTCTTCCCACTGCACAGGCAGAGAAAGGGCACTTTCATATTTTTGACAAAAGCACATTTGCTGGCCTTGGCTGGATGGTAAAGCCCTGAGTCACCTGGCTGGGATTGGGTTTTATTGTATGACTTACCTTGCAGATGTTGGATCCTCTGAGCAGTGCTGAAAATTCCTTGTCAGGAAGCTGCCAATCCTTGGACAGGTCAGCAGACAGGTACGGGGCTGTGGCTGCTCTGGGGGTTCGTGCATAGGCATTTTTGGAACTGATCGGCTAAAGAAATAGGGTTAGCTAGTATGTCTCTGATCTAAACATTGGTCTGCAGGTCCATGGTTAAAGTATCATGCTTCTGGGAAAGAAATCTCTTTCTGGGATTCCTAGCCATCTCCTTAATTTTTCAAATACCATGAGAATGTTATGTTTGTATAGTTTGATGAATGTAATAGAAGCTCATGATAGCAATTCACATGTATTAAATGCTTGCTCTGTTATTACAAGTGCTTGACATGTTCTGAGGTTTTGTATAATATACACACTGATCTTGTGCTCTTGACCTCATTGCTGTGATCTGGCCTGACAAGCAGTGAAGCTTCAGTGTTTTGGGGACAGAATTGAATTATCACCTGTGGGTTTGCTTTCTTTTTTTTCTCCAAGTGTTTCTGATGGAATAAGAAACTGGGATATAAAAAGCAGAAAACAAAATATCCAGACTGCCTAGCTTACCACGCTGCTTGGTGTGGAATTTTGTTCTCACACTTTGGGAGGGAACAAGAGCTATCTTTTACATACCAACTGGTTCTGTGGAGCCGGTTTGCCCATCAGCAGGGGTATGTTTAGAGATGGCTCTGGCACTGATCTGGGCAGCCTGTTGCTTTAACTTTGTTATGCCCAATAGCATGTTTGATCACGTCTGGCTGGGCTTAGGGCTGTGGTCAGAGGCTGTAGAGCAGGTTTGGGAATTTTTTTCTTTTGTGTAACTGATTAATTGTTCATATAGGTACTGACCTTGTGACTACAGCCAAATCTGTATTATGTCTTTCCTACCAGATCTGAAAACTGATGAGCAGTGTCTTCCCTCTAGACGTCATAGAATTCAGTCATAGTTACATGTTGGCATCCAGTTCATAGCCTTGTTTGGGGCTTGCTCTTCAACCAGGGGAGCAAGAAGGCCCAGGTGAAAGTGCCAGGAGTTGTTGCCAAAAACTATAGGTTCCACCAGGACAGGGACCAACTCTGGCTTTGGATTATCTCCTAAGCTTTGTGGCCGAGCAGGGTGGGGAGTGGGGTGGACAGTGGGACAAGACCAGAAAGTCTAGTAGTTGTGAAGTAGGGGGCCACTCCATGTTTCCTTGACCGTTTCTGACCTGTGGCTCTCTCTGTCAGAAGGCACTTAAGTATAAGGGAGAGGACCCTTCAGGTGAATGCTAGGAAAGATAGCTAAAAGAACCCACTTGGTTCTTGGGTTTTTCCTCTGTCCCTCCAATGCTTTGTTTTCTTTCCCTGGAGAGTAAAATCCAGTGATCTGGACTTACTCCCTTGAGACCCAGCCTAAAAGATTGGGCTTTCCTCTCCTCCTCTTTATGGCATCTGGAGCCACATAGAGCCAGCTCCACCAAGTAGAAATCCAATAGCTTGGGACAAGTCCCTTAACCTCTCTATTCCTCAGTTTCCCCATCTCTTAAATGGGATGATGGTGATTAATCTGAAAGAAAGACAGTTAGTGTTGTTGCTATTTTTATTACTGCCCTGGGTGAGGGAGTCTTTTTGCAACTCTTTCCTTGTTACCAAGGTGAGAGGAACGGGCAAGAAGGGAAAGTGTTGTGCTGCCAGTGAGGAATTTGGGAGGTCTGGAGGGGTTTATTCTTCAAGGTCCTGTCAGATTTGGGCTTCAGACTAGTAAAGAGAAAGTAGTAGAAGGCTGAACTCTGAAGAGGGCTGTTTCTCTCTAACTCTGCTTCCCTCCTAAACTGTGAGAACAAGATTCCACGCCAAGCAGGTACTGTGGTAAGCTAAGCAGTCTGGGTACCTTGTTTTCTCGGTTTTCTATCCCATGTAATAATGTGGGAGGGAGTTAGAGAAGAGAATCCGTCTGTATATCCTGCCTTCTGCCCTCATGGGCAGCCTTTCCAAGTACGCTGAGCCGATGTCCACATCGTGGTGTTGTTTTGTTTTTTCCAGCCCATCCCTCCGGAAATCGAGAATGTCCCGAGCCCAGAGCTTCCCTGACAACAGACAGGAGTTCTCTGGTGAGTCCCCCAGAGCCTGGATGAGCACTGCAGGACTTCTGGGTGGGGCTGTAGGCATTCCGCTTGGCTAGCTGAGTTGGGAAGCCAGGGCTGTACTCTAATTCTCCTCGGGCCTGCTGTTCTGAGGTCTCAGGTGACAGAAGGTCTTAAATGGCTCACTCACATTCATCTACCCAGAAACCAGCGGTTCCTCTATCTTATTCAGATCGGGAAACTCAGCTGTATGACAAAGGGGTCAAAGGTGGAACCTACCCCCGGCGCTACCACGTGTCTGTGCACCACAAGGACTACAATGAGGGTGAGTGCACCTCCACCCTGCCCCCTGCTGGCTCCCTCAGAAGGGACCCGGGTAGAGTTTTGCCACAGGAAAACCACTGCCAGGGACTGTGCCCAGGCACCCCAGACCCCATGTTTCCTTTATTCCTGAGGAAGTGTGCCCAGATGTGAGGTACTAGAGACTGAGGGGAGATGGGAGGAAGGGTGGCATTTGGAAACCAAGATGCTGGCCCTGGGAACACTGTCCTTTGTCTGAGCGTGCTCCATGACACCAGCTCTCCAGCGCCCTCTTCTGCCCCATGGCAGCAGACAGAATGGAGCTTCCACGAAGGTTTGGTTGGGGATTACCATGCCAGGGAAAACAGACTGCAGCAATGGATTGTGCTTGTGAGTGATGTGGCATCCACGGGCCAGCCCTGTGCCTTCCCTTTGGCCAGGGCTTCCTGAACCATCGGTGGCTGCTTTCTAATTCCTGCTTTTGTCCTGATTCTCAAGGTGCTTTGACATTAGCTATTCTGGCATGAGTTAGGTGAAAGGGCAGATGGGTGAATGGTGCAATGTGCACATTTAGCCTTGTGGGCAGGGGTCTGACTTGCTCTTCTCTGGCCCCTGCACTCCTTCAGGCAGAAGAACATTTCCCCGAATACGGCGTCATCAAGGCAACCTCTTTACCCTGGTGCCATCCAGCCGTTCCCTGAGCACAAATGGCGAGAACATGGGTCTAGCAGTGCAGTACCTGGACCCCAGAGGGCGCCTGCGAAGTGCGGACAGTGAAAATGCCCTCTCTGTGCAGGAGAGGACTGTGCCGACCAAGTGTGAGGAGTGGGCCCCGGCTAGGAGGAGACCACCCAGGGGGGCACTCAGACAAGCTCCAGGGCAGGAGGCCAGTGGTCCACGGGGCTTGTTCAGCTCAGCAGCAGGCTGCTCTGGCCCGTTCTCACCACACTGAAAGAGCCTGTGGGTTGGCACATCCCCTAGGCCTTAGGCCTTGGTCCTCTGCTGTGCAACAAGCCCCTTCGCCTCTCTGGTCTCTCGTTTGTCCATATTTAAACAGAAGAGCAGTCTTCTGAGTCCTTGCTGTATGAAAGTATTTGGTGGGGGCGGGGGCGGTGGGCACCTGGATGGCTCAGTCAGTTAAGCGTCCTGCTCTTGGTTTCAGCTCAGGTCATGATCTCACAGTTCATGAATTTGAGCCCTGCATCGGGCTCTGTGCTGATGGTGTGGAGCTTGCTTGAGATTCTCTCTGCCGGCCACCCCCCAATAAAATAAATTAATTTTAAAAAGTATGTAGGGATTTAGGAAGTAAAGATATTTGATCAATGCAGAAGAGCATTTAACCATGATGTTAGCCAACCATTTGCTTCTCAGCACGTGGGCCTAATGGTCCAACTAATCAGGGCACTGGGCCTGCTCCAGAGTGGTGGGGATGCTGGGCTGAGGACTAAGAGGGGGTCTTGAGCCAGAGGTGCTGTCACAGAGCCTCTGGAGACTGAGGCAACATCTCAGTAAATAATGTGCCTGAGCTAATGCTCTTTCCTTCCATTCTCCTATAGCTCCTAGTGCCCCCATCAATTGGCGCCGTGGGAAGCTCCTGGGCCAGGGTGCCTTCGGCAGGGTCTATTTGTGCTACGATGTGGACACAGGACGTGAACTTGCTTCCAAACAGGTCCAGTTTGACCCAGACAGCCCTGAGACAAGCAAGGTACTGACTTCTGCATGGTCTGGCAGTCTCCCCCACCCCCCAGTAAAGTGCCTGTCTCATTGCATAAACTAACTGCTCGAGATGCTACATGATGCTTCCCCCATCATTCTTCCTAAGTTCCCTTGCTCTCCACCCTGGCCATGGCCATGGAACAAAGGGACTGTGGTCCAAAGAGCATCAAACCCCCTAGGGGAGGGATTGAGTATGAGATACTGAGTTGATGCCAAAGTACCAAACCATCCAAACCAAGAGGCAGTGGCCAGTGCCTGGCCACCCTCACCAGACACACAGCCTCTCTCAGCCCTCGGTCCAGGTAGGAACTTATCTTTGGAGTTCAGCTTTGAGTGTGGCCTATACTCCAGCCTCAGTGGACAAATACAGCAGTTACCTTAACTAAGCACGCACAGCCCATTCTCCTACCCCACTGCCTTCTCTCTTCCAGCATGGGAATGCCACCATCCCATGGGCTGCCCAGTGTAGTGTCCAAGGGCCAGACAGTTGGGAGAGACCTCTTTGCTCCAGCTTAAGTTCCAGAGGCAGACAGATCCTCTCTAAAGTCACTTACTAGGGAAGTTGAGCTGATCCTGGGTGGTTAGAGCCAGGGCCCTGGAAGCCAAGGTGACCTCTGAGCCCCTCCCCCAGGAGGTGAGTGCCCTGGAGTGTGAGATCCAGCTGCTGAAGAACCTGCAGCACGAGCGCATAGTGCAATACTACGGCTGCCTGCGGGACCGCGCCGAGAAGACTCTGACCATCTTCATGGAGTACATGCCAGGGGTATGTTCTCCTTGGTGCATGTGGGGGACAAACACAAAGGAGGGCCAGACCTGGGCCGTAGACTCTGGGGGAGGGGGTCCTTGGACATGCTTCTGATCACTTGAGACACCAGAGGCTCAGCGGAGAAGGTGAGGTGATACTCAAAGTCCAGGGGGGCCCTACATCTGGCTGCAGTGATGGTGTGGGATGTGAAGTGTCCCAGGCCACCCTGACCCAAAGCTTACAGGGTGATTGCACTGTCCAGTAAGTACTGCCTGTAGCTGGTGCAGAGGCCCCTCCCTTCTGGATGTGGGTCACACATTGCTCAAAGGAAAGGATGCGTCATACTGTTCTCCAAGGTGCCCAGTAACCCCTAGCAAAGCCTGGTGCATCACTTATGGTGGTTGGCTGAATTACTCCTTTGCTGCAATGCTGGGGGCTGGGAATAGCCTTGTCCCCTTCTGACCCCTTCCTGAGCTGACTCCTGACTCCTGTGGCTGTAGGGCTCAGTGAAAGACCAGTTGAAGGCCTATGGAGCTCTGACAGAGAGTGTGACCCGCAAGTATACCCGGCAGATCCTGGAGGGCATGTCCTACCTGCATAGCAACATGATCGTTCACCGAGACATCAAGGGTGAGCAGGCATAAGTTGTGGGGTCCCCAAGACTGGATCACTTAAGCATTCTGGATTTTCTGAAAAGTAGGACCCTAATTGCTTCTTTGGGGGTTGATGTAGATTGGTTGAGCACTTTGGGAAAATACTTGTCGGGTGCTGTGCAGATGTTGGCCATGGTGATGATCATTTCATGCTGTAGGGCTGAGCCAGTAGTGTGTTTCTGTTCGTGTCCAATTAATGGTAGAGTCTATCCTCCCCAGCAGCCCTGTGACCTGGGAAGGAGTGGAATAGGGTGGATGGTAGAAAATGCTCAGAGGGTCCAGGGTTGCAGCCTCTGCCCTTTCTTGTCTTAGGAGCCAACATCCTCCGAGACTCTGCCGGGAATGTGAAGCTGGGGGACTTTGGGGCCAGCAAGCGCCTGCAGACCATCTGCATGTCAGGCACAGGCATGCGCTCAGTCACGGGCACACCCTACTGGATGAGCCCTGAGGTGATCAGCGGTGAGGGCTACGGAAGGAAGGCAGATGTGTGGTGAGTGCCAGGGACGTGCTGGGATGGCATATCCATGTCTGGGCTGTAGAGACTCCAACCTAGAAATAAGCTGTGAGGGCTCATTTGAAATGTCGTGGTGTGGTTGGAGGAAGAGGAGGCTTCCTCTTGGCAGCTGCGCTGGGAGGCAGGCTCTGCATGTGTGGGGGAGTCGGTGCCTGCAGCAGCCCATACAACAAATGCGTTTTAACCCCAGATAGCACCTGTTTGTTACTGCTGGGAACTTAGGCCACGGAAAACATCCCTAATGTTTGCTAAATCCCTAAAAGAAGTAGACTCATTCTGAAGTCCTGGGTCAGTTGTTAAATAGTCGAAAGCTTCTTCCTTTATCCTAGTGTTAAGATGGCTTGCGTTTGCTCTATCTCATTTCATGTCCATACTCTGAAAGGGCTTGGAGGTTGTGAGAGTGTCTCTTCCCCGCACAATGTTACTGTGGTGGGCTGAGTATGGCTCCCTGAAGGTGCCCATGTACTGACCCCGTAACTTGTAAATGTGTCCTTATGTGACAGAAGGGCCTTTGCCCAGAGTGGGTAGCAAGAGAGGTGACAGTGGAAGCAAGAAGCTGGAAGGGGCCATGATCCAAGGGGTGCTGGCAGCCTCTTCAAGCAGAGCCTTGACGCAGACACATTCATTTCAGCCCGTGGAGACTAGTTCTACTAGACTTCTGATCTCCAGAATAAATTTGTGTATTTCTTATGCCACTGGGCTCATAGTAATTTGTTCAACAGCAGTAGACTAATACGGTTATCTCAGAGCTCTTTCTGTCCATGCTAAGGGGTCTCTTCCCCAATCTCAAGACCTTCCTGGGTGGGTGTAGGTTGATGAAGCCCATGTAGATGAAGCCAGCAGTGCTTTGAGGCCTCTTCTGGCTTTGAGGACCCTCTACAGTGGTGTCAACCCTGAGCATGGCCCATCCTGCCTCAGGGTGTTCTGAGAAAGGCACCTCCTTTCACAGCAGTGGGCAGCTCAGGGAGCCTGGGGCTGACCAAGGGGTGACATGGGATTTTCTCTCTAGGAGCCTGGGCTGCACTGTGGTAGAGATGCTGACAGAGAAACCACCTTGGGCAGAATATGAAGCCATGGCCGCCATTTTCAAGATTGCCACCCAGCCCACCAATCCTCAGCTGCCCTCCCACATCTCTGAGCACGGCCGGGACTTCCTGAGGCGTATTTTTGTGGAGGCCCGCCAGAGACCTTCGGCTGAAGAGCTGCTCACACACCACTTTGCACAGCTCGTGTACTGAGCTCTTAAGGCATGCTGCGGCCCGCTGCCCCTGTTGCACAGGCAAGGGGCTGCTTTGGGGCTCAGCAAAGCTGCTGCTTCTCCCAGGCAAGGCTGTGGACCATGGAGCTCCAGTCCAACCAGCGTTTGTGCCCCTTCCACTGCTGGGGCTCAGAGCCGGGGTGGGTGGCTGCAGCCTCAAGGACTGGGAGCCCCCAGCCTGCTCCAGCATCCTAAGCTCAGTGTGGAGGGGAAGGGGCTAGGAACAGTGTGCAAAGCACTGAGGGCCTTACCCTCGGGGCTGTGTCCTGACACTGCAGTCAGCACCAGAGCCCCAAGGGTCTGGGGGCACAGGACAGACACAAGGGTCTGAATAGTGTTACTTTCATGCAGAGTGTTATTTTGTTTCTCCTCCCCATGTCTGGAGACCACCAGGGCATCTCTGGGCTGAATGAGCCCACCCAAGCCTGAGGTCAAGCCCAGCATCCCACAGCCAATGGAAGGCAGAGGTCCAGGCTGTGCTCTCCCCAGAGCCCCCAGGCCAGCTTTGCCAGTCCCTGTCCTTTACCAAAGATGATTGAAGCAAATGTTATGCTGCCTTATTCAGGGAAGGAGGAGCCCATCCTGCCTGCTCCCATGACCCTGCGCCCCCTCCCCACCCCCAGCAGGGGCCTGAGATGTGGAACTGCCCCCTTCTTTAGGGGGGAGACCCAGTTTTGTCAATGCAATTGTCTCTGTTTTACAAGTTGGAGTCACTCTTATGCTGTACCCAGTTTCTAAACTGGAGACTTTGCGTGCCCTTGGGTTCCGAGTATCCCTGTTGTGGGCTTGGGCCTTTGAGCTGGATTGGAAAGAGCTGAAGGTAATGACCTTTGTGTTCCTGACCTGGCACCTGTCTCCCCACTGGAACAGAAAGGAAGATGGACAGCGTGGTGAGGGCATCTGACCCCACTGGTCACTCTGAGCCCTGGGCAGGCTCTTCTGGATGGCCAGGGAAGTTGTATCTGGTTGTCTGTGAGTCGTGACCATTCTAGGCCAGAGTCCTCTCCGCCTGGTAGAAGGGAGAGCCCATATGATGTCACCAACTGTGTCCCAAACTACCATCTCTGTTCCTCCTTGGCCAGCCTTGCCCATCCCCATGAGGTCTCAGCCTCTTTCCCTTCTTGGAGGAGGAATAGTAGCAGGGGTCGGGGAGCCAGTATCTCCAAGCAGCTTAGAGTTGGCCTTACTTACCTCAGCCTGGGCGCTGGTCCTTTCTTCCGGCCCCTCCCCTCCAAAATGTGCCTATTGCTAGAGCTCCTCCCTCCCAACACCCAGTTCCTTGGGAGTTGTCATTAAAAGAACAACAACCACCACAAAGCCAGTGCCCAGGGATGGGTCTCTCCAGGGAGCTGGGGATTAGTGCCAGGCAGCTCATTGCCAGCCATGCCCACTTCCCCACGGGCACCAGAACAAGCCAAAGCCTTCGTTGTATGTTGACGATGCACTTTTATGAATGTAGTTTCTATCGCTGTTTTTAGCCTTTTCACATCATGTAATGTGAGGCCTTGTACTTGTTAATTTATATCTCAGATCATATTTGATGGTTTTTATATATATCAATTCTAGATTGTTACAGGTGATGGACGCCTCGAGAGAGAGAAGAGAAAATGAAAGCAGCTGGTTTTGCGGGAATGTGTGTTGCACGGTGCCAGTTGGGCCTTGGTCCCTCTGTTTCCACCCTTTTCCATCAGGGGCCTGTCAGGCACCTCCAGCCCAGCCCCGTGAAGACAGTGAGCAGTGTGCTCCTGTCTCCACCTCGGCCCTTGCCCAGGGTGGGGACTGGCCCCTCATCTTGACCAAAGCTGCCAGGTGGCAGCTTGGCCTCTCCGCGACCCCATCCTGATGGCTGCAGCACTCTTCTTGGGCCCACACCCCTGTGCCCAGTCCCTGTGCCCCACGGGGAAGCAGAGCACGGTGCCCGCGCCGCAAGACGACTCCGTGTGTCCCACCCCCCAGGCTCTTACCTCACGGGGAATGGGTTTTAAAAGTGAATTTACAAACAAGCCAACAAACGCTGCACTCCAAAAAACAAAAGACCCTGACTTTTTTGTGCCAAAAACTGTGGACATGCTGGCTCAGCATCCTCAGGACCAAGCTGTTGCTTAATTTTAATTTATTGTCTTTATATTAATTAACCCAGATGACAAGTTATGGGCCTAGGACAGCCTGGGCCCAAAGATTCTGAAAGGCAGCCCCCTGGCAGCCCCAGGCTTGCTGTGGGAAGGGCCATGCTGCCATTTGCTCATCATTCCGTGGGCTATGTCAGCCTTGGCCAGACCTTCACGGAGAGGTCAGGGCTAGGGACAGTCTGCACCCTGCCACCCTCCGGCCCCTCCTGGCCCCCTCACTCTGTGTCTGTGTCTGAATTGTGGATCATGCAGAACAACCTGCAGCCATAGTTATTTGACTATATCTCGACCGAGGGCTTGCAGTGCAAAGCCAGGCCAGTGTCGCGCATTACTTACAATAAAAGGGATCATTTATACCCAAGGGGTCCTGTGGAAATGCTTTTGGCTGAGGAGTGGAGTAGCTGTTTGCCCGAGAGGAGCCAGCTATGATGTCCAACAACCAGCTTGTGTCTCTCAGCAGAAAACTTGACTCTAAGAGGGGTCTTAGGAGGGGATGACTTGACTGGTACCACTGTTAGCTCAGAGATGGCTCCCTTCTTCCCCGACTCCTAAGAGCTCTGCTGAGGGTGCTTCTATCACAGCTGATTATCAAGGTGGTACTACTGTCAGCCCCACCTGACCTAAGTGTCACCGGTGGCTGGGTTTCCAGGACCTTTGTGGCATCTAATAATCTTCCCACTGCAGGTACGTACTCCCTGGCGCTATATCCTTGCAGGACGGGGTTCAGGCACCTCCAAGGAGCCGCCTCTCTGGCAACACTCCCTGGGCCACCTACTGCTGATGCTTAGCTCAGAGCTGGGAGAGACCATCCTTGTCCCACCTGAAGCCTCCAGTGAAAAATTTGTGCCTGCTTTGCATGAGGCTGTCAGCTCTCATGCTGATGACCCAGGGCCACCTCTGCTGAGTGGTAGCTCTGCTGCTTCAAGGGCAGGGTCCACCCCAACACAGCACAGTGGCCCATCTGACACCAGAGTGAGTCCCAGCTTCCTATTCTGTCCTATGGCCATGAGGTACTTAAGGAATTGTACGGGGTGGTGGCAGCAAATCCCCTAGGAGTCAGCCCTCTTCCTCCACCAGTTCATGTAGCCCAAGGACAGTGTGGGGGAAATCAGGACAGTTGGGTGTGGGACAGGACAACCCAGATTTCCTGCCTGTAATCTGCTGGGGGTGGGGGCGTCTCAGTTCCTCCAGGCTTACACTATTTGCCCTGTTGTAAACTGTTGTCCCTCAGAGAAGCAGACAAGCTGTTTCTTCTTGAACTACATGGGACCGTGATCATGGCTGCCCCACTCCCCAGAGCTTGAAAAAGCAAGGGGAAGATGACAGATGGGGAAGGACACAGCAAACCAGAAACCCATTTACAGCACTTGCTGAATCTCCTGAATCTCCACCAACCTTTGCTGATTTCCAGGGCACAGGGGGTCCAGGCAAGGACAAGAAGGGATCTGTCTTGCAGTGAGGCCAGGCTCCATCACCTACTGATGGCCTGACTCCTTGTTTTTTTGTCTTTTTTTAATAGGCTCCACACCCAATGTGGGGTTTGAACTCACAACTCTGAGATCAAGAGCCACATGTTCTACAAACTGAGCAAACCAGGCACCCAGGCCTGACCTCACTCTCTTAACCGGCATGAAGTTTCAGTTATAAAACTACTCTGAGTATGACAGCATGGAGACCTGGCTGTTGAAAAAGGAGCACCCCCTTTTTCTCTGGCTGGCTGGTATTTCCCTAACACCCATCGCCAGCCCCCTATCCCACTCCAATCAAGGCCAGGAGTGCTCTGGGTTGACCATGTCTCCTGTCACCTCTACATGACCAGTCTGTATCTTTCCTGCCACAAAGCCCCCCCCCCCCGCCCCCCCAATCAGTCCACATAATAACAGAGTCAAGATCTGTTAAAACATGTTTAAAACAGGGTGGATCACAACAGTCAGAACCGGCAGCAATAGGGGACAAGAGGAGGGGAGCATGGCTAATGGCCAGCCCCCACCCAGCCAGTCTCTGTGGCTCTCAGCCTGGCGGTGCTTTAGCTTCCGCTTCTTGTCTCCCGTGGTGCAAGATGGGTCCCCAGCCCCACTGGGCATGCCCTGCTTTGCCTATGGGGGAGGGGGGAGGGCAGAGCTAATCAACCTCTCCCTCCCTTCCCCCCACAGGACCTTGGTGGGCATTCTGTAAAGCCCAGTGAGGACTCGCTGGCTCTCCTTCCTCCAGTCTCCATGGCTCAGGACCAGGCTAAGGGCAGAGGTAGATGGGGAGACATGGGGGCCACAGAGGACCCCAGGTGGCAGTGAGGGAGCTTGGGACCCTGAGGGGGCATGCTGACTCCTTGCTGGAGAAAAGGCACCTAGATAGGGAAGCTGGGCTTGGGGGCCTCCCAGGGGGCCATGGGGTGAGGTGGGGGTAGGCTGAAAGAAGTAGGAAGCAGGGTGGTGAGCAAACCCCAATCCTGATTCCCAAACCACCCCCCCCGCCCAGGGAGAATGAAAGAATCCTGGAGCTCTGCCCCCCCCCAACCCTCTGCCTGAGCAAGATGGCCTTATCCCCCTCCCACCCTGCTCCCCAACCCGAGCCCAGGTCCAATCTCTTTCCTGCCCTTCCCACTGCCCCACTCCAGGCCCTCTTCTAAGGAGGGGCTGGATGGCAGAGGGGCCTCAGGCCGTCTTGGTGCCGGCGTCCACCTCCTTGTGGGCCCAGAGCTCCTTGTGCTGCTTCCGGCCAAAGCCCTCATCATAGTTGCCTTTGCTTTTAAACAGCTGCTGAAAGTGGGGCTTGCAGTAAAACTCCCCGTGCAGTGCTGCGTAGCTGCCCAGGCTGCAGAAGCAGAACAACTGTGGTCAGGTCAGGTGAGGGCTGGCGGGCGAGGGCAGGGGCAGGGCAAGGGCGCACCTCAGCTTGGTGTGACAGTGCTTGCAACAGAAGCAAGAGTTGTGGAAAATGAGCTTGTCCGCCACCAGCCGCTCCATGGGGTACACGGTCTTCTGGCAGGCGGCACAGCTCTCCTTCACCTGGGCCCGAAGGCTGAAGGACTGTCCCTGGGAGAGTCAGCAGGGGGCCTGACCCATGCCCATCCCCTTCTCCCCCCAACACCCCGTTATCAGGGCCCTACCTTGGAGCGCTGGACAGTGCTGCTGCCACCGCTGCCTTTGGCTTCCTAAGGGAGAGGGCCAGTCAGGGTCAGGCCAGATGAGGGATGCCCCAGATCATTGCTGGGGTCACTGGCCCAGATCCCAGGGGCATGGGGAAGGGGTGAGCGGGGCAAAGGGTGGCAGGCGAACCCGCTGCCCCTCACCCCTTCACCCCCAGGCCAGACGCCTGAGGCGTCGGAGGGGCTCCCACCCCGTTGATCACCTACATGAGAAGGGGTGGCCTGGGCGGCTCCTGCAGCCTGGTACATGGCTCGGTGGAGGTGTTGGAGGCCCCAGGTGGAGACACGGCACCCGCTGGGTTCTGCAAGGGGAAGTCGGTGCGTCGGGCCCCACAAGCCCTTCCCCAGCCTGCAGGGTGGGGTGGAAGTGTTTACAGGCAGGGGGCTGGGGGGCTGCGGTTGGAACTTTCCCTAAGTCATTTCCTGTTGCTCTGGGTCTTGCCACTTCCGCCCCTCACCCACCTCCCCCTTCGCCCGCCCGTCCCCCAGGCTGCTCCCCAGAGGGGTAGGGGTCCCTGAGCTTAACCATGTGTGGAGAGAAGAACGGAGGTAGCCGGGAGTGGCCCGGGGAGGGGGCACCGCGCAGCCACCGTGAGCCGCCCGGGACCCCGTTTGGCTGAGGGGAGGTCAGGGGCGGGCGGGGCTTCGGTGAGAATCCGCTGGCCCCGCCTGACCCCGGCCCGACGCTGCCGAGGCCTCGGGCGCCCACGGCTCAGCCCGCGCAGCTCCTGGACAGCGCTCCCTGGCCGTGCAGCCCGCCCCGCCCGCGCCGCCGCCCGCGCGTCCCGCTTCTCGGCCCCGGGGCCTGTGAGGACGGGACTCCAGACCCTGGACCCCCTCGGGCCCCGTCCCCACTTGGAAACCCGCCGGGGAGGACGGCCGCTGATCCCGGGGCCCCGGCCGAAAGCGCCGAGCTTAGGCGCTGGGCGTCGGGATCCCCGCGGGCGGCGGCCCTCGCGCCCGCACCCCCACCTCGGCGCCCGGGTTTGTGAGGCGGATGCAGGCCCCCTCCCCGGCCCGCCCGCGGGTCTCACCGGGGCCCCGGCCTGGGTTGCGGGGCGGGGGTCGGTCTCCGGGGGGCGCCTCTGGTGCGAGGAGGGCGCGGGCGCGAGCTGCCGCCGCTGCCAGTGGTCCCCGAGCGGCCGCCGCCGCCACCGCCTTATCGCGGCACCGCCCCCGCCGGCCCCCGCCCCGCGCCCGCCCATTGGCTCCGCCGAGCCCGGAGCCGCCTCCGGGGCCCCGGCGCCGCCGCCGACCCCCTCGGCGCTTTGTCTTTCCCTCGCTCACCGTCCCCTGTCTTTGTCTGCCCCCCGCCCCGACCCCGCGCTCCCGACACTCGCACCATCCCCGCGGGCCCGGCGCTCGCCCGCCGCTCCATCTGTCGACCCGCCCCCGACCGAGGCCGGGACTGGAGCCGAAGGGTAACGCACGCCTCCGGGCGCCTTCGAGTTGAGGTTGAGACGCCGGGGGGCCCGGGACAAATGGTGCTCCCGACGACGCCCCTGCGGCGGAAAAGGATAACCGGGGTGCCCCTGGGCCTTAAGGTGCCTCAGTTTCCCCTGATTGGCCCTCGGGCCCGCCTGGCTCTCCATGGGCGCTGCGGCTTGACAGACCCCGCGGGAGCGGCCGGGTCGCGGAGTCCTCCCGCCGCCAGGGGCCACTCCTTGAAGGTGGCAGCGGCGGCCGGCACGCGGTCCAGCCACGCGAGGCCGCGAGGCCCAGTGCCCCCGTGTCCTGTCACCTTGGGCCGCGAGCTCACCTTGCACTAGTCTGTAAAAGGGGTCCGGCGGACCACCCCCACCCCCCAGCGCCTTCTCGTGCAACCCCATAGACAAAGAACCTGAGATCACTGAAGGCGGCAGCCCTCCGTGGCTCACCGTCCTAAAGGGTTTGTGGCCGGTTTTTGTGGCATTACTCACCCCTGGTTCCTGCGGGCGGGCACTATTGCCTGCGAGAAGTCGGGGGCACCTCCCCCCCTTTCAGGGAAAGAAATTTACATCCTTAGAAGGAGGAAACGTTGGTGTCCCCTGACCTCATTTAACACAAGGGAGCGAAGCCTGCTGGGAGGTGCCGGAAGCCAGGCCTCCAGCCCCTCTGGCTCAGCCAGCTGCCATGGCTCCAGCACCCAGCATAGGGCCGAGGCCCCCAGGAGCCAGGTGCTGGGCACCTGGTCAGGGTGGAGCCTCAGCTGTGCTGCACACTTGGGGTGCCGGCTTTCTAGACCAACCTCTGCTGAGAGGTGGAGGTCTACTGGCCCCGGGGACTGCCCGGCTTTGCCTGACATCTGGCTGGAAGCTGTTTCAGCAAACACAGCCCTAAACATAGCTTGTTCCCACACCGTGGCAGGAATAGAACTAGTGGCTCCAGAGCGCAACCCACACACACGATGGAACAGAACAACTCATCGCCTCCATGCCTGGCAAGGGAGGGAGGCAGGGAGGCAGCAGGCTTCCCCAGCCCCCAGCTATTCCCTTGGATCCCCCAAGGAACCCCTGCTGCGTCTGACTTTCCTCCCCAGACTCCTTCTTCTCCCTAGAGGAGGATTTATGTTTGGGTGGAGCTGCAGGCCCAGGACTCCCAGGATGGGGTGTGTGTGTGTAACTTCAAAAATTGTGTTTATGTGCATCTTTCCCAGCAGCTGGCACAGCGGTCACCAAATTCTCAAAGGCAGCCACAGTGACGTACCAAGGTGCAGCAGGGAGCAGGCTGGGCCCAGAGGCAGTCAGGTCTGCAGGCAGCTACCACAGAAGCAGCAGGCAGCCTGGGCCTTGAGGCTTGAGTGGAGAGCAAGGTGAAGAAAGCAGTTCAGAGGGAAACAAAAACAGGCTGATAATGGTGTTGAGAAAAGGGAACTTGAGGTTTCAAGAAAAAAAAAGGAGCTGCCCAAGGGGAAGGAGGAGGGCTGGAAATAAATGTGACCTGGCCTCCCCTCTCCACCTCATAGCCGGGATCGTTCCCTTCACCTCAACTGCTGTAACTGCCCAAAGGAAGGGGGGGTTATTTTTCTTTTTTAAACTGGTGTTACAATTTCTGAGGGAAGGGAAACTGAGAGCGTTTGATGGTTCAAAGCAGCTTCAAGCAGGGAAGAGGGAGGGGCACTTCCTTCACCTGACATTTTAAGTGCACAAGTTGGAGGGGGGCCTCTCGCCAGGCTGGTGCACCGGCAGGCAGGCCAGGCCAGGCCGGGCAGCACCGTGGAGACCAAGGTCAGAACCGCCCCCACCCCCACCCCTTGCCCAGCCTTGCCGGCTGCCAGCCAGGATGAGAGAGAAGGGTAGGTCTGGCTCTTAGGTTACCTGCTCTTTGGGTATTAGTTCCAGTGGTAAGGGGACACTGCAGAGTCATATTACAAAACAAAACCCTCCACCTGTTTTCCTGCCAAAGGTAAGCCTCTTCTGCCTGGACTCCTAGCAGCCTGGAAGTGGTCCCACATGCGGAACGGCTGGTCTTCAGCAGCTAGACCTTTCCAGCCCCAAAGTGGTTTGATGGCCACAGGCTCAAATGAATAGTCAGGTGCTACATCTATTACGGGTTTTAAAAGAAACTGGCATGTTGTGAGGCTCTCTAATGAAAGCGGTCACAGGCGGGCTTCCCCATGCACCCATGGGACCACTCTTGGATGGCAGAGTGTGGCGCTGAAGGACTCCTGTCTGAGCCTGTAAGGCCGGCACACAGCAATGCCACTCTCCAGTGGATTCTCTGCAACGTTTAATTTGTTCTGGCAATGAAACTAACGCGGCATAAGGACGTAAGTCCTCAGACTAGGCAAGACACTGTGGCCTTGGAGAAAGCCTCAAGGCGCTGGCAGGAGGCAGTAAGATGGTGCAAAAGGGAGGAGTTACACAGATGACCTATGGAGGGTTTTAGGTGTTGGGGCACAAGCGATGAGACGGATGAGGATGGACTGCTCCAGCCCTGACATGGTGCTTAACAAGAAAAAAATGCCCTTCCCTTCCTTCAATTATCAGGGAGAGGCCTGGGGGCTGCGGTTGGGGGCAGGTGGCTTATTGCTTGCCCCTCCATGGACCTATAGGATCTGAGAACAGAGGGAGAGAATACAATAGGCTGGTAGGACAGTGAGAGTGAGAAGAGGAAGTCACACAGTCCCCAGGTCGAGGAATCAAACCCTGGGCTTGGCCTTTAGCCTTCAAGGGCCAGGACAGCATCTCTTTCTTCTGAAGAGGTTGCCTGAGCTCCCAGGATGGAATGTCAACTTTCTGGCCTTGGATCACCAGTTGCTGGGATTCCCTGGGGTCTCAGAAGTCCTGGAGCAGTAAAAAAAAAAGTTTCTCTCCAAGAATTTCTTTCCCAGTGAGTAAGCGGCCAACCCTCCTGGCAGAAACGTCCTTTCTACCCAACCTGCACCCGGGAGGGTGGGAGTGTGGTCGGCCCTCAGAAGGGCCCGAGGCTCACATGTCCCGGGACGGAGAACATGCACCTTCTTCGGAGGCTCAGAACTCCCAGTCGTCCACCTCCAGCTCTTCCAGGTTTGTTACCAGGCCAAAGATCCCACTGTGATCCTGAGGCTGACTGCCCTCAAAACTGGTGATGGGGGTGACAGGGCGAAGTAACTCAGGCAAGGCCTCTGATGCGCGCCGCTTGATCTGAGGGAGGAGAGACAGTTGAGGGGGTGGATCCTGTTGCTCTGGGTCCCAGGATACCATCGGGCAAGAACCATGGCCCCATGACAGTTGGGCTGTTAGAGCCAAGAATCTCCATAAGAAGAAGGCACGGTGCCTTTAAGGGGCTTCAGAAGCCTGGGCAGTTCTCTGATTCAAACAGAGGAGGAGAGAACACCTAAGGACCCTGAAGCTGAGAGGGTTGAGGGTCATTAGAAGCAGAGGCAAGAAGAAAATCCCAGGGAGCCTCGGGAAAGTGCTACCATACCTGCTTGAAGAAAGAGTGGTTCAGGAGGGTGCTGGCACTTGGTCTGTGGAGAAAGGGGAAGAGAGCCCAGCATCACCCCTGCGCATCAGACTTCCCAAATCCTGATGCTCACACCTTATCCCCAAGCGCCCTCCGCTTCTTCCCTCAGCTCTCGGGAGATACACAGCCAGAGTTACGCAGGCCACTTCTTAACAAACCATAGGGCTGATCCCTCTGGCCACAGAGGCTTGGGACTCCTCCAGGAACCCAGCCCTCCAGAGAACAGATGAATCCTCTGAAACCCTGCCTTCAACCTCCCAGGCTCCCTCCGCCCCCCCCCTCCCCAAAGCCCGCTCCCAGCCCAGAGGAGATACCTTACATCTGGGCTGCGCTGAAGGCACTGCTCCACAAAGTGGTGGAAGTGGGGGGAAAAGGTGCGGTGATAGGGGTGGGAGGGCGAGTCGCCATTGGAGGTCCTGGGGGTGCTGGTGGCCAGGCTTTCACTCAGGCCAGAGTTGGCCGCTGAGCGCGAGGTGGTCATGGTCAGCTCCTCGGCAGGGATGGTGCTGGTGTCCAGCAGGCAGGGCACTGTGCCATTCAGCTTCTCCAGCAGCATCTGGGAAGGACAGAGCCAGGACGCGGGCTGGAGGGGTCCCCTGGAAGTCTACCGAGTTTCTTCACAAATACACTTGTCCCAGTATACAAGTGCGGTTTAGGGGAGTAGAGAAAAGAAAAGCGGAGTAAGTCTAATTTTCCCAAAGGTATGCTGGCCACTGGCTCCACAGCCACACCCCAGCTCGGCCGAAGGGAAGAGGTCAGGGCCTGCAAGAAAGGGTCCCAGTCTTCTCTCCGGTGTGTAACGTGTCTTCACGTCCTTGTAACTAGCGCACTCACCCTAGGGTGAAGGTGGCTGTCAGGTCGTTGTCTTTGGAGCCCAGTCCCAGTCTCTTGTGCCCCGGTGGTTCGGGGGCGGGGGGACGGGTTACACAGTGCCCGCCAGGCACACCCTGGGTTGTCGCTGCGGCACGCTGCGTGGGAGCAGGGCGCCCAGGGGCCGACTAAGCTTGGGCAGCTGTGCCACAAAGTCCTCCGACTCCACACACGCAAAACCAGCCCCAGCTTGGGGATTGCTTCCCTTAGGGTTGTCCTGAACTTCCAGGCCAGAAACCAGAAGTCTCTCTAGAGCTGTGCTGTCTAATGTGGTAGCCCCTAGCCACATGTAGCTATTTATATTTACATTAACTTAAATCTGGCTTAAAATTCAGTTCCTCAACCTCACTGGCCACACTGTAAGTGCCCAACAGCCCCAGGTGGCTAGTGGCCACTGTACTGGGCAGCACGGATAAGAGAATTTGGCTGTTACCTAAAAAGGTGCTATTGAATAGTGCAGCTTCTGTACCTCTCATTCACGTAGCCGTTTACCTTTCCTGAGCACTCTCTGTGACTGTCTTAGATTTTCCAGACTTCTTACCTAGGTTTCCATACCCTCCTAATGAGTCTGCTAGATCTAATCTACCTGCTATTGTGATCTTTTTGAAATATGTATCCGATGCTATCGCTCCTGGGCTTCAAAGCCTTCAGCAGTTCTCCACGAGGTTTGGGACAGGAACCAAATGCCCTGGGATGGCACACAAAGCCCTTCACGACCCACCCTGGCTTCCTCCTCCAGCCACATCACCCAGCAGCCCACCCTAAGCACCTGTACTTTAGCTCTTTGTAACCATCTATTCCCCAGATCCTCTCCCTTTTTGACTCCAGGTCTTGGCATGTGGTGTTCTCTGCCTAAGTTTTCTTCTAGTTCCTATTCTTCACACAGTTAATTACTATTTGCCTTCAAGACTTAAATGTCACCTCCTCCCAGAAGCCTCCCTGGGTCTCCTGCCCTACAGAGCTCCCCTCTGGCCACTCTCTAGCTGCCCCTATTCCCACAGGACAGTCTGTAGGTTCAAGGGAAAGCCTCACTCAGAGCCTCCACCCCTCCACCCTCTCCCAGTTCTAGATTATGCTCCAGGTTCTTAGGACTCAGGTAATTCTTGCCAAAATGACCCAAGTCAGATTCCCAGACTTGATAAAGCCTAGATAAGCCTCTTCCCTGGTCTGTCTCCCAAAGGTAGACTATGCCACTGGCTGTGTGTACCAAGGAGTGGCCAAAGGGCAGTCATTGTAAGGGGCATGAACAGATGTTGAACTTGTAGGCTGGAGGTTCCAAAGGTATTGGCCACAATATGGTAGCACAGAACCTGAGAAGAAGTCTGAGAATTCTAAATTAGAAAGTGGCCTTCCGGGTATATTTATCAAGGTAGGAGAACATAACATATTTTGTAAATTTGTGAAATACATCGAAGTAGACAACATGGTATGTGCACCTCCATCTGCACACCTGCTCCAGGCCCTGCGGCCCTGCAACAGTTGGTGGTGGGCTTGCTCCTGGGCTCCCCTCCCACAGCAGGGGAAGGCAGCAGGGGGCGGATAAGAAGGAAAACAGGATGAGGGCTCACCTGGGTGGCAGGCATATCCTTAAAGGGGACATGGCCATTGGCCAGCTCACAGGCTGTGATTCCCACACTGTAGATGTCAGACTTGGCATCATAACCCTGAAGATTCTAAGTCAGGAGAAAAAAGCCACAGATCACTCTGTGCTTGTTCTTAGGAGAGAAGGGCATGGGGCAACATCCGAGGAGAGGAAGACAGTGCCCGACTCAAATCCAGCCCACTTTCCTTGCCTGTACTACCGAAGAGTAGCTGATACTGTAATGGAATGAATGTCTGATGTTGTGTAACAAGCAGGGAGAAGTGTGGGTCCTCATACTCCTGCTTAATGGAGGGATGTGGAGAGCACCGAGTATTTCCAGAATGCTCACTCTTCCCATAAGGAAGGTCTCTGAAGGGAACTGAAATAGCATTAGGTCCAGTTGGGACCCCACAGAGGGGGAAAAACCACCATCTGCAAGGGGCACATAACGTCCACACTGAGAGGCCTCCCGGGTCCACCAGCCAGCAGGGAACCCCTCCCTCTGGAACCCCTTACTCCACTCAGAATCAGAGCACTCCCATCTGGGGAAATTCCTGAAGGCTCCCTCAGGAAACTGTGAGTTGGTGAGGGACAGGGACTCTTTGGGACTCCGTCTACAAACCTGCTGGAGGACCTCTGGGCTGAGCCAAGGTAGAACCTTGACACTGTACTTGGGAAAGTCATGGACCACACGCTGCCGCTGCCCATGGCTGATCATGCTGAGATTGCTGCGTAAACCAGACAGGTAGACCTTCCCTTCTGAAGAAATCAGAATGTGGCTGGCTTTGACGCTCCTGGGGGGAGGAGGAGGGCAGGAAAGGGTGTCATGGGGCCACAGGAGCCCCTCAAGTCACACACCTCTGATCTTCACATACCGTGTAATATTATATATACATAAACACATTTTGACATAATACATGCATACAAAAAGAAAACAGCATGACCTGATTTATATACCACCAGATTTTAAATCTTTATATTTTGCTAAAGTTCTTTTATGCTCACAGACCACTGCTTTTAATCTGTATTCTTGTAAAACAGATCATAGTTTGAAACGCATATATTTTCAATTTACCTAAAGGTACTGTGTTGTGCATCCCATCCTTCCTTCACTCCTCAGTGCTGTTTCTAAGATCCATCTGTGTCACAACCAACCTTTGCTTCTAATTGCCACCTGCACTCTGGGGCGGGATCGAATCCTTCTATCACCCCTTCTTCCAGGAAGGAACACTGACGCTGCCTCTAACCACCATGGATATGAATTACGGCATCTACACGTATCCCCTGCGGGGCCTGTGTGAGGATTTCTTTGGGGCGTACCCCCAGAGCAGCACTGACGGTCCCAGTCCTGAGTGACCCTGACTGGCTGCGTTGGGCCACCTTCCACTGTGCGGACAGATGACCCCACTCACCACACTAGGCCTCAGCCAGCCTCCAAATTACACGGATCTCAGGGGTGTAGGCTGACATCCTCTTGTTTAATTTGCTTTTCTGATTCTCGTTAGATTTGAGTGTCTGGTCATATTGACAGTCCTTTGGGTTTCCTCTTTCATAAACTTAAAACCCTTTGCTCATTTTTCTGTTGCTTTGCTTATCCTTTTCTTATTGATTCACAGGATTTTCTTGATACTAATCTCCCAGGTGTTCTAGACACAGCTAACATCTTGCCCGCTGTCACCCATTTCTTAATTTTGTCCATGGTGTCCTTTTTTGGAGAGAGATCTTTAATATTGATATAATCAAATCCATCATATTTTTTGTCTTATGTTTTATGCTTCTAAAATATCTAGACATTCTTCTGTGCCTCAGGTCACAAAAATATTTCCTTCTGTTTAAGTCTGTAGTTTTATATCAGAAATTTAGGCCTTAATCCATCTGAAAAGTGCTCCTTTGTATGTGGAGTTAGGCAAGGGTCCAGTTTCATTATGTTCCCTACTGTGAGCTTCTCTCCGTGATACCATCTATTACGTAGCCTGCCCTTGCCCGAGCCTCTCAGCATAGGGCTGACTGTGGGGCACACACTCGAGTTTTGGTGGTCCAAGGAAGTGGGGTGCAGAGGGCCATGCCAGATGTTCTTCTCACAAAGCACTCAGGACCAAGTTGCTCAGTAAAAAGAAAGTCGACATCGACAGGCTAAATGCCCTATCTACCAAGTCAGAGGCAAGGACAAAATTCCAAGCCTTGACTTTAAACTCTGACTTCACTAACTTTGGTCAACCTTCCCCTCCCTTCCCGTTTACTTGAGGGCTCCCGGGCACAGATCCCTGCTCTTGTCAAGGGCGATTATGCCTAAGAATGCACCTGTGTACGTATCCCATGTGGTGGATGTAGTCCAGGGCCTTGAGCACCCCCTGCAGGATGTAAGCAATCGCCAGTTCATTCATGCCATCCATGAAGTGTGTGCAGATGAGATCCTTTGCAGAACCTGAAGAAAAGGATTGTGGGGACACAGGGAAGGGTAACAGAGAAGGGAAACAGACATGAACCAGCTGACAAAAGCGCTCTCAGAGCACCTCTCTGCCAGGACCCCGTCCCACTCACCATATGCCATGAATGATGTGACAACCCACAGCTCATTGTCTGCGATAAAGGTGGCTCGATATGGCAGGATATTGGGATGGCTGAAGAGTTTAGAGACATGAAGCTCCCCCTGAAAGCAACGGTAAGTGGAAGTCAGAATCAAGGGGCGCTGAAGAAGGATGCTCAACATGAAGGTGGTGGCGTGAATAACATGGGGTCCTAGTCTTTCCTGGAGCTCTTCTCAGAGTCCTGGGAGCAGCCCAAGCAGGTGGCCACCCACATGAGAGAAGTCAGGCTCTGCTATCTCTACAGGGAAGCCAGCACTGCTCTCCCAGCTTCTGCCTGAGTTTGGCTCCACTAGCCATTCTTAGAGAGCCTCAAGAAAAATTCCCACCAACGGGGAAACTGCTAACAATACAGCAGAGGGTCACAGCTCACCACATCGGGAATGATGAGAACCAACAGCTGACTAAAGACGTATGAATAAGCTTAGCTCAACTTCAAGGGCCAAGGCATAGAACTCCGCTTAGGAGAAGCAGAGAAGAAAACAAAACAAAACAAAAAAACTGGGGCACCTAGGTCAAGCATCTGACTTCAGCTCAGGTCATAACCTTACAGTTCATGGGTTCGAGCCCCGCATCGGGCTCTGTGCTGACAGCTCAGAGCCTGGAGCCTGTTTCTGATTCTATGTCTCCCTCTCTCTCTCTGCTCTTCCCCCACTCCCACTGGCGCTCTCTCTCTTTCTCTCTCTCTCTCGAAAATAAACATCAAAATAATTATTAAAAAAAAGAAAACAAAAGACGTTTTCCTATTATAAAGGAAAATGTTATAATCGATAGGACAAGGAAACAAAGTATTAGAGAGCAAATGCTAATGACTAGACAGCTGAAGGTATTTCTCCAGAAACCTGGGAGCAAGAAAGCAGCTACAGAAAGTGTCAAACCTATGGGATTTTAAAATAAGTTTGGACAAAAGAACTATGGAAACTCTGGGGTCTTGACCTCTGAGACATGAGCTAAAGGCCAAATAGGCAATACCTTCTTCCTGTCTGCTGCTCCAAAGAATTTAAAAAAGAATCCTGAAGTCCAACATGCTCTATAATATACTCAAGATATCTTTCTTCCCAAATAACTAAGCTAGGACTGACTTTTGGTCCCATCCTCAGACCCACAGAACTACTCTGAACACATGACTGGGTATTAAGAGCACCATCAGAGGAGCATGAGTTCAGGGAAACACTGTGGATGAAGAAGAAGGGTAGCTTGCAATCAACCTGCTGAAAATACACTGACCCAGGCCTTGAATCTAAGGAGCTCCAGTTGCAAGCCTGCATCAGGGTGGAACCCAGTACCCGGCCAGCTGCTCTTAGATCTGTGGTCTCCCCTGCTTAACAAGAGGTCGTTTACTTGCTTCTCCCCAGGCAAACAGGACAATGAAAGCCAGAAGGTGGCTGTGGTGGCAAAGCAGGCTGCCCTGAATCTGGAACAAGACTGCCTGGGTTTGAATCTTCTCTCTACCACTTACTGCTATGTGTGACTGTGAGCAAGGTACTTGGCCTCTCTGATAGTAAATAAATAAGTAAATGAGCCACAAAGGCATCTTTGGAGAGGAAGAGGGGACTCTAAATTGGCCTGAGCAGAATTACAGATCTTAGTGACAAATGCCCACGATTCTTCGTTAAGAGCCTCTGTTAACTTCCTGGTTTGGTCCACTTTTGTTTTCTGCCAGCTATTTTCAGAAGACAGATGTAAGAAGAGATGCCTTGTAACTATGACTGGAACTAAGAGCCCACCCTTGAAGTGTCCCAACACATTTTATTACCTGCAAGAACGTCACCATCTCATTGGAACAAGCTTCCAAGTTAATCCTTCGTACCGTCACATACTCTCCTGTTGGTTTGTACCTTGCTAGATTCACTGTCATCAGGTCCTCAAATCCTTTGCCTAAAAGAAAAGAGGAATTTCACAAACAAGGACAATAGCAACAGAGGAAGCCTTAAAGACACTTGATTTAAAAAGAAAATTCAAGTCAAAACTTTCACTAACTGTTCCCCTTGTGGCTGACATGTCTCTATTTTTCTCCTATCAGTTCCTTCTCAGCCAACCACTTGAACTGACTATGGCCCAGGACATCAAAGGCCTGAAAGAAAAAATTGCAAAAGAACTTCTAGTAACATGATCTCTTTTCCCAGATTTGGAAGACAGAAGCAAAGGAGAGCCACAAAAGCCAGTTTTATCACCCTGGGTCCTGCTAACCAGCTGACAGCCTCTGGCACATGCTGATCTGGGGATGCAGAGGAGGCCAGGCCATGCCCAGGAGCCTGAAGGTAAAATAGCAGTCCCTGGACTTTACCTATGACAGAGAGTAGCTCATAGCGCCCTCCCTCCGGCAGGAAGCTACTCATGATCTCCTGTTTAGACAGGGATGCTATCGACTCTGAGCTCGCCTCATTGGTCTAAAGAAAAAGAAAAATAGGTTAATAAGAGAAAATAGGGTGTGGGATGGGAGTGGGGAGGTGGTAATTTAGATTGATGAGGAGACTGGCATCTAAACATACAAATTCTGACTTAGGGTCAAAGAAATAGTTCCAGCACTATTCGATGAGAAATGTAGAACACCAGATATTCAGTGTAGTCATCAGCACTAACATCAGAGCCAGTAAGTGTGAGCACCATCTACGAATGGGCGTGAGGGACAGGGCCGGTCCCCAGCCAACTGTTGATTTGCTTGCCCTTTCCAACAACGGGCTCATTTGCTAAAAACTATGAAATTCTTACTTGGGGAAAGGATGTCTGGAGAAAGGCATGTTTAGAAAAGAGGGATGGGAAAGTGGGGGATTCTCTTGAATTTCCTGCTGCACTGGAGTCCTATTTTAAGGTCCTGACTACAAGACTCCAAAGGTCACATGCTGAATCTTGCTATAGGGGAAATTTGGCCATAAGAAGTCTCCTCTTTAGCAAACCAAGAGCCTAGACCAATCATTCTCTGACATTTTCAACCAAAGCAAGAAAATAGTCAACACATAGGGCTACAGGCAAGTCACAGAGCTGTCAGGTGTCAGCCATCACCCCAGGCAGTGGAAGTGACCTGCCTCCTCATTCCTGCCTTCAGTGAAGCTGGACCCAAACCAGTTAGGATGTGGGCATCATACCTTTGGCCTTTGAGATCCTGAAGGAAAAGTGCCCAGCAAAATTGATCACAGACCAACATCTCTCCCTTCAGCTCAAAAGGCTCAGTTTCCTTTTTCCAGACCTAAATGTATTTGTGTGATTTAGGGGCCATATTTTTCTTTCTTTTGGACCCTCTTTCCTACTGAAATGGAGAACCTTAGGCCAGCTCAAATTTCACATGCTATATTCCTAAACCTGACCTCTAGTTAGGAAAAGATCTTTGTGAACACATGAAAGGCCCCCCACTCAGCACTAGCCAGAAGGGAGGGAATCAAGAATGTTCTGCCATGGTGGTACCACCTTGCTGGGGGTCCCTGACCTTTCAAGTGTATCTGGTTTCAAAGAGTTGATGGAACTACCAATGGGGAAAGAAACCGGGTGAGGTTCTGCCTCTTGCACCACTTACTAGGACAATAAGAGGAATCTAGTCAAGCAAAAGTAAGCCCTATCAGCAAACTTAAATTCAATCAGCTTTTTTATATTTCCAAGATTCTTCCATATTGTTCTATCTAGCCATGCTCTACACCCATGTTGTGTCACGGTCATCTTGTGAATATACCTGCTTACCCATTCCAGTGTTGATGGGCTTTTTGGGTTGTTTTTGGTTCTGCTATTATGATCTGTGCTATTAGAAACCCATTTGAATGTGTCTCCTGATGTGTATATGCAAGAGCTATTCTAAAGCTTATACTCAGAAACTGAATTGCTAGGTTACAGAATATATGAATCAATTTTATGAAATAATGCAAAATTGTTTTTCCAAAATGGTTAAACCAATCTACGTTGCCTCCAGCACTAGATGTATGTTCTCATTCATACATTTTCCCCCATCGCTTTGTATAACCAGACTTAATTTTCGCCAATCTTATTGTGAGTTTGATTTATACTTCTGTGATTGCTAAAGAAATTGAGCATCTTTTCATGCATTTATTGGCCATGTGGGTTTTCTCTCAGGTAAAATTGGCTCTTTGTGTCTCTTGTCCATTTTTATATTGATTGTTTTAATGTAAGATTTCCCCAAAGTAGGCCCCATGGAACACTGACCTTGGCAGTTAACACATATAAACCGTTTACACATCCAATTAAATGAGAAAATGAAGCATTCTCTCTTATGGAGAATCACAAGGCATGCTCACATATAGAGGCTTCAAGAAGTTTTGTAGTAAGGAAACTTGTTTAACTTTGTTTAACTCAGCATTTCCCAAATCTACTTGTCCAGAGAACCTTTTGTACCTCATACTGTTAAATTTGGGAAAGATAATTTGAGAAAGGCTATTCTATTTTATTATTACTATTTTTAAAATCCTTGTCAGATAATTTGAACATCTGATTCACCTCAGTGTTCACATCTGTTGACTGTATTTTCTAATTAAGCTCCAATTATCCTGGTTCTTGGTATGAAGGATTTTTTTTAAAAAATTTATTTACTTTTGAGAGAGAGAGAGAGTGCAAGTAGGGAGGGGCAGCGAGAGGGATACACAGAATCTGAAGCAAGCTCTAGGCTCTGAGCTGTCAGCACAGAGCCTGACATGGGGCTTCAACCCACGAACCATGAGATCATGACCTGAGCTTAAGTTGGACACTTTAACCGACTGAGCCACCTAGGTGCTCCTGGGAAAGGCTATTTTAAATAAAACATATGGTATTATTCAAAGATGAAGGGCTCAGGGGCCAGAGAGAGGCAGAACTTGAACTCAGGTCTATCACTTGCTCTGTGACCCTGGGTAAGTCACTCTAAATTCTTGGGATCTCTGTTATCTCATTAACAGAATAATTCCCAGTTTATCGTGTTGCTGCGACAATTAAATGAGATAAAGTATGTAAAGATCTTAGTGCTACGTGGTGTCTCATAGGTATTCAGTAAATGTGAATTCTATTCTTTTCCTCCCTCTTTTGCTGCCTACTGTTTGGTCACTCTCCTGTTCAACAAATAAGATGGAACAGAGAAAATGGAGAAAGCAGAGAATCCTGAACAGAGCCTGGTCAATAGTTAAGGTTGGCCTGATTTTGGCTTTTACTGTTACCTGTTTTCAAATGCTCTGAAAATACATTCTAGGATCATTTACAGCCATTGTGGCTTCTTGACACTGTGGTCTTTTTTTTTAATGTTTTATTTACTTCTGAGAGAGAGAGAGGCAGCGTGAGCAGGGGAGGGTCAGAGAGAGAGGGAGATACAGAATACGAAGCAGGCTCCAGGCTCTGAGCTAGCAGTCAGCACAGAGCCTGACGCAGGGCTCGAACCCCACGAACCGTGAGATAATGACCTGAGCCAAAGTCGGACGCTTAACTGACTGAGCCACCCAGGTGCCCCGACACTGTGGTCTTCAGAATAATCCCAAGATACTGGTTACTGTATCCTGAGTGCCTCAGCCAGGTGAGAGATACACAACCATGGTACAGAACAGAGTAGTAATTTGAGTAAAAAGTCCAAACCAGGAGCTCTGAAATGGTAACCCACCATTTGTTTAGAATTTACTAGCTGCAAGCTAAATTAGTCTTGAGACCCACCTTAACTTTACACCTCTCACCTCCTGTGCGTAATCTAGTTCTGCAGATCCTGTTTTCTCAAGTATCAATCTACTCCTCAATAAAATCGGTGTCATCAGTTAACACAAAACCCAGGGGGTGGCTTTCAGACCCAAAGTCCCTACTCGGATCTGTGAGTATCCACATGATTCAGCCCCTGCCTACTTCTAATGACTTCATCCCTTACCACATCCCCTTGATTTGCTACACTTGACCCATAGGAACAGGTACACTTCAGTCTCACACCAGCAGTCCCTTGGTTTGGTACATTCTTGCCCTACTCCTTCTCGCCCTTGCTATTTTCTCATAGCTACTTCTTCCTTATCATGGAGCTTTCAACTTAAATGTCATCTATGCATTGAGGACTGTGAGCAGAAAGTAAAGTAGGCTCTCAGTCACTTTATTATGTCATCTTGTTTTACTTTCCTCACAGTAGTTATGATTGTGTTCATTGATCTGTTGCTTGTCTTCTCTATTAGAATGTAAGCTCCATGAGGGTCCAGATCCTGTCTGTCTTGCCAATTTGGTATTCCCAATGCCTACAGTGATGCTGGCACATAAGATCATTTTAAGCAAGTTTGAACTGAGAAGGTTTCTTGTCCGTGACCTTGTTGACATTGCCATGAGCTCAAGAGGACAGTAGGGTACATGTACCAGCCAGTTCTACTGGAGACAGAATTCAACATAATGACCTATATTGGAAAAACCAGCCCTCATGCAACACACTTACTGGATCGCCTGCTCCTAGGGGCACTTTACAGATCAGAATCTGGGACCTGCATGTGAGAAAGTACTACACTTTTTAATAGGCAGAATCTAGAACCACTATATATTTGAAGGTCTTCCCTCCTCTGATCTCCAGGCAAACTCTGTAATATTTCTCTAATTTGAAAAAGGGGCTATGAAGGACAGTTGGAGTTGTGAGTTAAAGTGCTTATTAAAGGCATTTTAAATAACTCTCTTGGGAGAAACTACTGATACTTTTTTATTACCTACAACCCTCCTCCTTGCTAGGAGTGCATATAAGACATGTGGTCTAGTAGGCTACACACTAAAAACACACACTTGTTGAGCCTAGGTGCGAAATGATGCGTTAAACTACTGATATGATTAGTATTACTCTAAAGTATCAGTTTTAGGAAGTAAAATTCCTTAGGTAATGGGGAATATGTGTTCTTAGCAATCTGGAATTGCATGAGATGAACTTGTCTCTTGGTTACTGTCCCTATCTCACTGGGAACACTCCTAAAATGGGTGGTTTCTACATTGCAGATGTTCTAGAAGTCTGAACTCTGAAACCGATCTTTATTTAGGAAAACAAAGACAATGTTTGGAAAGAAGAGGTCTGGTGTGCTATCGCCACAAGACAGGCAGGTTAGTTCAATAGACTGTTTCAGAGTTAGAAAAGGCGAAAATTCAGATGAAAAGGATGAAATGTTTAGTCCAGTCTCTTTAAACACAGCAAGGCATAGCTTTATTAGTGTGATGTATAATCTCAAATTGTCTAGAGAAACTAATTCTAGTAAAGTTTCTTCTTAGTCTTCCCCCATCAAGAAAAGCATTGTTGTTCATTTGGAAGCATTTGAAAAATACACAAGCTATAGATATCCAGAAAACACCATAAAATAACTTAGTTTAAAGAGTTCAAAACAAACTACAAGAGAGCACACAAAGACCATATTTGTGAAATGCTACAACCAACCCCCACAGGTTTCACACAGGATGAGTCGTGGCATAACACTGGCAGCTGTGAAAATATAAAACTTAATATAAAATGGGCATTCTCTTCTGGAAAAATATTTAACTGATCGTATAGGGAATGTTTTTAGTCTCCTGACCGGAAACTATTTGGATGTGATAGAGAGGTACTCCTGACTACAGCGCAGCTAAAGCTTCACTCAAAGAGAAATTCCTAGTCAGCGTCACTACCCGTCTGCTGTTGGGGCTGTCTGCCAAAGGTGCAGATGTCTGTCATCTGAAAAGAAGAAGTTTATTTAGAAAAGGGTTCTTATCCTCTCTCTTTAGAAGACACTGATTCACATTATCAAAAATAGCTTAGTACACTGTGCACATCTGTGCATATGTGGTGTTATTTACTTTGGTAAAATAAATAAAAGAGTAGGAAGCAGCGCAAGAGTCTTCCAATTTTTGCCAATTAAAAAAACCCCACTTTCTGTTTTGTACTTTTTAATATGGGGTTTTGATTTTAAGGCAGGAGATGTGATGTACTGCCTATAATCTAGGGAGAGTTCTGAATTATCTCTGTGGACTGAAATCGATCAGCAATAGACCAAGGATGAAAAATGTAGTACCGCTAGCCACTAAAAGATAACCACATCTTAGATTGTTGAAACTATCCTTTTTTTTTTTTTTTTTGGATGGGGCGCTGGGCAGTTGGATTGGTTAGGGCTGGGAAGGGGAGGAGACCTTAATCCCCAAGAGAGAGGTAAAAAGTGCCTGAGACTTTTTCAGCTTTTAAAGTACAGGTTGAAATCTTTCCAGGGTGAAACCTGAATTTCCACAAGTAAAAGAATTACACTACAAATAAAACTCAATGAAATAAGCAAAAACATTAAATTATAAGCCAACAAAAAACCCCCACAGATTTCCACAAGAAGTCATCCCCATGCAACAGCCATAGAGCTCAAGCCTAGAAAGTCACTTACTTTTCTCCGAGTGTCACCCGGAGGCTGCTCTGGAGTAGAGAAATTGATTGTTGGCATTTTGTATTTAGCAGAAGACACATCCACATTCAGAAAAGCAATTATTACACTTAGGACTACATTTATTAATAGAAACCACTTAAGAATCATTTTAGTAAAAAGTGTCTGCAGTGCTATATATAAACACATACATGTAACACACATACACACACACAGAGACACAGTAAAAACACAAGACAGAGAAGGGGTTTTCAACATGAATCTGTGGCTCTTGAAAACACGGCAAGGCTACTATACTATGGGTATTCTTCCGAATATAACTCAACTGCTATAATCCCAGTCTTACATTTACTTTCCATCAGCACACAATGTTACTTTCAGCACACAATGTCACACAAGACTCTGACTGGTTTCAGAGTCTTAGACTGTGAACAAAAAATTCATTATAAAGTTACAGAGATGGGTGGCTATTTCCCAGATAGTATAGAGGCTAGAAAACAAGCTTTGAAAAAAAAGGCAAAAAAGATTTTAGGAGCAACTTGCACCTGTGAGACCATAACCCAATTAGATTCACCAGTCACATACATTCTATTCTGACTACAAATAAAGCAAGGGCTTTCTGGGCCTCTGCTACTCTTTGATGAAAATAAAGCAAATGGCAACTGAAATAGCTTTATGCTCTTAAATCAGACAAATTCTGTATCTGTGCTTTTTATTTTCTTCACTTATAAAAGTGAGAAAAATTATCAAAGTAGATTTTTAACTGGAAAGTATTGGAATGATTGCACGTCTCCAAATATCTTAAATTAGAAATCAGAGCATCCAATTGTATTGTTAAAGGAGATTGGCTGCATAGTAAATTAGCCTCGATTTTTTCAAAATAACAAATTTTTTTTGGTTTTCTGGTATATAAGTGGCAGATACAGTTGTTTAAGACAGTTTGTTAAAGGTAAGAAGCCACGTGAATAGATTAAAAGAAATCAAGCCCGATCTAGCAGAGCAGAAAGCAAATTCCAAGTTGTATGATAATATATACTTCATCAAGCTGTAAGCAATATATAGCATAATCTCTTCACTCTCTTCAGATCAGAGATGAGGCAACTGTCAAAAGACCACCAGAGATCCCACATTCAAGACACTAAAACCAAAATCCCTTCATTTAGTTCACATATACTGGAATATTTTTAACTAATTAATTGTAAACTGGACTTGCAACTCAATTTTCATCAGTGCCAACGTTTACTTTTAAATACGGTATCCCTGTTAATGATGAGAAGAAAATGAGAACAGGACCAGAATGTCGAATTTTGTTCAATTAGCTTTTTTTTTTCCTTTACTGTGCAGCTAATTTTTATTCTTCAGAACAAAAACAAAGACAACTCATCTTTTTCTAAACTTTTTCTAAACTCTCATTTGTCTAAAACATAACGCTTTGATAGAGGTCGCAAATAATACTCCTCTGGAAGTTCTTTGAATGGCATTAGGGAAAATAAATGAACAGGTACCATCCAGTAACTACAAAGTTTGTGTTTTCAATGACTTGAGCCTACCTCAGGGTATTCTGTTTGGATCAGTCAACCAATACGCTCAATCTGATTACCTGTTTCTTTAACTACAGGAGCTGAAGAGCGTGTCTTTGGTATTCAGACACAAAGAATGGGGCTCTACTCTTATCTGTACAGAAAAGAATTTTCTTTGCCTTAATTTAAGATTGCAGTTCTCAAAAAGGCTCAATTGGAAAATAGCCAAAGGCAAATGCCTGGTCCTGTTAAACCTCAAAGTTGCAAGGCTACTTCCGAAATCAACATGTGGATTTTACAACAGGAAGTTAATATTTTTGTCCTGACAGATTTTTTTCCTTAGTTCTCTTAAGTCTCATAATTTCTACCACAAAAAGATGAGTCAACTGGATTGATTAGTAAAACCAGAATTTTTATATCATTGCTATCATTGTCCTGACTATAGTTTTATTTTTAAGATTTTCAAGGTTAGAAGCTTTTAAGCACTTAATTTTTTTCCTTTAAGAATATGTATTTCAACTGAACAAATACTTAGAAGAAATAAATATGCCTTTAAGTAAATACTGACTTTCTAACAATGAAGACAGGCCAAGGTCAACTGCCAGATTAGTCCTCAATCTTTGGGAAACCATGGATTCAAAATGGGGCCAAACAAATGTAACACCTGCCCTTAGAATTGTAATTTCTATAAACTGATTTAGTCAACAAGAGTAGTGACATTTTTCCTGAAGTGATGGCTAAATGCCATACTGTACTTACCTCCAAATAGTTCCAAATCTCTTAAGCCCTCAACAATGAACTTTTCCGAGACCCACCGCTAAAGAGGAAAACCCCAAAGAGAATTAGTATTTCTGCCAAGCTATAAGAAATTAGCTATCAACCATTAGAGAAACAAATAAACTACAAAACCAGAATCATGCAATACAGTTAAGAGGCATTTCTATAGAAAAGTTGTAAAAAAAAATCTTGGATTTAAATCGACTGAAAACAATAGGTTAATTCCTTTCTCTATTCTTCTTTGCCTAATTTGATAAATAGTCCTTAAATCTCACAGACAGATGAGAAACACGTAGGACTGGCCCTAAAAATGAAGAATGCTTTGTCCTTCCTATATATACAACCACCTTCTAGTTCCAGTTTACTCATTCGATGGCTATTACAGATGCTTTGGATCATGAATGCCAATGTAAAAAATACTACTGAAATTCATTAACAGAGAAAACAGAGATGAAGCAGTTTTTCACAAGCCTCTATTAGTTTGTAAAAGAAAACAGTAAGCTGCATGTTCTTTCATCCACTAGGATTTCTGAAATATCATCACCACATTTACATTTTCTATCAAGTTTACAAGGACCAAACAAGGATCACCAATCTGTGGTTCACTTTACTATCCTATTTCCAATGAGTACTGGATTTCCTTAATACTGATCAGTGATCCGGTTTCACATGAACCAGGCTAGGTTGAAATAGAAAAGAGGCTCACATGTAAAAGTAATGGAATTGAGATTGTATTTCACTTAAGGACTGGTGTTAAAGTTTGGCTTGGGGGTATTCTTTCCACCTGGCAGAGTTCAGGCGAAGGAGAGATTCTATTTTTTCCTCTTAATTAACACTGAAGTTTACTCTTTCCAGTACAAATTATTCTTATATACACAAACAAAAGAAAAAAGATTAACACTCAGAAATAAGTTTCATAATATAGTTCATGAATTGGAAATTCAACATCATTCTCTGTCCTTCTCTATATCAATGTTTTTCTAAATTAAAAAAAAAGGAACCCCCCCAAAGTAAAAACTTGGTATAAAAAACTCATATGTACTATATCACAAAATATAATGTATACTTTAATATTTAGAGAAAGTGGTATATTCATGTGTCACAGCATTTATACCTTGTTACAAAATTTCAAAATAATAATGACTGCATTTAGAAATTAAATACTTGATAATAAATAAAATACAGTACTCTTTTATGAAATCATGGAAGCTATTATAAAGAAGCTAACTCCAGTGTTTGTTGGGGTCATTTTAGCTGGTGAGGTTTTCATGTTCAGAGTCTCCAATTAAAACTTCTGATTATACTTAGAAAACATGTTTCAATAATTACAATTTGATACTGATTTTTAAAACACACAAACTCATTGAAAATAGAGGAAATGGGCAGCTTATTAGTGATTGCACAGCTCCAGTGAAAAGGGCCACAGATTCATTTAATTTTGTCTGACCGATATTCATAAAATAAGCCACCTGTTTCTTTATCAGACAAGCTGGTGGGTGTATCTGGTGTGTCTCTGATCAGCCTCTGTGCCTGCAAGCTCTTCCCCAGGAGTGGAGGCCACAATATCTGCTTTAGTTCCTACATCCCTCACTTCTGTAGGATTCTGAGCATCATATAAAAACACCATCTACAATATCTGCCAAAACACATTGCTTTACAGAAAATAAAAATAGTAAAGACAGAAGAATAGAAACACTCACCCTAATGCGCTCTGGTTTACTTACAAGAAAAGACATGAGTTCCTAATGTGTAGACCTACTTCAATTTCAAAAACTTAAACCTAAAAGGAAAATATAAACGGGTTGGATTAGTCAAGTCTCCTTTTATAGAAATGCTTTTTGATTAACAAAAACTTACTATGAGTCTACCATTCAAAGCGCTGTACTAGACCTACACATTTCTAGATTGCAACGATTTGTTTAGAGAAAGTTTTGGTGACAGTAAAACTTGATGTACTGGCCAAACACATTCTGAAATACTGCAATCTCTGTAAGAAAAGACAGGTTTGTTATTATATGATTTCTTCTTTAATTTTTAAATTTCTCTTGACCCAATTCTCCACTAATTCTTTCCTAGAAGCAATTACCTTCAGTTCTTTTGGCTGTTTCTGTTTATCCTGCTTTTATTATCATTCTTAAATAATGTTTTATGGCCATGATTTATCGACTTGAGACAGTTATCTATTAACTTCACTACTGTGGTAGATGATGACCAAGCTCTCTTATCCTTCCTGCCTTCATTCTCCCAATATAATTCTAGCATCATATTGATTAAATCAGTCCATATTTACATTGCTATGACTGTGGAAACATGGTTCAGAACTGAGGCAAACAGAGATGACCATGTCTTTCTTGTATGCCATTTGTTTTCCTAGAGTTAATAATGGTTTTATATGTTTTTTTCACTTGCTTGGTTTCCCATATAGCTATGGTTAACTTTTTCTGAGTACTTCACCATCTCTGCTGTATGTTTTATCAATATATTTTATCATACATTCAAACTCATCCATTCCAGTTTTTCCCTGGAGATTGTCTTTCCAAGGTCCTCCATCCCCCTGCTGCTGTGGGGTTTAAACTCACAACCCCAAGATCAAGAGTCGAATGCTCTCCCGACGGAGCCTGCCAAGCACCCTTGCACTTAGCCTTTTTCGTGTGGAAATCTGGATCTTCCAATTCTGAGAAATATTTTTGTATTATTTCTTTGATAATTTTGTCTCCTTCACTTTCTCTGTTTTCATGCTACAGAATTCCTAATCGTTAAAGACATACTTCTAGAATTACCTAGAATTAATTTATGCTTGTTTCACTTCCATTTTACAACTCTACTTTCCAAGAGAATTCTTCAGCTTTATTTTCTAACCCTTCTACTAATTTTTAAATTTTGGCTGCACATTTCCAAGAGTTTTTGCCATTTCTTGAATGTATCTTTTTCCATATCATCTTGATTTTAAGTTTGCTTAATTTACAGTTAAAAATTATATCTAGAGGGGCGCCTGGGTGGCTTAGTTGGTTAAGCGTCCGACTTTCGCTTAGGTCATGATCTCGCGGTTCGTGGGTTCGAGCCCCGCGTCGGGCTCTGTGCTGACTGCCAGCTCAGAGCCTGGAGCCTGTTCCAGTCTGTGACTCCCTCTCTCTCTGACCCTCCCCTGCTCACGCTGTCTCTCTCTCTCTGTCCTAGAAATAAAAAAAATAAAAAAAAAATTATATCTAGAATGGCTAAAAGCATAATACATCATGATCACATTGGGTTTATCTCAGAAATGAAAGACTGTTTTAACATTAACAAATGAATCAATGTATACAAACTGTCCTTATCCGAAGTTGTTTGCAAATAAAAAACAGCCAATTTAAAGGAATTTTTAAAAAAATGAATCAATGAAGGGCACTTGGCTGGTTCAGTTGATAGAGCATGCGACTCGATTTCATTGGGGCGGGGGTGAGTTCAAGCTCCATGTTGGGCATAGAGCTTACTTTAAAAAAAATCAATGTAATTTTACTTGATTAAACAAAGCAAAAAAATTACAATCATCTCAATAAGTGGAGAAAAAGCATCTGAAAAAATTCAACATCAATTCATGATTTAAAAGAAACTCTCAACTACAAATAGTCAAATAGGAACAAGATAGAAATAGAATTTACCAAGTCAACTTGGTAAAAAAATAGTACGAAAAATGTATTGCTAACATCATACTTTTTAAAAAAGAATTAATGAGTTCCCTCTAAGAACAGAAGCAAAACAAGAATATCTGTTCTCATCATTTCTGTTTATTATTGTACTGGTGGTCTTGGCCAATGCAAAAAGGAAAAAAGAAACAAAAGGCATACAAATTGGAAAAGAAGGTATAAAACCTTTTATTCATAGACAGGATGATTGTATACATAGAAAATTATAAATATTTTACCAAAAAACCCATTAGACCTAAAAACACGAATTTAGAAAGAAGGTCAGTTACAAAACACAATTATACTTCTATGTACTAGCAATGAATTATTAGAAAATGAATTTTAAAAAAGGAAACTTTATAGTACCAACAAAAACAAAATAATTAGGAATATTTGTTTAAATTATGAATAAGATCTATGTTTAAAATTATAAAACTTTGCTAAGAGGTATTAAAGATAAGCTAAATAAAAGATATGCTATGTTCATAGATTGGAAGGCTCAATATTGTGAAGATGTCAATTCCCTCTACAGATTCAGTGCAACCCCAATCAAAATCCCAGCAGACTTTTAAAAAGAAATTGATAAGCTGATTCAAAAATTTATATGGAAATACAAGGGATCTAAATTAACCAAAATAATTTTGAAAAAGAACAAAGTTAGAAGACTTATGTTACCTGATCAGATTTACTTTAATGCTATAGTAATCAAGACAGTGTACTTTGGTCTAAGAATAGATAAATGAATCAATGAAGCAGAGTACAGAATCCAGAAATAGATCCATGCATGTATGGTCAATTAATTTTCCAGAGAGAGGACAAAGTAATTCCATAGAGAAAAATAATCTAATAGAACTTTCTTTTTTTTTAAATGTTATTTATTTATTTATTTATTTATTTATTTATTTATTTATTTATTTATTTTTAGGAGAGAGAGAGACAGCACGAGCAGGGGAGGGTCAGAGAGAGAGGGAGACACAGACTCTGAAACAGGCTCCAGGCTCTGAGCTGGCAGTCAGCACAGAGCCCGACGCGGGGCTCGAACCCACGAACCGCGAGATCATGACCTAAGCGAAAGTCGGATGCTTAACCGACTAAGCCACCCAGGCGCCCCTCTAATAGAACCTTCTATCTATTTAGGAAAAAGTGAACTTTGACCCTTAACTCACACCATACACAAAAATTAACTTGACATGGATCATAGAGAAAAAGTTAAAACTAAATAAAACAGAAAAGAAAATCTTCATGATGTTGGGATAAGTAAAAATTTTTAAAAAAGATATCAAGAGCATGAAAGGTAAAAGAAAAATGACAAATTTATGAAAATTAAAAACCTCTGCCTTTGAAAGATACCACTAAGAAAATGAACAAGTTCACAGAAAACAGTGTATGTGTGTGTGGCTGGGTGGGTAGGTGTGTGTGTCTACAAAACATTTTATATACAGAATATGTAGAGAACTTCTAAAAACAGAATATGTAGAGAACTTCTAAAACTCAATAAAACAACTCAATTTAAAAAATAGGCAAAAGGGGCGCCTGGGTGGCTTAGTCGGTTAAGCGTCCGACTTTCGCTTAGGTCATGATCTCGCGGTTCGTGGGTTCGAGCCCCGCGTCGCGCTCTGTGCTGACTGCCAGCTCAGAGCCTGGAGCCTGTTTCAGTCTGTGACTCCCCCTCTGACCCTCCCTTGCTCACGCTGTCTCTCTCTCTCTCCTAGAAATAAATAAAACATTAAAAAAAAAATTAAAAAAAATAGGCAAAAGATTTGTACAGAAGATATAGGAATGGTCACTAAGCATGTGAAATGATGCTCAACATCGCTTGTCATCAGGAAAATGCATATAGAGCCACACTGAGACACTACTATATACCTACCAATATGGCTAAAAATAAAGACTGACAATACCAAGTACTGACCAGGATAGTTACCAACAGGAACTCTCATACGTTAATGGAGATGTATGGGGATAGGGATACAATGTAGTATAGCCACTTGGGAAAATAATTCAGTAGCTTCCTCTACCAAAAATTCTACTTCTAGGTAGTCTATTCAAAAGAAATGAAAACATATGTTCACATAGACATGTACATGAATGTTCATAACAGCATTATTCTCAATGGCCCCAAATTGGAAACAATGCAAATATCTATCAACTGATAAATGAATAAACAAAATATGGTATATAAACCAGCGGAATACTACTCAGCAGCAAAAAGGTACAAACTACTGATACATAAAATAATATCACATTAAGTGAAAGTCAAATATAAGTCTATATATTGTTTCCATATACATGAAGTTTTAGAAAAAGTAAAAATATTATGTCAGCAGGTCATTGGTTGCCAAGGGTAAGATGAGGGATCAACTTCAAAGAGACCCATGAGAACTTTCTGGATGATGAAAATGTTCTATATTTTGACTACATGGCAATTACCTAAGTATATCTGTCAAAACTCAACAAAACCATTAACTTAATGTAGGTGTATTTTATTGTAGGTAAATTACATCTCAACAAAAATGATTTTTAAAATCAAATGACTAGGGGCACCTGGGTGGCTCAGTCAGTTAAGTGTCTGCCTTCGGCTCAGGTCGTGATCTGATGGTTTGTGGGTTCAAGCCCTGCATTGGGCTATGTGCTGACCAAAGAGCCTGGTGCCTGCTTTGGATTCTGTGTCTCCCTCTCTCTCTCTGCCCCTACCCCACTCACGCTCGGTCTCTCTTTTTCAAAAATAAATATTTAAAAAAATTTTAGTTATAAAGTCAAATGACTAAAATAATCAGAAATGCTTTTGAATAATCTAGAAAAAAAACCCTACCACATTCCTCCTTTTTTTTGAGGTGGGTTGGGGTTTTGAGGGATTGTGGTAGTGTATTGTGTAGCAATGGGAATGGCACTTAATCAGATACACAGAGTTCTAGGAATCCTTAGAAATGCTTCAGAGAAATCAAAGACATAGTTTTCAATCCAGGGGAGAGGAGGCCTTTCAAAGTCATCTATAGTTTTTTTGTTTGCTTTTATTTTTTTTTATTTTTTTAAATCAAATTGTATTTGTCCTTACCCCTATCCTAACCTTCCTATAGAAGATCATCACCATGTTGAGAATCATTTATCCTGGCATGAAATAGTAAACATATTGACTGAATTTAAAAAAGATTATTAGAATGCATATTATTTAATAACATTAAACATAAAGCATCATGCAAAAGAAATTTAAGAGGAAACAAGGTCCACATCCATATGCAGTCTACAACAGAAAGAAAACAGAATATTAATGTAGATGAAAAGATGATTTTTACCTGAAGGAACTGTCTATGCTCTGGAAAAATATTAGAAATGAAGTCAATCCCAAAACACTGTATAAAGAACTGGTCCTAGAGCACCACACCAACAGCTTCATTAATTATCTGAACCATTGGTTCTCAAACCGGGATGTGTTTCAAATTAACTTGGTGGTTATAAAAACCTATGGATGCTCAAAGTCCCACCTTCTAAAACTTTAAACCAGGGATGCCTGGGTGGCTCAGTCGGTTAAGCGTCCAACTTCAGCTCAGGTCATGATCTCACGGTTCATGTGTTCAAGCCCCGCATCGGGCTCTGTGCTGACAGCTAGCTCAGAACCTGGAGCCTGTTTCAGATTCTGTGTCTCCCTCACTCTCTCACCCTCCCCTGCTCATTTTCTCTCTCTTAGAAATAAACAAAACAATAAAAAATTTTTTTTAATTAAAAATATTTTAATTCAGCAAGTTTGGGGAATGCGCAAGTAGAAATGGGCAATTCCTTATGGTGTTCAGCAAAGGGAAAAGACAGTTACTATAAGCTGGGATGGACATGGATAGTTTTATGGAAGGGGTGAGGCTTGAATGTCAAATACGACTTAAAGAAAACAGCAATTCCAAGCATGAAATAGTATTAGTCTAGTGCATACTTTGTTCTGTCCACACTGGTATCTCCCAGTCTCTAGAATACTGCCTATCACATGGTAGGCACTCAGTAATATTGAATGACCAACCAAATATACTGACAAGTGTGTTAGCACTTTGCATATTCTCTCCTCTTAATGTGAGGCCACTTACAGGAGCACAACTCCACGTCTATGACAATGAAGAGGCCTTATGTGCTTGCTAGAGTATGGATTTTCTTCACCAGGCAGCAGGAAGCCACTGTAGGTTTTGAAAAGAAAGGTGACAAACACAAAACAGCGGTCTAAAATAGTGTCTCTCAAACTTTATTGTGCATTCAAATGATTTGAGGATATTGCTAAAATTGCAGATTTTGATTTAGAGGCCTGGAGTGGGGCCTGATAGTTCTAAAAATCTTCCAGATGATGGTAATGCTGCTGATGTGTGGACTATCGTACTGACTAATGTTTGAGAAGCCTTGTTGGAAGGAACATTCTAAGGAATATTAATCTGCTAAGGGATGGGAGGAAGGGGAGGTGGAAAAAACCCTGAGAAAGGAATGCCAGTTAGAACACAATTACAGTGGACCATATTTGGAGTGATAAGAGCCTGTAGCAGCGGGAATAGTAAGAAACAGATGGATAGAGGAGAAGGAAAATAAAGAAATTATATTTAATTAGAAAGGACACCATAAGTCATCTAGCTCATCCTCCACTCTTCAAAGGAACAGTTTTTACAAACTGTAAGGTTATTTAGCCTCTGCTTGAAAACTTCCCCCGCTAGAGACTCACTGTTTTATCAGGGAACCCATTCTACTTGTGGACAACTCAGATGACTCCTGATTTTTTTGTGTTCCCCAAAGAACTGGGAAAGAGTAGTGTGTCAGTGACAAAACAGGAAACTCAGAGGTGGAAGTGGTTTTAGTGGAAAGATGAGTTCGAGTTTTTAAATCATAACGAGGTTGAGAAAGTAGTTATACATCCCAAATGGGAAGATGTAGTAGTCAGTTAGAAAAGTAAGACTGATGCTTAAGAGAGACATTAGAGATGGCTATGTGGACTTGGGAGTTAGCAGCTAAAGCTCTACAAGTGACAAATTCACCGAAGGAGAAAATGGGGAGAGAAAAGCAGAAGGCTGGGAAGCAAGCCTTGGGATAGGTCCATACTTAGGACATGGTGCTTGAAGACAGGTAGGAAATGGAGCCCAAAGGAAAATATATAAAGATTCTGCTTCCCCTCCTGGACCGGTTTTGCTCCCCCAACCTGGTTAACTTTGACCTGTCACCCCTTAGTATTCATCTCAGGTGTCCTATGCTACAGAAGCTCTCCCTGACCGCCACTACCCCCACCCCCCCACCTATGTTAGGTGTTCAGCCTGTATTCAACTTCACACAATGTTAACTGACAATGTGTCTTGTTCACTATTGCATTACTCTCCCCAACACGTAATATGGGCACTCCCATATCTGTTAAATTATTAATAGTAAAAATAAGAAAAGCAGCAAGTATTTATGGTGAATTTACTATGTGCAAGGATCTGTGCTAAATGCTTCAGAGAGATCAGCTCACAATAAGTACTATCATCCTCGTTTCACAGATCAGGAACTTAAAGATCAAAGAGGTTAAATGCCCAAAATTCCACAGGCAAGTGGTAGAGGACTTGTTAGATCTGTTCCAGAACCTGTGCTCTAGAAACCAGAGTAATAACACAGAAGCCTAGGGAGAAGTGTCAAGACTGAGTGTGCAAAGATACAAAGATGACTGAGAAGACATGGCCTGATCTGACAATGCTGCTGACCAGATGCCAAACAGTATAGAAAGAATTCATTTACCTTGATTTATTTATTTTCCCCTTCTCTATTTTTGTCACTGTTTTTCTGAAATTCTTCTATGTCTGGGGTTACAACTATAAACACTGCATTTGAGTCACAATATTCTAAGAAACCTGATCAAAGGGTTGGGGGAACAGACTTAACCAGTTCAGCACTGTAACTAACGGCTGAATAGGATCCTGGCCTAAGGCAGTAACTGGGTGAGACTTGGTTTCTTTAATTCTCAAGGACAAGAAAGTCTTGGGTGTCTTTAGACAGTTTCAATCAGTCAGTGAAGAACTGTCTTAATGCCTCAAATTGGAACATATTGGAAGAAGGTCCTACTCCAACAGGTACTATAGAGTAAGAAAAGGACCAATTCGAATCCCCTCTTTGGGGGAATCGAGTTAGAATATGCTAGTATATCTTAACAGAAAGCTGGGCAGATAAAGTCTCCATTTTCTGGAAACTTGAACAATTTTATTTAACCACTCCCCTTCCCTCGCGCTCAATTCCCTACCCCCCACCCCCGCCCATCTCCACCCCAAATCTACTGTGGGCGCTGAAACATTCTTGGAAAACAATAAGACAACTAGCAGCTCTTTGTTTTTGCTGATTCAGGGAGTCACCTAAATCTCTCTCCTTAAGGGGGTTTGCCTGTCCAGCCTGGATAAATGGGAATTGGGGTTGTGGGATGGGGGGGGGGCGAGTGAGGGAGGGAGGAAGAGGTCAACACAGGATCGGCTACCTCTTTGAGCAGGACAAACTGACACCTGGGCCCCAGGTTCCCCACCTGGAAGTCGGGGGCGGGGGGGCGGAGGGTAATATGCAGGCGCTCTCTTCCCTCTCCCGGCAACTCCGCTCCGGTGTCTCCCGGGCAGGCCCAAGCTTATTCTGCTCTCAGGCTGCAGCCCCCCATTGCGCGAACCGAGGAAGACTGGGTGAAAAGGGGCCCGTGAAGGGTGGGGAGGGGGGGTGCCGCGATGGCCGATCTGGCGAAGGCCCGCCCCTGAGGAGATGGAATCGGCGTCAGGGCGAGAAGGGACTGGTCCTGGAGCGCACCAGGCGGCCCCGCCAGCCCGGTACCTGGTCCTGAAGTTAGCAAGCAGTCCCGACCCCGTCTCAGCTCCGCCTCCTGAGTTTAGGGCTGCGCCGCCAGGCCGGTTGGTGGGGGGAGGTACGCAACGTGCCATGCGCAGTAGCGGGACCCGGCGAAGGTGGTGGAGCCCGCGCGCGCTCAGCCCGCGCGAGCGCTGAAGCTCCGCCTCCCCGGTCCAGGCCGGTGAGGGAGCTCCGCCGCACCCCAGCGGCCCGGAGCGGGTGGGGCAGCTCCCCAGCCGTTCGTGCGTCGTCTCGGGGGCGCCCCGCCCTAGCGGAGGGCTTTCGGTGGTGCCCGCGCGGAACGCGCTTCTTCGCTTCAGAGTTAGCTCGGTCCGCGAAGCGCGTTCCTGACGGAGGACGTACGGTCTCTAACACAAGGGATTTTTCGCCCCATGTGTGTGGAAGCCGAAGGCATTAGCTCGTCCTCGGTGGGGCCTGCAGGGTTCGAGAAAGGCTCCCGGGAGCCTCTGCGCCCCTGCAGCAGGAAGTAGGATAATTTCAATAATGAAGAATCAGGGGGACTAGAGTAAGGCAAATAGACCAACCCTAGCTGATGACTTGGCTACTTAAAATACGATTTTTTTTTTTCATTTTGTGTAGTAGGACTTCAGTGGAAAAAGCTGTTTCGCACCCGTTGAAGACCTCTCAAACGCCCTGCCAGCACCAGATGAGCTGTAAAGGGGAAACCCACTCTCTCTGCCTCAGATTCCTTATTTTAAAAGGAGGAAAAATAGCTCAACTAACGCGAGCTTTCTTCCCCCTTCTGGATTATTTTTGTCTCTGGATCCTTCCCCGTGCACATCTCTGAGAGACAACGTTCGCAGAAACCCGTCCGGTTTGCCTTGAGCAGGAAGCAGGCCTAAATTGAGCGGTGAGGACGCAATCAAGCGAGGCTAGTCAGTGAGCCTGCGCATCTTACCCTCGGGGGTGGGGTGTGTGTCCAAAATTAGGTAGCCCATCAAGTGCTGAACACTGGCTCTTCGCAACTCTGACCCTTGACACAGATCTGTACTGGTCTAACTTCCAAGATGGGGGAGAAGTTGAGCTACATCCAAACTGATGGAAATATAATGCTGAAACTCAACGTGAACGTTGCCAGTGACTGATACACACCTCAGGGTCTTACTCAGTTTTACATACACGACTGTGATCTTACCTAGCGGTTTAACATTTCAAAGCACGGCCCTATTCTCTCTTTTTTATAGGCTTCATGCCCAGTGGAGGCCAACATGGGACATGAACTCACAACCCAGAGATCAAGACCTGATCTGAGATCAACAGATGCTTAACTGAGCCACCCAGGTGCCCCTATTTTCTCATTTTCAAAACAGGATGGTGCTCTCTGCAGCCAACGGTAAACTGGCAAAGCAAGATGGTAGAAAATGAAGTAACATTCTTGGTGATATTCTTTAGAAAAGACCTTCACATATCGTCTTTGGAATTGAGGGTGCTAGAAGGGTCAGTGCCTGAAAAGATGCCATGGAGCCATCACAATGGGGAATTTAAATACGGCGGCTCTTCCCACCACATGTGGCCAAGCAGCTGCCATTTTCTAACAGGATATTAATCAGGTAAGGAGGCTCAAAGTTCTCACCATCTTATGATTGCCCACAAAAGCTAATTAGAGAAATTTTGGCCCAGACTTTGTGACTGTTGCAGGGAGCAAATTTCCATTCACTTTAGTTTTCCCTGCAAAAGCACCTCCTGAATCCAGATAGTGTAGAAAACCAATGTAATGGAAAGTCAACTTTCAGAGTTCACAGTCTTCCTGCTTTGCTTTTGACTTGTTATGAGCAAATTTTGCTTTGAACTCTAGGCATCCAGTTTAAATGGTCTTTTCAAGATAAATGGTCAGAAAGGTAAGGTAAAACCAATTGCCTAGAATACTCAAGTGAGAGAAATGCTTATATTTGGTTTAGTAAATTGGGCAGGATTATTTAACTTGCAGAACACTTCATATATCAGAACACATTATACATGTTTGTTATGTCCTCTGAAGAGCCATTTCAGAAGAAGGAAGAGTGGATAATGTCCACTTATAGAGCAGGAAACAGACTTTTTCAAGCACTAAGATAACACACCAGGGTCCCTGCATACAAACACAGAGCTTTTTCCTGAAGCGGAAAACTGGCTTCCAGCTTCGCTACAAACTTTCTAAGTCATACAATTACATGCAAAAAAAGATGCAGAAGAAAGCTATTTAAGCACTTAAGTTCAAAATGTGGTAAGAAAGCAGGTAAGAGTTCTCCTTCAAGCAAAACTGATACAATAACCAAGGCAGATGAAGTATCTTGATTTCCAAATGTAACTCCCACAGAACTAATTACTTTAAAAGGCTTGGGTGCTTTTAAATAAATAAAAGTTATACTATTTGGATAAGACCAAATAGATGAAATTAAAGAAGGAAGTTAATTTTAAAAGATGAAAATAAAAATACACTATCCATTAAGAGTGGTAGATGCAAGTTTCTGCCTTTCAGGAAAAAAAGTCTTTCTTCTGAAATCAGTATTACTTCTCAGTTAATAGAGCTGAGAAGATGGCCTTTAGCTTGTTCAAAGATTAAAACATTACACTTTCTTCCAAATGCAAATAAATCTTTTCCTGGTCACCAAACCCCAGAAACTGAGAGAATTAATACTTTTCACTATTGTTTTAGCAATCTGCAGTAGAAGCCACTCCTGTTGGGTAGAACTGCTTCCTCCCTTTGACATCCTTTCAAATCCTTCAAGATAAGTAGAAATAGGAACAGTAAGGAGAGAATCTGGGATAATACAGTATTTTACTCGTTCCACAAAAACCAATAAATCCATTGTACAACACTGCTCTAAATAATTTTCACGTGTCTATTCCCGTTGGGCGGGTGGAATGAAATACCAATCTGTTTTTCTTTGGTCTATGTCCCATTTAAAGAAATGAGTTTTTCACATCTAGTGCATGACAGGGAAAGGTTCTATTACTATGGAAACAGAGAGGTATACCCCCCCACCCTTCATTCCAAAATACCCTGTCAGATTTTGCAGCTGAAGTTAGAGAACTCTGAGAGGATCTGCTTGGTTTCCATTGGGAGAAAGGAAAGCAAAAGAGAGTAAAACAAAGATTTACCACTTGGAGAACAGTCCTAGAGGATACCTTACATTAAAAAAAAATTTTTTAATGCTTTATTTCTAGGAGAGAGAGACAGCGTGAGCAGGGGAGGGTCAGAGAGAGAGGGAGACAGACTGAAACAGGCTCCAGGCTCTGAGCTGACAGCACAGAGCCCGACGCGGGGCTTGAACCCACGAACCGCGAGATCATGACCTAAGCGAAAGTTGGACGCTTAACCAACTAAGCCACCCAGGCGCCCCGATACCTTACATTTTTAAAGTGTTGTAGTTTAGAAGAGAATTTGACACGTTCTATCTTGGTGTTGACCTACCTTTGGGGGTAGGGAAGAAAATAATTACTGTCCTTACTCTGTAGGAAGAATAGAACAAGGACTCAAAGAGGTTAGTGACTTGCCCAAAGTCAAGGACTTAGTATTGATTTTGCTGGCACTAAAGCCAGGTCTTTATATTCTAGGCCAGTGCCTGTTTTTCCAAGTGATCAGGCAATGAAGAAAAGGAGGGTTTAGTGGTTTCCAATGTGTGACAGTCAACAATATTCTCTCATTTGTAGGAGAGGGAGATAATGGTGTCTTAACTAAAGAGGGGGACTTTGAGGAAGAGCCCATTAATAATATATATGGCTCTAAACATAGACATTCTAAAAGTAACTGGTAACTAAGGGATTATTATCACGGCCAACTCTTTTGAAGGAAAAGCATTTTAGTGCTGACTTCTGTGGAACAGAAAGAACATTCCTGTGGGCTTATACTCTTGTAGGGCAACCCCAGAAAAGTAAAGACAGCACTCTGAGATTTTTGTCAATTAGTTTAATATATGTCCATAGGTAGTTCATATGAATGCTAAAATTACAAAATTAGCTGCCATGGTCCAAATGTGTGGGACTTTAAGAAAGCTTTTATTAATCAAAAGATAGCTAAGCATATCAACTTTGATTTCTAAAACCTATTTTAAACTTTGTAAAACAAGGCTAATTCTAGAATTATATAGCATTAAAGTAATTAAATCTTGTTATTTTTGTTATTTTTAATAACTTAATTTCATGAACTGTTAAAAAAAATATTACATTTGCATCTCCCGGTTTACACATTTCTGCATTAACTTAAGAGAAAAACCCATGTGGAAAGTTTCCATGCAGTTAAGAAGGCAGCAGCACATACTGTTTTCACAGCAACTTGTTATTGCCTAAGAACACACCTGCACATAAAGCATCAACAAAATAATATCCACCCACCCCTCTCCCACCAAAAAACCCAACCTTTTCCCATCCCCAGCAAAAATTACCTGGTACAAGCAGTGACTTAAAAAATGCTTTCTTAGTAGGAAGCATTTATAAAATGCAGAAATCTGAACAAGCTAAATGCTCGTGCAGATAGATGGGCCTCTCCTCCAAGAGTTCCTTCCTCAAGAGGCAGAAAGAACTCTCAATAGTTTAGGAAAGCTCATTTTTAAAAGTGTATTATGCATATTCATGGCTATTTCTTTGACAGAATATACCCAGCCTCAACTGTGGAAGAAATAAATGCAGGAGAAGCAAAGGGACACAGCCATAACACAGAGAAGAGAGCTTCTCTATGAACATCCAATAGTTTGCAACAACCAAGAAGGAAAAACGTGTAACTTCACATAGACCACTGATCTGATCTAGGTGAGGCAGTTAATTTTCATGCATTTGTTACTCAAGGAAATCATACACCCACTTAAATACAGCATTCACATTGTCATTAGCCCGTGGTATCAGGTAAGGAAAAAACTGTGCTCCTGTACTACCATGTACATGTAAGTATCCTAAATCCTATAGATATAACACTGTCATCAGCACCTCCCACCTACAAAACATACATTGAGCTACATTATGTTTTGAGTCCCTGAAATTGCACTACCACATATAGTGTTCTAAATTTTACTTTTTTACAAGGTTAATGTACACACAGAAGAAAACACCAGGCAATGTTTATTGTGCAGTTCCAGTAGTTATTTGTGGAATCTTGGTTTAGAGTCAGTCTTCATAGCCTTTGCAACTATCCAGATTAAACAAAAAACAACAATCTAATTATATGTCTATAAACTTCATGATATTTCTTCAAACATCAAAGCACTAAAAGCAGTGATGATTTGTGTTATAATTTTAAAAATATTTTAAAACTACATAGATCTCATATATTCTTTTTATAAAGTAATCAAAGTAATTTGGTTATCTGGAAGAGAATTACAGAAACAGAGTCCTTCCCTTGCATCTATTTAACCTCTGTAAAACTCCAAAAACAGAACAGGTGATGAAATAAGGATTTCTTAGTTGCTTGGGAGTGTTTGGACTTTAAGATGAGAAAGGGAGTGGTATTTTTTATGTTTTCTGTGAATTCAGAGCTTACAGGTGGTATCAGCACTCAGATCTCTAGGATGACTTTACATGGCTTTCACTTTGATTTGTTTCATTTTCATTTGCTTCTTCTCTAATTTCTTTTGTTCACGCCTCAAGGCAGCTTCCTAGAAAATAAAAAAGAAGGGGGGAATCCAAAGTTCTAAGCACACACAAAAAATCAAAACTAAAATACGGACTATATTATTATTTAAAAACGTAGGCTTGTCCCATAAATAACATTTGAAAAGATAGTTATAAAAATTCCTTGTATCTATGTTGGTTAATGAAAATTAGCTTGAAATGAAGGTAACTCAAATCTCAAATTAGAAAGAAATTAAACACTACATTTAAGCAGCCTGTTATTCTGATTTTTCCTGTACTAAGGAAACACCAACCTAACTTTTATCATAACACTGTTGTGTATCTGCCAAGGATTTGTACTGCAGTTCAGAAAATCTTAAGATCTTGTTCGTTCAGGTTATTAATTGTGCATCTCTTATTAGCATAGATGTTAAACCAGAGCACAGTATTTCAATGTGTAATGTTCAATTGGGAATTTTTATCAAATTTTTATTCAGGAATTAGGAGGTTATGTAGAAGAGAAAAAGAAGCTCCAAACACATTATTTTAGTGGTAAAAATCATTGGTTATTATTACCTGTACGGAGGGAAACCTTAGAGGCCAAATCAAAGTAGGACTTCACTGTTGGTTACTAGGGGTCACATCTGATTAAAGATGATTTCAGATGTAATCTCAAACATTTTTTTTTAGAGGTTTGGGGTAGAAATGTCCTGAGAAGCACATGTACCCCAATGTTCATAGCAGCACTCTCCACAATAGCTAAAACATGGAAAGAGCCTAAGTGTCCATCAACAGATGAATGGATCAAGAAGATGTGGTTTATCGGGGCGCCTGGGTGGCTTAGTCGGTTAAGTGTCCGACTTTCGCTTAGGTCATGATCTCGCGGTTCGTGGGTTCGAGCCCCGCGTCGGGCTCAGTGCTGACTGCCAGCTCAGAGCCTGGAGCCTGTTTCAGTCTGTGACTCCCTCTCTCTCTGACCCTCCCCTGCTCACGCTGTCTCTCTCTCTCTCCTAGAAATAAATAAAACATTTAAAAAAAAAAAAAAAGAAGATGTGGTTTATCTATACCATGGAATACTACATGGCAATGAGAAAGAATGAAATCTGGCCATGTGTAGCAACATGGGTGGACCTTGAGGGTGTTATGCTGAGTGAAATAAGTCAGGCAGAGAAGGACAAATATATGTTTGCACGTATAGGAGGATTAGGAGGAACTTAACTGAGGAACAAGGGGGAGAAGAAGGGGGGAAATGGTGGGGGAAAGGGAGAGAGGCAAACCATGAGAGACTCTTGAATGCTGACAAAAACTGAGGACTGATGGATGTGGGGGGGGGGATGGGCATAGAGGAGGACACTTATGGGGATGAGCACTGAGTGTTATGTGGTAACTAATTTGACAATAAACTATTTGTTAAAAAAAAAACAACAACCCATATTTCTAAAAAAAAAAAAAAAAAAAAAAAAAAAAAAGAAATGTCCTGAGAAATATACTCCCCTACTGGTATAGGATTGAGAAGATGTGGAATAGGGAAAACAGAAGCACGCAGTATGTACAGTTATTGATAGTAAAACAAATTATGTTTCTTTTTTTTTATTTTTTAAATTTATTTCTAGGAGAGAGAGAGAGACAGTGTGAGCAGGGCAGGGTCAGAGAGAGAGGGAGACATAGAATCCGAAGCAGGCTCCAGGCTCTGAGCTAGCTGTCAGCACAGAGCCCGACGCGGGGCTCGAACCCACAAACTGCGAGATCATGACCCAAGCGAAAGCTGGACGGTTAACCGACTAAGCCACTCAGGGGCCCCAAAACAAATTATGTTTCAAAGGGTGATTTGTATGGGACGCCTGGGTGGCTCAGTCAGTTGGGCGTCCAACTTCGGCTCAGGTCATGATCTCACAGCTCATGGGTTCGAGCCCCACGTCATGCTCTATGCTGACAGCTAGCTCAGAGCCTGGAGCCTGCTTCAGATTCTGTGTCTCCCTCTCTCTCTCTGACCCTCCCCTGCTCATGCTGCCTGTCTCTCAGAAATAAATAAAAACATAAAAAAAAATTAAAAAACAAAACAAAAAACAAAGGGTGATTTGTAAATTGGTGGTTTGGGAACTGTTGACTGTGTTAGGTTCCAACACTAGATAAGAAAAAACTATTTACCAGTACAGCAGTGGAAGCTTGAATGTTAACCATCTACAGCTGTGCTATTATTGTATAAGTACCCCAAAGAACGGAACCATCATTGTTAACACTGCTTTCATTTTTAATGTTTATTTATTTTGAGAGAGAGTGAGTAAGAGAACCCCAAGCAGGCTCTGTGCTGTGAATGCAGAGCCCAATATGGGGCTCCATCTCATGACCACAAAAAGCATGACTTGAGACTGGTATCAAGAATCGGACACTTAACAAACTGAACTACCCAGATGTCCCATTAACACTGCTTTTATAGGAAAACAAAATCAAATGACAAAATGGTGGAAAGGATAAAATGGAAGGAGGCCTGTGGCATCCTGGACACTGTAGCATTGATGACGGCGCTGCAACCGCAGCACCACACGGCAGCTTCTCTGTTTCTTGGCAGCAGGTCTCCTCCACTTCTAAGGGTTTTCTTCAGTTTTTGAGATTATTCTCATTGGAATTCACATCTCCCAGAACTTTATTCTCTCTTTTTTTTTTGTCCAGTGTTTACAAGGTTTAAAATTTAGAGCTGGACTACGGCATCTTATTTCACAAAAATGTGAGAACGTGCTGATGTTTAAAACATAACATACCATGAGATTCTGGTTGTGTACAAAATAGAAAACAAAATACAAATAAAAATACTAAAATTTTCTAATTCTATAATCAAATTAAAAATTTTATAAAACAAGATGTATTTGTTGTGGGGAGGAGAAGCTAAATGGATAAGAGGCATTAAGGAATCTACTCCTGAAATCACTGTTGCACTATATGCTAACTTTGATGTAAATTAAAAACAACAACAACAACAAAAAAGATGTATTTGGACCATAGGGCACTTGTGCTGGCTCCTATTTTTTTTTTTTCACATCCTCTTTAACACTACTTTTTTTCCTATGTTTTTATTTTTTTAAATTTACATCCAAGTTAGTTAGCATATAGTGCAACAATGACTTCAGGAGTAGATTCCTTAATGCCCCTTACTCATTTGGCCCATCTCCCCAATCCCTCTAGTAATCCTCTGTATGTTCTCCATATTTAAGAGTCTCTTATGTTTCGTTCCCCTCTGTTTTTATATTATTTTTGCTTCCCTTCACTTACGTTCATCTGTTTTGTACCTTAAGATCCTCCTATGAGTGAAGTCATGATATTTGTCTTTCTCTAATTTTTTTTTTTTTAATTTTTTTATTTATTTCTAGGAGAGAGAGAGACAGTGTGAGCAGGGGAGGGTCAGAGAGAGAGGGAGTCACAGACTCTGAAACAGGCTCCAGGCTCTGAGCTGGCAGTCAGCACAGAGCCTGACGCGGGGCTCGAACCAACGAACTGCGAGATCATGACCTAAGCGAAAGTCGGACGCTTAACCGACTAAGCCACCCAGGTGCCCCTGTCTTTCTCTAATTTCACTTAGCATAATATCCTCTAGTTCCATCCACATAGTTGCAAATGGAAAGATTTCGTTCTTTTTGGTTGCCGAGTAATAGTCGTCTGTGTGTGTGTGTACACCTGATCTTCTTTATCCATTCCTCAATCGATGGACATATGGGCTTTTTCCATACTTTGGCTTTGTTGATAGTGCTGTTATAAACATTGGGGTGCATGTGCCCCTTTGAATGAGCACACCTGCATCCCTTGGCTAAATACCTAGTAGTGCAATTGCTGGGTCATAGGGTAGTTCTATTTTTAATTTTTTTAGGAACCTCCATACTGTTTTCCAGAATGGTTGCACCAGTTTGCATTCCCACCAGCAGTGCAAAAGAGATCCTTTCTCCACACCCTCCCCAACATCTGCTGTTGCCTGAGTTGTTAATGTTAGCCATTCTGACAGTTGTGAGGTGTTACCTCATTGTGGTTTTGATTTGTATTTCCCTGACGATGAATGGTGTTGAGCATTTTTTCATGCCATTGGCCATCTGGATGTCGTCTTTGGAGAAGTGTCTATTCACGTCTTGCCCATTTCTTCACTGGATTATTTATTTTTGGGGTGTTGGGTTTGATAAGTTCTTTACAGATTTTGGATACTATCCCTTTATCTAATACGTCATTGGCAAATATCTTCTCCCATTCCATTGGTTGCCTTTTAGTTTTGCTGATTGTTTCCTTTGCGATGCAGAAGCTTATTTTGATGAGGTCCCAATAGTTCATTTTTGCTTTTGTTTCCCTTACCTCTGGAGGCGTGTTGAATAAGAAGTTGCTGCGGCCAAGGTCAGAGGTTTTTGCCTGCTTTCTCCTTGAGGATTTTGATGGCTTCCTGTCTTACGTTTAGGTCTTTCATCCATTTTGAGTTTATTTTTGTGTATGGTGTAAGAAAGTGGTCCAAGTTCATTTTTCTGCATGTCACTGTCCAGTTTTCCCAGCACCACTTTCTGAACAGACTGTCTTTATTTCATTGGGTATTACTGCCTGCTTTGTCAAAGATTAGTTGGCCATATGTTTGTGGGTCCATTTCTGGGTTCTCTATTCTGTTCCATTGATCTGAGTGTCTGTTTTTGTGCCAGTACCATACTGTCTTGATGATTACGGCTTTGTAATACATCTTGAAGTCCAGGATTGTGATGCCTCCAGCTTTGGTTTTCTTTTTCAAGATCGCTTTGGCTATTTGGGGTCTTTTCTGGTTCCATACAAATTTTAGGATTGTTTGTTTTAGCTCTCTGAAGGATGCTAGTGTTATTTTGATAGGTATTGCATTGAATACGTAGATTGCTTTGGGTGTTGACATTTTAACAATATTTGTTCTTCCTATCCAGGAGCAGAATATTTTTCCATTTTTTGTGTCTTCGTCAATTTCTTTCATAAGCTTTCTATAGTTTTTGTTGTATACATTTTTCATCTCTGGTTAGATTTATTCCTAGGTATTTTATGTTTTTTGGTATAATTGTAAACGGGATCATTACTTGATTTCTCTTTTTGTTGCTTCATTATTGGTGTATAGGAATGCAGTTGATTTCTGTGTATTGATTTTATAGCTTGCAACTTTGCTGAATTCATGGATCAGTTCTAGCAGACTTTTGGTGGAATATTTTGGGTTTTCCATATAGAATATCAGGTCATCTGCAAAGAGTGAAAGTTTGACCTCCTCCTGGCTAACCTGATGCCTTTTTATTTCTCTGTGTTGTCTGATTGCTGAGGATAAGACTTCCTATACTATGTTGAATAACAGTGGTGAGAGTGGACATCCCTTCTAGTTCCTGACCTTAGAGGGAAAGCTTTCAGTTTTTCCCCATTGAGGATATTAGTGTTGGGTCTTTTATACATAGCTTTTATGATCTTAAGATATGACCATTTTATCCCTACTTTCTTGAGGGTTTCTATCAAGACAGGATGCTGTATTTTGCCAAATGCTTTCTCTGCATCTATCGAGACGATCATGTGGTTCTTGTCCATCCTTTTATTGATGTGAAGAATCACATCGATTATTTTGCGTATACTGAACCAGCCCTGCATCCCAGGTATAATTCCCATTTGGTCGTAGTGAGTAATTTTTTTAACATATTATTGGATCTGGTTGGCTAATATCTTGTTGAGGATTTTTACATCCATGTTCACCAGGGAAACTGGTCTATAGTTCTTGTTTTTAGTGGGGTTCTTTGTCTGGTTTTGGAATCAAGGTAATGCTGGCTTCATAGAAAGTTTGGAAGTTTTCCTTCCATTTTTATTTTTTGGAACAGCTTCAAGAAAATAGGTGTTAACTCTTTTTTAAATGCTTGGTAGAATGCCCCTGGAAAGCCATCTGGCGCTGGACTCTTGTTTTTTGGGAGATTTTGGATGACTAATTCGATTTCTTTACTGGTTATGGGTCTGTTCAAATTTTCTATTTCTTCCTATTTTAGTTTTGGTAGTTTATGTTTCTAGGTATTTGTCCATTTCTTCCAGATTGCCCATTTTATTGGCAATATAATTGCTCATAATATTCTTATTATTGTTTGTATTTCTGCTCTGTCGTATGATTTCTTTTCTTTCATTCTTAATTTATTTGGGTCCTTTTCTTTTTCTTTTTGATCAAACTAGCTAGGGATTTACCAATTTTGTTAATTCTTTCAAAGAACCAGCTTCTGGTTTCATTGATCTATCTGTTCTACTGTTTTTTGTTTTTTGTTTTGGTTTCAATAGCATTGATTTCTGCTCTAATCTTTTTTATTTCCTGTCTTCTTCTGGTTTTAGATTTCATTTGCTGTTCTTTTTCCATGTGCTGGCTTATACTAAAACTCCTAATTTCTTTCTACTTCAGTTAGGTGTTTGGCTTGAAAGATCACAGTGGAGCTTTCAAAATGGGATTGTGCTGGGGAAAGAACCATTTATATCATTCTCCAGGATCACAGACTCAATCTAACATGGTTTGAAAAAGAATAATTTATTCTCCTTTATAGTGCTATCTAGTAACTAATAACATGCCAAATACTGAGAAAATGCTAAACCTTTACGTCTGTCTACATTCCTACACAGAATTACCTTAACAGTTAATATGGCACAATAGGTGTCCTTATAAATCCTAGTTTTACCACTAAGCAGGGAGAAGAAGTCTGTCTTACCTCCAGCCTGCGCTGTTTCTCAGGATCTTCCTCATTCATGATTCGCTCCTTCTCTGCTCTTTTCTTTTCCTCACGTCGAGACTGTGCGGCTTCCTGTCTTTGCACATGTGTTAGCTTCAGGAAGTTTTCTTCTACTCGAGCTCTGTTTTTATCTGCTTTTTGTTTGCCCTTTCCCCCAAGAAACAAAGTGTTTCATAAGAAATCCATTTCAAACCAACAGTACCAAGTCCCCTTTAGTATTCTTTTACTTTTTTTTTTTAAGTTGATTTATTTTGAGAGAGAGAGTGAGAGAGGCAGAGAGATTTGGAGCTGTCAATGCAGAGCTCAACTCGGAGCACAATCCCACAAAGCACAAGATCATGGTCTGAGCTGAGATCAAGAGTCAGACACTCAACTCACTGAGCCACCTAGAAGCCCCTTAGTATTTTTTTTTTAATAAAACTATTCCCATTTAGCATTTTGAAGTCAACTAGCAAACTAGCAAAGATATAATCACTGAAATCATTGCTCACTGACTCCCCTGGGGGAAAAACAATAAAAGGTGCCAACTTATAATAAAGGCTATAGGTCTTACTTCTCTGTTGAGTCGGAACTTTTTGGCTTTATCAATAGAATAAATCACCATGTTCATCAGGGGTAGCAAAGCCTCCATATCCTTTGGGTAAGTGTTACCTGAGCCAGGCACTGGAAAACAAAGCCATTTTCCTATTGAGTTAATGGCAGAATTAATACTTCTAGGTCACCCAACTCTGTTTTTTGTTTTTGTTTTTTAATATTAACAGACTCCTTTCTCATAGTGTCTTAGGCAGCTAAAATGCAACAGATAAAAAACAAATTAAAATAAATAAAAGGATCTCTTATTGAAAACACCCAAAAACCAATAAGCAGGCATGGAGTTAGTTTTAAGATAAGTTTTAATGGCTATCATTTATGAGGGATCAATACTCTCCTTAAGATCGTCTCACAGAAAATGGAAGTACTCAGGCAAGACCACAGAACACTTACCGTTAAATGTAAACAATAGTGTCCTCTTAGTGTCAGGTAGCTTTAAAGGCTGACCTTCCCTGTCACAAAAGAAAGGCTATTTAGAAAGAACATAAGGAAGACATAAGTCACCCAATTCACTTAGATGATCAGATACCTACAAATAATCAGCACAGTATTTGGCTTAGCTCCCAAAGGTAAATATAATCTCAAAGCCTGAAGAAGCTTTACAGGTCCCCTGGTCCACTCATCTATCTAATGGATACATTCCCAAGTGATCTTTATTGTATACCTGGGAGTTCCAGTGATGCTCCCCAGGCAGGATATAGTCCTCTCACCTGGGAGCCAGAAATGAGCCTGTATTTAAGTATGAGGCCTGCATTTTAAAGAATATTTTTACTTATTTTGATGGATTTTTGTTTTACTTCCAACTCCTATCTTCCTATAATGAAGCATCTTATTTTTGAGTCAGGGTTCAGAATAAATTTAGAAATGATCTACTATAGCATATATAATTTAGTTCCTACTCACCAAAGATTTCTTTGTAATCTTTGACTATCAACCCTCCTCTCTTCCCCCTACACATAAAAGCCTCCATGAATGTCACAACATGATACTTTGCCCACAGTGTTGTTACTGAGTTGAGCAAGGCTAGGATGATGCAACACTATCCAGAGGCATAAGGAACTGAATAATTCTGACATGCAGCTAAAATCCAGATTGGCTTTTAACCCAACTCGACAGCTTATGAGAGAGAATCTTAACCAAAAATTTAGGTCAGAACCAATTCTACACCAAGGGTAAACTTAAATTAAGTATGTGGTCCTGAGATAGGAAGTGAGTTTAAACACACTTGGGCCCTGAATATGAACATTCAAACAGTATTACTCTAAAGCCAGAAACTCTTACCACATTGACTGCATCTGACAATATAGCACAAAATTAGCAATTACATTTTCTTAGTGTTTGCCATTCCGTAAGATTCTCATACACCTCACTGAGTACCTGGAGCATACATTCAGTGGCACACTGCCAACTGGCAGGCTTATTTGTCTCCCATAGGTTTTCAGTTACCTTCATGACACATGCAGTCCAAGCAAAGGAAAACTTAGGATGTCATCAAATTCCCTCATTCATTTGGCAAGAAAAACTGCAGAAGCACCTTGTGGGTGTTTCAACACAGAAAGCTAGCGGGCACAGTTAATCTCAATATTTTTATCTCATACGTACTCTTGCATAATTTTTGGACCAGAGAACTGGTCTGAAAAATGAACAGATTCAATCTTGTCAGCATAGTGAGTAAGAAAGTGAACCATCTGAAATAAAGAAAAAAAATTTTTTTATGTACGGTTTGATGCATTTCCCTTTTTTCCTTAAAGATATTCACTATTTAATCCTCTTTACTTTTCCAAAATGGCATTAAGGTTAAAGCTTTTAAACAATGAAATTTAAATAAGATAAGAGATCTCTCTATGGTGAAAATAGTATTTCTTTGGTCATACCAATGATCAAATTTTTTTTTATCGAGCAGCTGAAAATATGTCTCAAAATAATGTTCTAAACAAGAATGAAAGCATGAAGATAAAATCTAAAATAATTCCAGGGGAGTCTTCGTAAGCACATCAACTTGAACTTACATGAGAACCGTCTTTAAGCTATCCTGTGTTTTTATGATACTAAGATGTGCTACTACCATTCCACAATCAATAGAAAAAAATGGACTAAATGCCATGGTAACAAGGACTAATGTTGTAGTCCTTTTACAAAAAAACCTGAAAGCCATTAGCAATCCTAGGAATAATTTGCTCTTGGTTTAAAGAGAAGATTTACTTGACTCATCAAGCTACCTTTTTTGACAAATTAATCTATTGCTTAAAGAACGTATTTTAATGTTTGCGGGGGAAATAGAGCATTGTCATAAAATGAAGAACTTGTGCACTGTAAATGCTGAGGTCTGCAAATGTTATGTCTTCTACTGCATTTACCTTTGTATCCATCATTCCCTCTGTGACTTCTCCCATCTCTGACAGGATGGCCAAGGAGTCTGGCAGTCCGTACTTTGCTCCAGACTTAGGTTTGTCACTACAGAACTCACTCTAGAGGAAGAAGTTATTGAAGGTAAGACATGACATTTTATTATGCACAAACTTTTTTTTCTCAAGACAATGTGTTCTGACCTATTTCAAAGTGGTGCTTAACAATTCAAGTGATATGATTAAATACTCTATGCCCTAAAATTGATGTCTATGTAATAAAGAGGGACAATTTTACATGTATTTGAGTTGGAACAACATACCAGATCCTGCATCTCTTTCTGGAGTCGCACCAAGGCTTTCCGAGTGCCAACAGCAAATACATAGGTATCCATGTCTTCATCGTTCATGGTTACTTTTATTTGCTTTAAAAACAGTAACAAAACTCACCTGTTAGTTTTCTATGATAGCCCCCAAGATTCCCACCCCCTGGTGTGTACATCCTCCCCTGGAATGGGAGGAACCTGTGAAAATGATGGATATCATTCCCATGATTATGTTGTGTCATGTGGCAGAAGACTGCTGATTAGATGACTGAGTTAGTCAAAAGGGACTTTATCCTAGAATGACCTAATCAATTGAGCTCTCAACTCAAAAGCTCTAGTTGAAGAAAAGAGTTGAAGTGGGAAAAGGCGTATGGGGGGGACCGTGTGCCAAAGACTGCAGAATGGTCTCTAGGAGCTGAATGGTTTCCAGTTGACAACAGTAAGAAACTGGGGGCTTACAACCATGGAGACCTGACTTCTGCCAACAACCTAATGACCTTGAGAAGAGGACCCCATGCTTTAGAACTTCCGGTTGATGAACATTTAGATTTGCTGGGAGGGCAGTGCAACCAAAGAACCTCTGGAAGCTCTGCACACCACCCTTAACCCCAAACCTTGCCTGATGCCTCCTTCCATGTGGCTATTCCTAAACTGTATCTGTCATAATAAGCCAGTGAATGTAACTAAAATGTTTTCCTGAGTTCCATGAGCCATTCTGGCAAGTTACTGAACCTGAAAGGAAGGCCATGGGAATATTTTTTTTTGAAAAAAATTTTTTAATGTTTAACGTTTTTTTTTTCTCTTTTTTTTTGAGAGAGAGAGAGAGATTGTGAACAGGGGAGGGGCAGAGAGAGAGGGAGACACAGAAATCAAAACAGGCTCCAGGCTCTGAGCTGTCAGCACAGAGCCTGACATGCGGCTCGAATTCACAGACTGCCAGATCATGACCTGAGCCCAAGTTGGTCACTTAACCGACTAAGCCACCCAGGCGCCCCTAAGATTTCATTTTTAAGTTATCTCCACACCCGTCCATGGGGCTAGAACTCACAACCCAAAGATCAAGAGTCCCATGCTCTACCAAGTGAGCCAAGAATTCTTAATTTATAGCCAGGTAGTCAGTACAGTGACCTGGGACTTGCAACTGACATCTGAAGTGTGAACAGTCTTAAGGGACTGAGACTTTTAACTTGTGGAATCTAGCACTAACTCCAAGTATACAGTATCGGAAGTGAATAGAACTGAATTGCTGGACATACAGCTGGTATCTGGACAATTAGAAAATTGGTTGTTAATGTTGGAAAATACCACAGAGATACGTAAAAAGTGTTTAATAAACTGCATTGGACTAGGGAGATAAAGTAAAAAGCCTTAAGAGTCTGGTACGATAAAACATGACACTATTTGTCGTATTTGTCATATTAATCATATCTTAAAATGTCTGGGTCAAAAATTAGTAGTATGTCAAAAAGAAGTGTTAAAGTAGGGAAATATAGCAAAGACCTGGCAAGATGGCACTTATAAAAAGAAAGACTTTCTGCTTTTCCATCGTTGAGCAAAAATTACACAAAACACTACCTTGAACAAAACCCAGGAAAAGGGCTAAAAAATAAAGAATCATGTTTGTTGAGGCTGTTTATCTTTGCAGAAAAAAATGAGATAAAATGATTGCTGGCTCAGGGAAAAGAGATTAAATCTACCTCAGGAAAGAACTGAAAAGGATTTAAACAACACTCTAAAGAAGAATTTCCACCAAGAGATAGCTGAAGATGCAGCAAGATTTCCTCCTTTCTACCTAATCAGATAGCAACTAGTAGGAGAGAGAATGATAGGACTCTTAACTGATGAACCTCTAAAAATAAGTAGATTAAACCATCAGTGGCCATATTTGAAAAATTAAAATGACTAAAAGATTTGCTACTAAAAATGAGACCTTTAAAATAACAGTGAGTTTCAATCCAATGACTCTCCCCTCCCCTCCCCCTCCCCCCCCAGGGAGCTCTATGCCTGCTGTGGGACTTGAACTCACAACCCCAATATCAAGAGTCATACACTCCACAGACTGAGCCAGCTAGGCACCCCAATCCAATGACATTTCAAAGTACCTAATTATATTACTTATACAGCAATTGTTAACCAAATGCTACTTTGTACTTTGACATATATGCAGACATCGCTTGTTCTACTAGTTTATGTGAAAGAGACTATATTTTTTAATATGCTTTGGTTTCTTGTAGCAGTGGGAGGCAGCACTTATTTGTTAAATGAATGAAGGGAGAGGAGGGAATGTGGCATTTCTGACAAAGCACACAATTTACAGACAAACATGTTGATTTAAATTTTTTTTTAGTCTTTATTTTGAGCGACAGAGACAAATATTTTCTTATTTTCCCACTCTGAGCAGGGGAGGGGCAGAGAAGAGACAGGGAGACACAGAATCTGAAGCAGGCTCCAGGCTCTGAGCTGTCAGCAGAGCCCGACGCGAGGCTTGAACCCACAGACTGTGAGATCATGACCTGAGCCAAAGTCAGACACTTAACTGACTAAGCCACTCAGGTGCCCCCAACATGTTGATTTAAATAAAGGGGAAGAAGGTATACCAAATAAGGTCCCCAGATAATGACTTAAGCTCATTCAGCCAAAGACATATTATTTGAAGCAAAAAATATTTAAGAAACCTATCTTACTATCAAGTTAAAAGCATACAAAAGGCACAGAGTAAGACATAAAAGTAAACTATCTGTGACACCTGTTTTACCCCATCATCCAGGCTGACTCAGCAAACCTACCTAGGGATACAGTATTATTTATCTCCTTCCCTACAAAAAGCACATGTTCCCTGCTCCCCACAGTTGGCACACTAAGCAGAAGATAATCTGTCAAAACAGAACGTCCATTTTTGGCAAGGGACACAAATGCCTGCAATTCAGACAGAATCCAGGCAAGGAATGGAATAGACTCTAAGAAGTTAAGAATTCGATCTGTACATAGAAAACCAGCAAGAATACATACCACTTGATCACTCACTGGTCTCATCATCCGGGCCAGGACATTCAGTAAGTCTTGTCTCTTGAGGAACTGAGAAAACAAGGGAATAGTTGCAACTTTTATTACTATAAAGAAAAGACCTTGAAAGAAAGGGGAGTCGCATATTTTATCGAATATATTCTACATTTACCAGTTAGTAGAAAGATGACTTTCGGATCTAATTTAGTCAAAAAAGAAAAGATGAGACACCGAATTTGGATTTGGAATCATACTGGAGAAAAACTAAAGGAAGGTATACATTGTATCAGAAATTCTGTACTTAC